>JAVXUP010000545.1:0-425319 GCA_033070095.1 Escallonia herrerae
TAATTACGACGGTGTCATCTTTATCTAGTTGCATATCTGCCTTTGGTGAAGTGATAGTACTCGAATACTCTTTTGTGGAATCTTGATTGTGATTTCATGGATAGACTGAGTTAAATTATTTTGCCCCTTTATGTGGTTTTATATTTGACCTTGACGAAGAAGATCTTCGTAGAATCTTATTAGTGCGCTAATGTTTAGGTCTTTATTTATGCCTTGGTGCAGGAGTCTCGTAGATATACAGGCATAGTTGAGGACTGCTGTTGTGAGTATGAGACCGTTGACAGTCTAAATGGGGCAGTGTTGAATCCTTTGCTTCAAGAGCTTGTTACGACTCCATTTTTCCGGTATTTTAAGGTCTGGTACGAACTGATATGAAAGTCATTTGCCCACTTCGAATATTAGTCAAAGTTGGTTAATTTATGTATGATGCTCACATATATAAACACGCTCGCAAGTCAAGTTATTGAAGGGCTTTAGTCTTAGTTGAATGGATATGTTGATTTCTCAGAACTTATTTGCTTTGTCTGGATTCATGGATCTTATTTTAAGTAGGAATTAGGTGAAAATTAAAAATGCTTGAACATTTAAATTATCTCAAGTAAAACTTCATTCAGAGCTCATTCAAATATGGATACTAGATTATGTGTTCAGGTAATAGCAATTTAAACTTGAATGAGTTTCTTGGCATTTGCAAGGGATTGGACAAAGACCCACAACAGAGATTCTTGCAGATAAAGATGCACCTTTAAGGGTTTTGGTAGTTTTTGATGCTCCTATCAGGAAATTGTATAAAGTATGATGCTTTTGGAAGGGAGGACCACTGACATGTTGGAACAGGTGCCTAGTGTACTACCTTTAGGCAAATCCAGGATTTATCAGAAAATTTCACCTATTATAGCAGTATTGCACAAATCTCTTGTCTCTTCAGCATACATAGATTTACATTCCAACTCATGGAATTGCTTTTGGTACTTTCTGCGTGTAAAGATATTTAAATTCGTGGTTATGTTATTTATCGTAATTGCCATGTGGGCTTTGATCACTTGTGATTGGATATCTATGATCCCAATCCACTTGCTTCCTTTTACAGGTTAAGCTGTGGTGTGATTGCCCTTTCTGGCCTGATGACGGTATGTGCCGATTGCGTGATTGCAGTGTATGCGAATGTCCAGAAAATGAATTTCCAGAATCTTTTAAAGCACCATCAAAACGCGGTCTTTTATCCGATGATTTGGTATGTCAAGAGGGAAAGCCACAGGCTACTGTTGACCGCACACTAGACACAAAGGCCTTCACAGGGTGGATAGAAATCGATAATCCATGGACGCATGAGGATGAGACTGATAATGGTAGTTGTCACTGTCTTTTTTGGTGCATGCTGCATATATTCTTTCTTCATACTGCCTAAATATTCTGAACTTTGTTTTGTTCTTTGCTTATACGCAATGTTGTTTCATTTTGCTCTGGAGGCCATACCACCCTTGCAACTTTGTACTCCCCACTCCCTTCTTCCCTGCACCTTCTCCCGACCCTAATAATTTCGATTTGAGTGATCTCACTGGAGGATTGCTAGTCCTAGATTTCTTGTCATAGGATAATATGGTCAATCTTTTGCGATTTTCATATGCAAGATGCTTATTTTGATCATTAAGGACCTTATGAAGTAGCTTCACACTTTTTAGATGCTCAGTGTGTCACAACTAATTGTCTTTTTGTGTCATATCTAGCGGTATTGCCTAGTTTGCCCTTGAAAGTTCATGTAATCGTCTCTTTAGTTGAAAAGATTGTTGAGGTAAAATTGCACATATTGAGCAGCATTTTCTCCTCTGCAGGTGAGATGACTTACGTAAACCTCCAACTGAACCCTGAACGTTACACCGGCTACACGGGGCCCTCTGCGAGAAGGATATGGGATGCTATATATTCAGAAAATTGTCCAAAATGTGAGTTTGTCGCAGATAAGGTTAACTGTCGAGCAACTGATATAAGTACACTGGTTACTGGTTAGGAGTAAAGCCAACTTGATCTCTAGTCTTTGAAGGGGTCAATATGCTTTTCTAAGGCTAAGTTGTGGTCCTTTTGTGTATTGGTGCCTGTTTGAAGAAGCGTACCTTTTTTCTGAATTTTTATGCTGCTAATTAAGGGGGGGGGGGGGGGGGGAGAAGGTGATATTAGGCGTTCGGGATAAAATTTCCGGGCCGTCTCTGTACTGATTTCATGGCCAGAATTCAAAGAGAGAGCGCCTTGTGAAAAAGTAAAACAGTATATCAGAGATGGTGATTTCTAAATGTCTGTGTTGATTTTTCCTTTCTCGCCATCTTGAGTTTGCTTGCAGCTTGGTATTGTGTAATATTCTTCTTTTGGTACGTGTTAGTGAAAATCTCATGTTGATCTTCTCTTGCAGATTCATCGGGAGAGATTTGCCAGGAGAAAAAGGTGTTATACAAGCTAATATCTGGTCTTCACTCCTCAATTTCAATCCACATAGCTGTTGATTATCTTCTTGATGAAAGCGCCAACCTGGTTTGTTTTCTGCCCTGAACCCTGTTACACCTTATTTTCCGATTATTCTACGTCATGAAGACCAACTGCGTGATAAGACAACATAGATGGACTGTGCTTGAAATGTTTAACAATGGAAGCATGTGTAATTGGTCATCTTCTGTTTACGATTTCAGTGGGGTCAGAATCTTGAATTGATGCATAATCGTGTTTTGAAACACCCTGACCGTGTCAGAAATTTGTACTTCACTTTCCTGTTTGTCCTCAGAGCTGTCACAAAAGTGAGTATTTTTCACGTCTTTTTATTTGGTTATCCCCTTAATTTTTGCTTCTGAAACATTTTTAAGATGTTTGGTTTTCTTCCTTGAGATATTTTATAGGCAGCAGATTACCTGGAGCATGCCGAGTATGACTCGGGTAACCATGCAGAGGACCTGAAAGCTCAGTCCTTGATGCGGCAGCTTCTTTACAATCCCAAACTGCAAGCTGCATGCCCACTTCCTTTTGATGATGCTAAACTGTGGCAAGGTCAAAGTGGACCTGAACTGAAGCAGCAGATTCAAAAGCAGTTTAGGAACATCAGGTTTGTAACTTGAATCTTTCTTCATTTGACCTGTGCTTAGATAGACCAGGTAAATTGGTGATGAAAACATGTCCCAAAATTTTCTTCATTTGATCTGTGCTAAGGTAGAACAGGTGTCTTGCTGATAGGGAAAATTTTTATCTTCAATATCATGCTTTCAGGAGTTGTAAATGACGTGATTTAAGCAGGGGAGATCTATTTATATATGTTTATAGAACCTTCTCAACAATCCCTAATAAGAAATGCACGAACTTGCAATCTGATTCATTAGATTTTGGTCGCTACTAGCAAAGATATGTTGTAAATAAACATGTAACTAGCATTTTGCATATTGCAGCGCACTGATGGATTGTGTAGGATGTGAGAAGTGTAGGCTCTGGGGCAAGCTTCAGGTTCTTGGTCTAGGAACCGCACTAAAGATCCTATTTTCTGTTGATGGTCAGAACCACCAAGATCCACCTGTGAGTTTCTTTGTCCTTATGGTTGTTTTTTATCTCTTAAGATAGGCTACATTGAATCCACCAACAGCAATAATCATGTGGTCAAAAATATTCGTATTAGTTTATGTTTATGCGAACAGGCTCTCCTGACGAGTGTTTTTCTTTTACTGGTCTTACAGCTGCAGTTGCAAAGAAATGAAGTGATAGCGCTGGTGAATCTACTTAACAGACTCTCAGAATCTGTTAAAGTTGTTAATGAATTGGTGCCTTCGATTGAGGGGCTGGTTTCGGAACCTCCTGTACAAGATATTAGCGCATGGCGAAGAATATGGGAATCGGTTGGGCTTTGGTACGTAACTACACTCTGCTCCATAGTTCAGATTGTGATTTTATGAGTTGTCGTGGATACATAAGATGGGAAAAATGCTTTTTCCAGGTTGAGGAAACTTCCACTATAGCGAATCATGCACAATTTTACACCAGAGTTTTGGGAATGACACATTTTTGGAGGTATACAAAGTAACAAATGCACATACTATGAAGAGAACTTACAGAAAAGGTATAGGTAAGATCTGCATCAATGGGATCCGAGTCTCCATGTTCAAGCATGAAGTCTTTTGTTTTTACTTTGCTTCTTGTATTGTAGTTGATGGTGTCTATAAGCTTTTGTACGACTGATTTGAAAGAGAAAAATGTATTACCTCGGGTGAACATAACAATGTACAAGAGCAGGTGGTGTGTGCAAGAAAATGGCCATTGTGCCGCTTTGTTGGTTCATTGTCTCTAACTATTCAATAGAGTTACTGTAAGGTAATTAACTACCATCAGGATTATATGAAGGATTCTCGTTACCTTAATGCGACTATACAAATCATGACAGTGTTGAGAGCCCTGTAGACCTAGGCCACCCTCTTGTGTAAAAGGAATTCACTGAACAAATGTTGCAAGTCTAAACAAGGAGCAATGTAGAATGATCTAAACAAATATGAGGAGCATTTTTCACCTTTGATTTAAATATCAATACTAAATATGCCATATGCGCAACGGCTCATTATTATATGTAGCCAAAGAAAACTCCTTGGATAGAAAATGTGGTAGTATTGGGATGGAATAACATTATTGCAAGTTTGCTTTCTTATTCTAGCAGCATATGTATGGGTCAATTGCACTGGGCACCCCCAAATTTTCACGCGGTAGCGCTCTACACCACAAAGTTATTTTTAACTATCTATCACCCCAAACTTTCATAAGTGTGGCTCCCAACACCCTCCGTCCAAATTCCGGCCAATCCAGGACAAAAAGAATTAATCGGCTGAACTTAGGGGGACATTTATGGAATAGCAAGTGAATGAAAACATAATCTCTATCACCCTTTGCACCGGCGCCCCACCCTCCGCCGGCACTGCCCCTTCCCTCCGTTGGCGACACCGACTCCCCCTCTTCGGCCTTCATCTTCTCGCCCTGAGCCCCACGGCCGCAACAGCCCCTTGCCCCGCCGCCCTTCCTTCGGCCTCACGCCGGCACCCTACAGCGCCCTTTTCCCCATCAGTGATTCTGACCCCCCTTCTTCCTTCTTCTTCTCTCCCCTGCCCCCCGCGACCGAAACAGCCCCTTGCCTCGTCATCCCTCCTGCAGCATCTCATACCGATGCCTCTCTCTCAGCTGGCATCGCCCCTCCCCCAGTCGGCGACGCCGACCCCCTTTTGGTTCCTCCTTCTTCTCTCCCCCCACCCCCCGCGACGGCAACAACACCTTGCCCCGCTGCCCTTCCTTCGGCATCGCATGTCGGCAGCGTCCCTTCCCCGTCGCTGCCCCCCCTCCCCCTTTCCGTCCTCTTATCGCAGCTGCAACAATGCCTCGCCGCCGCCCGCCAAACCCATTAGCTTTTAGATTCAACCCGAATCTCCATTTTTTAATTGTTCTGACCAAAATGCCCTCCTTGTTCGAGTTAAATTACTTCTCCGGCAAGGCTGTTGGCCGGAAAATGGATGAAGGCTGTTGGGAGCCACACTTATGAAAGTTTGGAGTGGTAGATAGCTAAAAATAACTTTGTGGTGCAGAGCGCTACAACGTAAAAATTTTGGGGTGCCTAGTGCAATTGAGCCCATATGTATTGAAAATCAACCGTTGCAGCTTGCTCATATGCTCCCGTGCATTTCACGGAAAAGTGAAATCCCTTTCCAGAATTTAGGCAAAAACTTGCCCTGTGGCTAAGGTCGCATACTCTCCCAACACACAACTGCCGAAACCAAGAATCTACAAGACTTGTATTACTGACTTGCTGGGGATACTACCACTCTGGAGACACTGCTGGCTGCACTGCACCGTCTCCAGGGTGATATGCCAATCGCATGCTCAACCCCCGCACATTGCAAAACTATATGGCACAAATGAGCCTTAATCTTCCACGACGAGTCAGACCTTTTGAAACCGACTCTTGAAATTTGGTGCTGTAAATGCTTTTGAAATGCCTGGATATATATTGAAGGAAAACCATGCGACAACGGACCATGGTGGCAAACGAGCTTATCAAGTCCAAATTGTGAAAGAATCGCAACATATCACTGTCAAGTGGCTAAATATGTACACCAATCAATCCATTTACAGGACTTCAAACAGATGATAGCATCATCCACCCAAAAAAATAAAAACAATCGAAGAATTTTCACTTCCTAGGCTACTTTTCCATGCACCGCAGCGACGTGGTTTCTGTTAGTTAAATTAAACAAAAAAAAAAGGAGAAAAGGAGAAGAATTCTAAGAATTTATACAACAGGTCTCCCAAGGGTCCCAATATTCCACCCTCTCTCCTTTTCCCTCTGGTTCTGCTTCTGCTGAATGTCTTTTGTCATCCCCCTTCTAGGCAAAACCCTCTGAGCCATCCTGCCTCGGCTTCCAATAGAAACCCTAACCTTCTCCATCCCCACATTGATCCCACCTCTTCTTATGTGTTGCTGCATTGGGGACTTCATTTGCATTTTCTTTTGAAGGCTTCGTCTCAAAACACTGCTCAACTTCTTACCCCCAGTTTTATGTTCTCCAGGACTATCCCACGGTGTTGGCTCAGGCAAGCAATTACTTGTGTCTTCTTCCTTATCGGCTTGAATTGGAGACAGTGGTAATAGTGGTGGTGGGAACTTCGGTAAGCCTAGTGCACTCGGCAAAGGAATTAAAGAGTTGCGTCGTGGGGCAGTGGCTGCAGGAATTTTTTGCAGTGCTGGGCAGAGAGAAGCCCTGCCCGTCCTCTTTGGCACAGGGTGTTGTTCTGGTATGTTTTCTTTTTCCATGGGATCATTGTGCTTAACAAACCCATCCACTTGAGGGATTGCTTGAAGTTTGTAGCTGTTGTTGTCGGTAAGTGGTCTGGCCAGAGTTATTTGCTCTTTGCCTTCATTAAGGTTCTTGTTAAGTCCAAATGGTCTAGTGGCAAGTGGTGGTTTCATGAGGACAGGAGTCTGCTCTTCTTGCTGTTGTCTTATTTGTTGCTGCTGCTGCTGCTCTGCTATTTTTGTATCAACATGCTGCCGTGCTAGTTTCCTCTCTATCAAAAGCTGTGATTCCAGTTCCTTAATCTGCAAATCAGTGCATAGGTCGATAATTTTACATTCCAACTCTTTAACAGAGAAAAAGAAGTTTTCAGTTCTTGATTTTTCAATATTCTTAAGCTTTTGAAAAAACAAATATGTGACGAAGATGCCATGCAGTGAACCTTTTCTTGTAGGTTCTTGTTTCTCAAGTCTTTCTCTTTCATCTTCATGTCCAAGCCATTAATGTTGTCCTCCATCCTCTTAATTTGCACATCTTTGCTCTTCATGTCTTGCTTGGCCTTCTCGACCTAACAAGTAGCTTGTAAATACAATTTGCAAGACAACTATAATTTTTATGAAAGCCTTTCATTGTGCTTCTCTGTTCTCCTCCATGGAAGTTTGATTTTCCCAGAATGTTATCCCTATTTTTGGCCAATTCTTCATCTGATAGATAATTGATCTACTGAGATAGTTCTTTGCATATTTCTTACCAATTGTTTGTATTTCGAAAGCTCAGTGCTGTCTAGTTGCTTTTTGGCAGGACCCAACTCTATCCCTCTCACTCTACTTGCAAAGTTGAGTGAGCAAAGAGTCTCACTCAAGTCATTCTCATGTGGGCTGATCTGCAAGAACATCAGTGTTTTTGAATCTCCACCTAAAAATATCAAAGCCATATATTTTGATTACTGAAGGAACACAAATTCCTTAGAGTATAAATGAAATATTATGATGACAGAAAAATAAAGTACCTAGAGAGTCTTGAAGCAAGTGGGTGAGCTTGGAGTTCCTTCACATCAACAAAAGAGCAAAAAAGCAAAAAAAAAGAGAAAAAGAGAGGGAAATGTTAGAGAACCAAACCAAATAGTATCTCTAAAACCCAGAAATATAATTAATCAACCTAACATATATAGCTCCAGTACCTGAAAGGAACATGTGGGCTCTTAGTTGCAAGAGCTGCTATAACATCTCCAAGTGCAGAAAGAGAGCGATTAATGTTCTGGGTTTCTTTCAGTCTTTCACCAAGTACTTCTGTCTTGGCTATGCGTTCGCTTCCTGCTAGGTCTACTAACCATAATTTACTCCTGGTACATTCCCCGTTCAGCAAACTCTCCCCCTTCACCATGACACAATGTATGCTGCATTAACAAAGTACGGAACTCTACCATTGTTTATTGTTTCTTTAAGCAATAAACAAGCATGAACAAAAGAAATAAGTTATCAACAAAAGAAACAAACCAATGAGATCGGCTACTGTGCTCATTAGCATTTGTTGATCCAACTGCCCTTGCATTACTACCAGTCTGTAGAGCATCCCAGACCTCGCTCATGTTGTTGACATATGCTTCAACCAATCCCGGGACATGATGATTTCCTTCACCTAATTGCCTAATCTCAAGTCTACAAATACGTATTCTACCAACAATTAGTCCAGAGAATCCCCAGTCAAACTATCTTCTGATGTGAGTTGGATGCAGTACAAGAACATCTAAAATCATACAAACAAATTAATGATTCACATTACTGATGCATAATTTGCAATACTCATGATGTAAAGACCCAAATATAAAAGGTAAAATCGCTATCTCAATCTTTTTCCACTATAATGGGAGAAAAAAATATTTTTAGGCCAACTTTTGGCTTGTCATGAACCCACTGTGGTGATGGATTTGATATGAGATTTAGTGACGCTCAGCTTGCCCATACATTCGTTAATGACGTTTTCTATCATCTCTGGGTCTGCCCCATGCAACTACTTTGAGGCCGCCAGCCACAATTTTGTTGTTTTCCCGGACAAAAATTATCTTTGTTAGACTTTGGAAGGGCATGTACATTTCTTGCCTATGATTGCAGGGACGGAGAGATTGTTATACTTGAAGGCAAGAGAATGACTTCCAAGATGCCCACGATTGAAATAACATATGCATATATGGGTACTTCCATATCTGTAAAGACCCTATTTTAGACACTTGACACCTAGGCAAGAAGTGTCGGATGATGTCCAGTAGGGACTACATATACGCCAGGATAGTGTATCCAGAATTTCAAATCTAAAGCAGATAATTTGAAACACCAACTTAATGTAATACCATTTGCCTGAAGTACATCCAATCGTTGGAGAAGCCATAGAACTTTAGCCATTTCTGTGCCCTTAATTTCTGGGCACATACATCAATTGTTTAGCTTTTCTTTAGAGTACAGTTAGCATGTCAATGTCGAAAAAACATACTGTTCTTATACCAGATAGATATTGGAGTTTGCTTTCACCACTGTTGCTGTAAATAATAGATAAATGCTGTTCTTTAACCTTAGTTTGACCGAACAAAAAAATCAAGCTTTCCTTAATCAGAATGAAATTCATTGGCTCATAGCAATATGGAAGCATTTTAGCTTACCGCTTTGCTGTCGCTCCTGCATGCGACGAGACCAGCAAATCTCGTATCTGCTCATTGTAAACTTCTAAAGTGCTCACACATATTTCATATCTAAAGTGCTGCTTTCTTTCCTCGATGATGCGAAACAACTCCTCAAGAGTCCTAAAATTAACTCCACGAGCTTCATCTGTGCCCTCCATTGTAAAAGTTTTCCCGGTTCCAGTCTGTCCATATGCAAATATGCAGACATTGTATCCATCTAGAACTGAGGTTGCAACTGGGGCTGTGTCCTCGAAGACGTCAACTACTCGGAAAGCAAAGGGCAATTAAAACTGGAGATACATTATCGAGCATACTATAATGAATCTCACTGAAATCTTTCCTTCTCATCTATTAGTAGTTTACCTTGGTCTGCTTGGGGACCAAACACAGCATCAAACTTGAAGGTCTTTTTGGGAGCTCCATTTCCTTTTACTGTAAGCTCACCATCCTTAGCAGCTTCAAATTCAACTGCCATCGAAGCTCCAGCAGAAATCTCTTCAGTATTTAGAGGCCTACACCTACAAAAAACTCTAATGTTTCCTGCAATAGCCATCAAAACAACTATGAGCACCAGTTAATTTCTTAAACCGATCCTATATCAGAGAATAAGGACAAGCATATTCCTAACCTTTCATCTCCAATATCTTGTTGTAAAGCTCTTTCCGCTCCTTCTCTCCTTTGATATATTTAATCTTAAGATTTTCATGTAGTTCAACTTGTTGATTTACTATCAAAAGGGAAGCGCAGATTAGGAGAGTGACGTTATATGGATGTAGGGACTGCAAACTAAGGACATATGGACACGTAAATTTACTTTTAGACTGAATGGTAGAGCTCATGACCCTCATATCTCCCAGGCAATTTTTATATGATGCTGCCTCTTCTGCTAGCTTGATATGTTCCAACTTCAATATCTGTTCAAGAGAATTTCTAAATGCAAGTTAAACAGATACTCCCTTCTTCCCTAAGTAAATCGCCTTTGACTTTTTTGACAAAGCCTATGATAGTTTTGGGGGAAATAGCTATCCTAGGATTTGTTCAAAAGTCAAAGCAACTCTATTTAGTTACGCACCCCCCCCCCCCCCCCCAACGAGCAGGCATTAGTTCCACTACCTTCAATTTCCTGGTCAGGTGTCTCAAAGATGAAAACCATCTACCCTTCTCTTTCACTTGTCCCTCGACGGCAAAAGCTGTGAAAGGAGGAAAGAAACATGTTGAGCAGTAAATAACGCAAACATTGGCAAATCTCAGTGTCTCATACCCAGTGATCCCACGTGCATGGACTTGCGCATGAGCTCATTCTGAAGTTCCTGTAAGGACTTCCAGGCTTCTTGGCATTCTCTGCTCTTGTGTTCATTTTGCCTCTTAAGGATCTCCAAAGTCCTCTTTGTTTCTATTAGTTCCTTTTTCTGATACTCATAATCTATTTGAAGCTTCCCAAGTTCTCCAACCACTGTGTGGTCGCCATTTTCCTAAACATGTCATCAAGAAAAGGGAAATGAAGGAATCAGATATGCTATTCTTCCGATGTAGTTTAATACTTAAAGAGGGTAGAGAACTACTTTCGAGGAACTGTGGTCTGATGTTTCGGGCATTTCCTGTACTTTGAACAGCTTAAGTTCTCTGAAACCTAAACACACATCCGTGAAAGTCAATTATAACACAGGATATCCTAGTAAAAGTTCTGGTGGTTTTCGAATAAATGTCAATTGTTTCGTTTAATGCCTCGTATGAAACACTTGCACACAAAAGGAAAGAAAAGTTTCCAACTTACTTGCAGAAGGATCTTTTCTTATTGAAATGCCGCATACAATAGGGCTTCCAGTTACTCCTTCAAATTTAATTGACAAGCCCTCATCACCACTAACATACCCTTTTAATTCCGATATAACAAGAGGTCTATTTGCGCCGACACATGCATAAATGTCTAAGCAAGAAACGACCTACAACAACCAACAAACATACAGGTTTATCTCTATCATCCATAAAGTGATATGACTGTGGCTAACTATGGATATGACTTGGAGCACCATGACCTCTTACCTTCTGTTCTTGAATGAAAACATGGAACACTCTCAATCCAGGAGGACCGTGTGTGTACACAATCTCTGCAAGGTGCAGATCGACAATGTAATTTCCAGACTCCAAGTTCTTGAAGTTGTACGCAAAGTTCCCGAACCGCGCTGTCTGGTAAATGAGGCCTTCTCCATCCCCAATTGTAGCATCAGTCCTCATCGTATCTCCTCCACAAAAACAATTATCCTCCAAAAACTTTCTTCCGTTTAAGATCACCACCTTATCTGTTGACCCGGAATTAATGCTCATAACTGAAGTAGATCCTTCTGACAACCTATTGTCAACTACTGGCTTTGGAAGAAGCTCAAATGAAGCTTCTGAGCACAAGTCTTCCCTCGATGTTTGCCACAATGTTGAAATTTGTGCAGCAGTTGGGGTCTCACTAATAATATCCTTCATTGCCGCTCCTTCAATCCCATCTTCTAAAGACAGCTCAGAGGCACCCTTTGATAACTCAGGCGAGTATGCATACCTTTGTGCAGGAATATCAGGTGATCCGGCACAGATTACCAAATCAGGTGATGTCAAAGAAAATCGTAACACGGAACGACCTAAAATACAGCCAAGCAAAATCTTGGTTATGCCAGAATCTTCGAATGCAAAAGCAGAAATTAATCAGAAATTCCGATATGTCATTAATATCTCATGCCATCGTGGCTTCTAAGCTTCAAAATTAAGCCGAAAAACCTCATTCCAAGAAAGGGTTTAGTAAGAAAAGAATGAGATTACATGGGCATATTGATGGTTACAAAGTGTAGAAATTACCATCAATCTTGTTAGGAGAAAAAACATCAGGGTCTGCCATTAGTAATGTTTGCAAGCTACGCGATGGGGCTGCAAGTAAGAGAGGACCGAATTAACCCAAAAACTCAATGTCGTCTTTAAGATCAAACTTGAATTAAATCCCTCAATTTCAAGAAGGGGTTTAGAAGAAACAATACGAAAAAGAACAATTCCTATACATGGGTATGTTAGACATGACAAAACAATTATCATCAATCTTGTTAGGAGAAAAATCCTCTGGGATTGCAATTGTTGAAGTTTGCAGGCTGGGTAGTGGGGCTGCAAGTGATGAGAAATTACAGTGACAGAGAGAGTTGTGTTGCTGCTGCCAAGAAACGTCAGTAATAAGAAGTGGGTCTTGCCAGTGATCGTCCTCCATTGATAAAAAGGGGGGAGCGAACTGTTCAAATTGAAAAGGCCTTGTGGTAATCAAAGACACTGAGGTTTTTTTACAAAAAGAGAAAAAGGGCAATGAATGCTTTTCAATCCCTCTCTCTGTGTGTGTGTGTGTGAGAGAGAGAGAGAGAGAGAGAGAGAGAGAGAGAGAGAGAGAGAGAGAGAGAGAGGGTGTAGCTTTGAGATTCTCCGTTGATTGCGTTCGGGAGGAACATTTCATTTGCCGTTATGTTTAAAAGAGAACCGTTGGTTCTTTTTGAAATTTGAAACTTCTGAACCGGGCAAAATAAAAAATAAGAATAAGGGGAAAGTGCACTTTGCATCCATCAGTTATATTCGGTGTGACGGTTGGAACGACACGTAATATAACTGATAGATAAAAATTTAGATAAGTTAAAGGATTTTAAAATAATTAAGGGGGTAAAGTATTTACTCGCCTTTAGTTTCTTTTGTTAGTAGTATCACGCCATCATCCGTTTGAAAATTTTTTACACAACTTAAAAGTCTTGTTTCTGAAAATTTTGCATCACCAGTGTGATCTTGTTTAAGTGAAAATGTTCCCAATGAGAAGAAGCCAGGAAAGGCTCTAAAGGGCGAATGAATAAATGTGCTTTATGTCAAGGTTAATCCCTATAAATAAGCGCTAAAATGAAGAGAAATAGATGTACCAAGGACAAAATTGCGTGTTAGGAGGATCAAAGACCGACCAGACACGCTAAACGTCCCCTTTGCATATTGTTTTCCGTTGTTTTCAATTTTATGTTTGTGTAAAAGTTTTATTTATCTCATTTTTTTTCAAATTTTGCTTTCAAATTTTACATATAAAGTAGTGAGATTCACCCCCTCCTTCTTACATATAATGTTTACAAATGGCATTTTAGCAACATAAAGATGCTTTTATCTATACTATATACTAAAGCCTGAATGAAATTAAATGATTAATCTTATTTTCTTTATATGCTCTTTTGAAATTGAAGTCTTAAGGGTGATTAGGGGTGTTTTTAACTTATAACTTCCCTACTTTGAAATAGTTTTTTTGGATTGGAGTGTTATTAAAAGATAAATATATTTTTGACTTCTCATATGGTATCAAACTTCTTTCCTTAAATTACCTTTATTGAAATATATGATTTTGTAAAGCTAAGAATTATTTTGACTTCGACTAAAGGAAAAACTTTTATGAAAATATTATAAAATCACTCTTAAACTACTACATACTCCATTGAAAACCTACCTCCATTCGTGTTAATGTTAAACTATCATTTAGCTACTACATCTTCTTCATCAAATTTGATTAAATAAGGCAACTTGCATATAACAGAGTTTTCTGTAACCTTTGAATTATTGTGCATATATGTAGATTTTAATTAAAATATATTAGTATATTAAAGGTATAGTAAAACTGAGATTTATTGATAGATTTAAATACAAACATGTTGGTATGAGGAAGATGAGGTAAAATTAGAGTTTTCTCTTTTTTTTAAGTGCGTATATAATCATGACTTTTAAAAATTGCTAGATCGAACATTCTGCTCTTAATTATAATTTGGGTTTATGATAAACATATAGTCCTAACTACATGTTAGAGTTATTAAAATACCCTTATTTGCATTTTAACATGTTTTTCACATGGTTATTATCTTAAGTTATATGTTATTTTATTGCCCAAAATAGCATATATTTGCATGATAACGTGTTCTTCATGAAATTATTGTCTTTGTATATTCAACTCTAATGAGTGATAGATTAGCTAAAATCCAATTAATAAAGATTCTAATTTATTTGAGCTCAAGTGACTAATGATTCTCTTTTTCCAACTCAAACGTTCCCGACTTGTGATATACAAGGGGTTAAATGTGGCTAAATATTATCTTTAAAATATTCTTTTTAAATTTAAAAGGATTCTAAAAAGTAAGGGTGCTTGTGACTTTTAATAGGTTGAGGCTAAATTACAAATTAAAATATTTTGCAGTTAAAAAGATCAAAAGTTCATGAAAGCATCTTTTAGTAACAAAAGAGGATGAATTTAATCAACAATTGGTGGGGTTTCAGTCCCACGACGTAAAAATGGTCCCAAGGGATTAAATGGCTATATATATTTTCCTTCAAAATACCTTTTTAAATTTAAATGATTTACATAAGTTAAGGGTTAAAAGTTCACTAACGTATTTTTTAGTGAAAAAGATTATGAGTTTAACTAAAATGGGTGTGGATCTAACTATAAGAAATGATCCCACATGGTTAAATGACTAAATATTTTTTTTCTTAAAAAAACCATTTTAAAGTTGAAAGGATTTACAACAATTAAGGGTGTTTTTGTCTCTTGAAAAGCTGAAGCCAAATAATAACATTTGATGCTACAAGTTAATATTTTTTTACTAAAAAAGTCAAAATTTCTTAATTAATACATCTTTTAGTGATAAAAGAATATGAATTTGATCAAAGCAGTTCTAGATCCTCCCCACCACATAAATATCATGCCAAGGGGTTACATGACTAAAATATTTTTCCTTGAAAATGCCCTTTTTAAAAGTTATTCCTTCATATGCCCTTTTATAGGTTGATATGTGTTTTCAGTTATGGCTATTTTTTTCTTTAAGCATTGTATTAAGCCTCTTTCTCTAAAATTCTCTTTTGAGTTTTAGAGTTTTATACAAAAAGGTATTTGTTTTTGAATTATAGAGTTTATTAAAATTGAGGGTGCTTTTTTGACTTTTGATTAAAAATTTCCTTACAATGTTATTCAATTTATATTCATTTTAATAAGTTTCAACTTTTTTTCGAACAATTTTTTTTTTGCAAACAAGAAAAACATGTAGATAATCGAGTTACACAATCTTTACAAACAAACAACTTGCATTTTTAATCAAGTTACCCTGACCTTAAGATTATATATGAGTTCTATCTTTGTCTAATTGACAAATATCTCTAAGAATTTTTTGTTTAACAATTTAATACTTAGTAAGCTGGACTTGACAAATTAAAATAAAACATGTAAGTGCAATAACTTTTTTATGTGCATAAAGTTAAAGACATTCTAGCACGCATCCACCTTCGCAATAAACAAACATAGGAAACACGTCATTCACAGGCTTAGATCCCATAAAAGCAATAATTGTGTAATCATCGAGATTATGTTATTAAGATTTCTTTTTTCACTGATCTGTATATCTGAAACCTACCAAAAAGTCTGATTAGTTTAACTAATTTGGTAGTCAATTACAACACTTTTGGCTAAATCTAAATGTTGTATCACGAAAGAATTTTGCAAAGAAATAGCCTACTTGTGATAGTGAAATATCGATTGCTTGTTGAACCCAACGAAAAATTTTAAGAATAATATATTTTACCTACTAGTCGGAGTTTAAAAGTTCTCTAATAGATTTTTTGGTGACAAAAAATATATATAAATTTAACCAACATGGGTGAGGATCAAGCCCCATCATGTAAGTCTCTGCTCACCTTGAAAATAAATCATGTCAAAACTTAACCTTAAAATTTGCTTACATCAAAATCGATAAAAAAAAAGACCACCCTAATTTCTACTACTCGTTATAAAAATGTTCCTAAGTCAAGGTACTATCATGTTCTTTTTTTATCTTTTCTTTAACGTGGACGTCTCTTGAATGTACTAAGTTTTGTATATGGCTGCATACTTAAATTTATCGACATAAGACCATAGTGACTTTTTAGATGATAGGTGTAGTATTATCACATAAATGGTATGTGCTAAAAATAAATTTTTTGTGGTAAATGTAGGCTAAATTACTTGCACAACAAAATTAATAGCATAGTATAAAATGATAATATTTTGAACTTCAATAGATATGCTTACTAGAAAAAGGCCAAAACATTAAAAGAGAACGATATAAAATTTAGGAAGATTCTTGAAAGTTATAACTAATATATTTGTTGCTTAAGAAATTAATTTTTATATGTGCTCTACTAGGTCTCTTGGGTTCATTGAATTATTAGTTTTAAAAATACAACATTAAGCGCCTAAGTCCTTTCGTTATGCCAACTTTAAATTAGACATTTGTTAATCTTAACTCCTTCCAAACCAGATACCGCACCTTTTACGATCCTTTTTGGAGTATAAATTAGGAACTGATGTTAATATTACTTAATTATGATTTAAACTTTTTCTCAATTCTTAACTTATATCTTACACTTCCTAGAATTATACACATGCTATAAAATATACTACAAGAGATTCATGAACAACTCCAATATATACACTTCACATACATTTCATGTGTATCAAATTGGCTGTAGAACATTTTCTTCACCTTTATTACTGCAACACCAAAATTGTAGTGTTCGATGAGAATCAAATATTTGTAAAAGATGTTTGAAACTGATTAAAACATTTGTGAATTTTGGGTAACAAGATGTTATATATAATAGTCATACTAGTTTTAAACATTACTAGTACGACATGTTTGTACATTAAACACTGATTCGAAATGAAAGTATTATAAATCTTGGTGGAAAACATATTAAACTCAAGTAATATGATTATTTTAAATAAATTATAATCTCGATTGTGAACTGCTAATAAATTCAATAAGCATAGAAAGTTTATTGGAAAAAACATGGCCTTACTTTTAAATGCAAATTGCTAACGCCAATTATCAACAATTTATCTCACTCTCTATCATGCTTGTTTCTTTTGTCATATCAAGTTGTCAATAATGGCATTGTTCTTGTGATTTTAAAAATGATAATTATACAAGTTAATGTATGCTTCCATCTTTATTTACATTTTTGAATCTTCCTTATATTTTAAAAAAATTGAGATAAAAACTAGAAAAATGGGCATTAGATGATGAGAATATTGCAACTCAGCTAAGTAGTTGCCTCAACAAGTTGATGTGTTTATTAAAACTTTAAAAAAAAATTGACGCGTTTAGAACATCAATAAAGATGAAGAGATGTTGGAACCTCAAGATTAGACTCTGCAGGTAATTTGTCTGCCAGAATAAAAGAGAAAAAAAGATAAGCTGTGGTAACATACAAATGCCTTTACTGTAACTTACTCGCGGCAAAATATACATGTACACAAAAGGTGATGTATTTATAGTAAGTCGAAGAAATGTCATTTCGTCCGCGGCTCGATCAAAAAAATGGACGAAGCAAGTTATATTTGGACAATCAATTGTCTTTAAATGTTTCTAGTGACTTTTATTTAATGACGCTAAAAAAGTACTGTTAATTATTGTCACTGAAAGTGTTAGAAGAAAGGTCACTAGAAATATTTAGTGACTATTAATTGTCACTACATACGGGGTTGGAGGAAGATTCTTACAAACTGAGTAGGAGCCAAAGTTTGTTCTTATCATAATCAGTTTTGACAGCCGTCAGAAGATGGCGTCTGTCTTTGATTTTTTTATTATTATTATTGATATTATGTGTTGATAAATCAATTGTAAATATTTAGTCTCGTTAACTTGCTAGTCTCATTAGATTGTGAGTTAAGGCGGACCATAGTTTTTTTAATTATTGAAAATTAACTATTTACTGTCATTTTTCAGATATAAAAAATTCATAATTGTTGGTACTTTTATATATTCAAAAACATTGTTTATGGCAATACGAACGTTACGTACTGCATGGAGA
This sequence comes from Escallonia herrerae, assembly GCA_033070095.1. Lineage (NCBI taxonomy): Eukaryota > Viridiplantae > Streptophyta > Magnoliopsida > Escalloniales > Escalloniaceae > Escallonia > Escallonia herrerae. The sequence goes on from JAVXUP010000545.1 coordinate 18,340, forward strand.
ACAGTCCCATCTAAACAAAAACAATTAGGGGAGGGTTGGCAAGCTGGGAAGCTTTCACTTTGCTTCAGTTTCCAGCTTCTCCCAAAGATGCCAAGGCCAAGGAAACTTACTCAAAAGTTGGTGATGGCATGCACCCTTTTTTCCAGTAAAGTTAATTTTGGTGTTGGTAATTGAAGAAGAAAACAAGATGGCTTCACATTTAGAACACAAAATCACGTGATTAGTGAGTCTTTAGCAGACTTTGAGAATCTGTCACTCCAAATCAAGCATCTTCCTCAAACTGAAGTAGAACTCATGTTTGGGCATAGAGATGAAAACATGCGTGTAAAGCTTGAATAATTCTTTGAGAGTTGGGACACCATTCTGCTCACGTTTTTTGTAAACAAAGCATAGAAAAATTGAGGACGTGAACAACCTTTGGAGAAAAACTAAATTAGCACCTAGCTAGTAACTGCCTCGGGAGAACTGAGAAGATGAGACCATCTCAATCAAATCCATCTCTTCCTTGCCACTTGAAGAAGTACCCTGATCGCTCATTCTGGTGTCGCCGCAGTCGTTGGAAGCTAAAGAGGTAGCTCCATCCAATAAGTAAGAAAGGTACAGATCCGAATAAAGATGAGTTTGAGGTGTTTCTTCCTCGGTGAAATTACTAAGGTCATACACGTTTGGCTCATGAGGGGAAGGGTTCCTGATAAGAATATCATTTTTAGATGTTTCTGTCTCCGTAGGTACCCTAGTGTCATAAACCGATGACTCATTGGGATTGCTTGATCCAAAGAGGTTTATCATGAAGTTGAGCTCATCATCATCGGTATGGGGGATCAAGGAAGGCCAATCATCATTTATGCTGAATTTGATAGACGGGTCATCTGAGATTGAGGAGTTTTCAGGGGTTGTATTGTTGGTGGTGGTACTGTTGGTTGGAGTGATGGTGGTGGTGATTGAAGTACGATCATCTGTTAGTGTCTTGCTTCGAATATAATCTTGTAGTAGAGACGATTGCGATGACCTTCCTCGATTGCTTTTCTTACTCTTTCTTCTCGAATTTTGCCTTCTTTTTGTGGCATTCCAATGGTTCTTTATCGAATTTTCAGTCCTTCCGGGAATTCGCTTAGCGATTTCTGCCCATCTGTTCCCAACTTTTTGATGAGCCTCAACTAGCATCCTCTCTTCTTCTTCACTCCATGTCTCTTTCTGAAACAAACTCAGCCAAAAACAACAAGTAGCTGAATGTGTAGAGATTCATAACAACATTCTAAGGAAAAAGATACGGCGTAACGAAGCCCAATATACACATGTTAAGCATTTTTCCCGGTAAAGAAACTTTTGCTAACAAATTGTGACGGTTTGTGGGAAGAAAGTTTTCAAAATCACGCGAAATGAACACCGAACAAGAAGTGGAGAAGGAATATTGTGAGGGTATGAAACAGACAATTCAATGATCTTAATTCCTACCCTAAGGAATGCATGTCAAAGGTGAGGATCATATGGATGCCAAAACCCTAGATAGATACCTTAATCGAAGGAAATGCGTAAGAACAGATGTAATGATCATAAGTCATAACCATGCTATATATATAGAACCTCAGAGAAGACATGTTTCTCTACTATACCTCACCTTCAACTTCAAGTTTCATGTGAGAGTACCGTTTTGAAAAACAAAGAGATCACGTTAAACTGTAGGAAGATTACGGTACACAAAGGATTTCTACTAGGGTTTCTCTTAGTTGAAGATATAATATAACTACACAAAATCTAAAGCAAATCTGTGTCACTAGATAACATCATCATTGAAATCTACCAGATAAACAATCCTCATTAGTAAGTCCTGAAAAATTCGAAACTTAAAGATAGAGATTACTCCTAAGTGGTGCAGTTTGTGCAGTGAAGAGGAATCATAGCAGAAAGTAAGATTGACTTTTGTGGGAAGAATGAAACCTTAATATCAGGGCGCAAATGATTCTGCCATCTCTCGCGACACTGTTTTCCTGCTCTACCGATCACCTTCTCTGCTATCTGTGCCCACTTTCTCACTCCATGTTTCTTCACCAGCCTTATCAATTTCCTTCATGCCACAACCCAGAATAAATAAAAGATTGAACACTTGGCATGAGACAATAAAAATGTGTGTATGCTTATTTTTATAGTGCTAGAACCTGTCTTCTTCATCTGTCCATTGGCCCTTGATCAGAGCTGTGGAAGAGCCACCACTTTTAACTCTCTTTGTTGTGCCTCGTGAAATTTGTGCTGATGGTTTTGCCTCTTCATTAAAACCCACAATGGAAGAATATTTTTCACCATGAACAAGGCTCGAATCCATTGGCCAAGAAACGCAGCTGCCACCCTCATAGCCACCAATTGCTCGGGCACCACCACAAGAAGGAAAGTCCAAAACCCTATTGGAAGAAACCAGTGTTCCTTTGTTCTTCACATTCTCCTGGCCCCATAAGAACCTGTCTATGGCTGTTAATGGAGGACTAGGCCTATGTGAATAAGGAGGGTTGTTCTGTAAGTTCCCATACCTGAAACCACCACCTCCTCCTTCCATGAAAGAAGAGGATTGGAAGACAATGCAAGAGAAAAAGGAATCCTTTTAAGCAAACAAAAGTGCTTTCTTTTCAGGAAAAACAGGATTTCGATTTCTTCTTTTTCTTTTTTTCCCTCTCTCCCCATACATAGATAGGCAAAGAGAGATTATACCAAGCCTTGTTAAGAGCTACGTGGGCTGAGAGCTGTTGATCTAGTGGTTCATCCAAGGGCTGAGATCCGTAAATGGCTGTAACTCCTGAGCTTCCTCTCTTAGACAAAAGCAGATAGAGAGAGGTGGAGAAATTAGTGGGTTAATTATTGCTATTAAATTCTCATAATTAACCATTTTTTCCTGAATTAAGCAAATTTTTTTATTTTTTGGCCACCACAACGGATTAATTCTACAATATTACCCATATGCTGGAGAAAACAATGCAGTGTTTAGGGAAGGTGAAATAGGAAATTCAGCTTGCATGTGGTAATTAGGTGAAGGGGGCAGTAAATGGGAAGAATTATAGCCCTTTAAGTTATATTGTTAGTGGTTAATGCTCTAGCCAGTTTAAAGCTAACATTACTGCTACGATGAGCCCTCTAATTTCTTCAGAATAGCTTTTGAATTTCTGCGTGTTTAAAAATCCCTAGGATTGACCATTAGCGTTGACTGCCCTCACCTCCAATCAAACCACCAATGACTATTTGCACCCCTACTATGAATTCTCAAAATTGTAATTTCTAACTCTCAGGTGGGTTGGCATTGCCCAAATTTGAGCTACCTAGTTACATGAAGTGGAGTTTTTTTTTTAAAGCACATTTATCTTGAGAAAAGACTTTTGGACGTACGAAAGTCGTTAGCGTAAATTTATGAGATTAGCGATTAAGTTGGCCAAAAATAAAACAAATGGATTGGCGATCTTAATTATAATATGATGATCGAATATCTTAGTCTATATGCAGTTGTGTATCCATGCCAATGTCTACGCGAGACCACTCATATTCTTGTTAATTAACTACAAAAGTTTATTGAATTAGAAAGATATGATGGATCTCGAATGAGACTCAATATTACCTCTCTGTTAGAGAGTAAGAAGATAACTTTGAACTACTGTGTTACGTCCATTCATATTTGTTAAAAGTTATTTCCAAAGATAAAAATAGTTGTTAGAAGTTGCAAATTTCGAAGTTTGCCATACCAAAGGCAACAATTAAGAGAGGGGGAGAGAGGAGAGAGTTTTACAATGGGACTAGGATCTTCTGTTATACAAACAACACTCTTGATGTAATAGAAAAGTGTTGCTACATCCGTTTTAGTAACAAAACATTAGCGAGTATAAATTTTAACAACAACGACAAAATACTTTTAGTGAGAACCTTTTGTCACTAAAGTTGTTAGAATGGAGATGTTGTATAGCTGATGATCCTTATCCTTTATTACCGTAATAGTTTGAGATATAAGTGATTAGAAAATAAAGACGTGGGATTTAGACTATGGCATTACTCGATGGTTAAGGGGTTATTTTGCTATTAACTTAGTTTTGGGCTTTGCTAAGAGTCCTGCTTAAGTCACTAAAAGTTCGCAACAAATCCTCTAATCTTGACTCTGAAAAAATGAGACAAACGTTTAGCGAACTCGTCTACCAAATAGCAATTCATAACATTACGGCAACTTATCGGTAGTGGTTACGAGGCCACAATTTTTATTCAACGATACTAATTTTCACTAAAAAATTATTTACTAAAAATCAGTAGCACTTTTCGAGACAAGTGATTCTGAAAACGTCACTAAGTATGGCAGTTGTTGTCGCCATATAGTGACAGGTACCAAAATTTCTTCCACAGATTATTATCTGTCAAGCGTTGGAAGCTTCTTAGACAGGGTTGATCTTGGCCACTAATTCTAGAACATTTGGTAATCAACGGCTTGAAGAGCCTCTATGACAACATAGAAAGAATAGTCCAATGAAGGGTGTAATAGTTTGGTCAAATTTGACGCCGAGTGATACTTCCTTAGAGACCAAGCACCTCTGCACATTTATAAATATGGACACCCTCAGTGCTACCAATCATAAGCACAGATCCCATCATCTCAGCAACAAATCTGCAAATTTCGTGACTTACTTTCTGCATTAAAAATGGTGAGCACGTCGTCTTACTTTCAGCGTAGTCTTTTACTGGTACAGAGAAGTAGATATTTTCAGTGCATTTTTCACGTGTCTGCTTTTAAGTAGCTCACAAACGTAATTTTTTGCATGGCGATAAACTTGCCTAATTGTTTTATGTTCGAGCAACTCGACGCCAAACGATCAAACCGATGCGTGAACTAGAATAGAGCAGTTTATATTCGCTCGAGCATGTTATCTGTGACCAGCCATAGAGGGTGCAAAAATGGAGAATTGAAAGTACGCAAAGTGTGACAATATGCAATGTCTTGGTTGATTGGTGCATGAAGTAAATGCTGAACTGTCTTTCTTTACATCTGGAGTCTGTTCTCTCAAGACATTTTATGTCTTGAATTTGCTCAAAACTTCAAACTGATATATTTTCCTTTGATGTTGCTGGTGGATGGCGTATACCCGTAACAATAGTCTTTCTCAGTTGAAAATCAAGTAAGTTTTAGTTTCATGAATTTGCTTCCCATGCTAATCATTGCTAGTCTCAACTGTACCTTGCTAACTATTTGAATGTGTTTCCTGGATCAGAAACATTTCGAGCAACGATCGGAGAGAGCCAAGTGCGTGGACTTGCATCCAACGGAGCCATGGCAAGTATAAGAAGGCTATCTTCTTGGTGCAAATGCATACCGTTACACTTAATATAATGCGTCTGTATTTTTGCTGCAGGATTCTGACAAGTTTATACTCAGGAACTGTGTGTATCTGGAATTACCAGTCTCAAGTAAGTTTCTTTGTCTGCGTTTTACATGTGCTATCATGGCAGCCATGTTTCAGAGCAGAGCTTACCATTGCTGTTCTTGGAGCATATTACGTCGGAACTGTCCTCTAGATCATTGTAACATTAGGATTGCCCCTAAAATAGATAAAATAGTAACTCACTTGGCAGCATTGGCCTCCCTGCATTCACGAAGATGGTGGTCTGATTATATTTCATACTCGAGCATCTGAAACTTGGTCCGCGTTGATGTACTGTCAATTTTGGTTTCTCGTGATGAATAATCATCTCTTTCTTTACATGTTCCGCTCAACTTTGCAGGAACTAGAGAAGTCTTTCAAACTCACGGAATCACCTGGTACTCAAAAGCTTTTTAAGTTTGGTTTTGGCCAATCTTCCTATTTGGATGGTTTCTAAATACATCTACTATCTTCGCACTCAATGGCCTTGAAATTTATGCGTTTGCAGTAAGGTCGGCAAAGTTCATAGCACGCAAGCAATGGTTTGTTGCTGGAGCTGACGATAAGTGTATGCGCGTGTACAATTATGATACAAAGGAAGAGATTAAAGAGTTTGAGGCGCACACAGACCTTGTCAGGTCTGTGGCTGTGCATCCGACCCTTCCATATGTGCTGTCATCATCTGATGACATGCTTATTAAGCTTTGGGACTGGGAGAAGGACTGGGTGTGCGCTCAGATCTTCGAGGGACATAGCCATTATGTTATGCAAGTAGTATTTAATCCGAGAGAGACAAGCACCTTTGCAAGTGTATCACTTGATTGCAGCTTAAAGGTATGACAAGCAGGCTTTTGTGGGTTTGCAAAACTTGTAACATTTACCGCTTCAGTGTGATTGATCTATTCAAGCTCTGAATATTTGGTTTTACAGCTATGGAACATCGGCTCCTCTAATCCAAATTTGACACTAGAAGCCCATTCTAAAGGGATAAATTGTGTTGATTTCATTGCGGCTGGTGATAAACCCTATCTGATCACAGGTTCTGATGATCAAACTGTTAAGGTCAGTTAAAACCCTAGTCCTTTCTTCTCGTATTAATGTTTCTTTTATAAAATTGTTGATGCATCTGATTTTGCATCTTACGAAATCAGGTGTGGAACTATGAAACTGAAACTTGTGTCCAGATTCTAGAAGGCCACAAGCACAATGTTACTGCAGTATGTGTTCATCCAGAAGCTCCAATTATAATTACAGGTTCTGAAGACATGTCTATATGTATATGGCACGCCAAAACTTACAGGTAACTTGCTGTAGGGTGGAAAATATTGTTGTGCCATATTCAGATGAGTCATAGCTCTTTTGTGGCTGATTTGGAAAGAGGCAGTCTTCATTGCTAACTTGTAATTGACAGTGGGCATCTGCATTTCACATTCATGCTAGGACTTAGTTGCGGAAGTATAGGTTTGAGTTGCCTTCAGATGGGGAGGAAAAAGACATAAACCCAAGAAAGAAATTATCCAAGAGAGAACTGAGGTGTTTGATTCCAAAATTATCCTCTGGTGAAAGAATTTTAGGCATCCAAAGAATTTGGAGAACCTCCTTATCATCCCCACAACCAGAAGGTAGCTGTGCAGGTTGAACTTCCACTTTGATCACTCTTTAATGTGACTGACTGGGTGGTTCACAACCTCTTGGTTACTTTCCGCACTCAGACTTTCATTCCTAGGTCCAACACAATGCACAAAAGAAGAAGATTGAGAACTCCTCTAGTTTCGTATGAAATATGGTAAATTTGGCTTGAAACTCTAAAACTGTGGGTCAGATGAGATTTTTCCAATGGTTTGAATAAAAGATTGCAATTATTTAAGCTCCAATTATACCATAAGTTGATCATGTTGTAGTTTCAACAGGTCATAGTTCTTAGCTATAATAATACTAGACTTGCTTCAGGTTCAGCTAATTTCATTGCCCAAATTTCTAAGATTGTTCCACTGGTTTTCAGGCTTGAAAACACAGTCAACTATGGACTTGGAAGAGTATGGTATATTGGATGCATGACAAGTTCACCCCAGTAAGTTTCATCATAACTTTTTCCTCAAGGTTTATGTTCGCAAGGGGTTGGGGGGATTCGACTCACTATTTGATTATGCATGTTAAATTCTTCCTACCATTTTTGCTTTTCAAGATCTACCATACAAGCAACCAAATAATAGGACCAAGCATTATTGGCTAGCTTCATCATGGCTACTTGATGAAGATTGCCATAAGTTGCGGAGTGGCTTCTCAGTCTATTATCTTCTTATTCTTACTTCTGCTACTACTTCTCTAAGCAGGATTGCAATTGGTTGTGATGAGGGAACTATTATGGGTAATGTTCTCTGTTCCCACAGTTGGGATACTGTGAACCTCCAAGATCAGGAGAATGTCTCGAAGTGATTGATCAAGAGTGATAATAAAAGCTAGAATTGCTATTGCTTCTTCCTCTACCTTTGCTGTTGCTAGCCTGCTACTACTATTTCTGCCCTATCGTGTTTCAAAAGAATTACGACACACATCTTCCAGATCGGAGAGTGACTAATGTCAGCGCGATTACTACTATTACTACTGCAGTGTGTTTTCTGAAACAACTCCCTGGGAAAAATTGGAACTTCTCCGGTTACCGATTGTAGATCTTAAATATCCTCATGTCCTACCCTCATTGTAACTTAAAATGGTTTGTCTTGAAGCAACTCCAATTTAATGGTTTCTATTATGTTCCGACGCTACTTCTTGATGCTGACATAATGTTGGTTCTGAAACGTATGGCTAAACACTGACCTCTTCTATCTTCAACAAGGAAGAGGCTAATACCTAGAAAGTGCAGCTTTTGGACTTCAAAAGCCAAAGAGCTTATCAGTAACTTAGGTCTTAAACGGAACACAGGTTTTGGAAATTGGCATGAGCTCTCTTACTTGGTAATATGATCCCAGTGCCAACCATTTCAAGTCTTGATTGCTTGCGCCAACTGCGGTAAGTACAGCACAGATGGCCATTACAAAGAATCAGATACAAAACCCAAAATTATAGTCAATTATGAGAAGAGCACAACAGGTCATCAATGTTTCACACATAAGTTCTCTTCCTTTTGTTCTATTAATGGTGAATTTGATGTTGAATACAGTAAATCATTTTTAACAAGACAACTATATGTCTAAGTGTCTAGAGAACCCACATTTAAACAACTTAATAAGTGGAAAAACTGGCCTAGTGTAAATATGGGACACCAAAACAGTGGTTCCAGTGATCGGAGCAAACTACTTGGGAACAATAATAAACTTCCCTACGACTGAACTACCTTATAGGCTTTCATACTAGTACCTCTGTTTTGGTAGCAAGTTCTTATACTTAAAGCTCTCGCGTATCCACTACCCGGTGTTGTCTCAGACGTGTCACAAAAGATGCTTTTAGCGCATTAGGTTAATAGTGACAAATCACTAATTAGCAACATATTTTTAACGTCATTTATTGCTAAAGGTTGAGTGACAAACAACACCTGCACCCCTTTGGTACGATGCAAGGTATATATAGAGATGACAAAGTTGCAGCAAAAGTTACCTCGTATACAAGTTTACTATTCAATTTACTCTTGTATTAGTTCATTGCCAGACTAGATTCGGCCATCTGATAGGTCCGCGTAAACCCTAAAATCCAAATCACATCCTCCATGTCCAGTCTCCAAATTTGCAAATGCAACCCAAGTTAGATTGCCAGCAAATGAAGCTTTTGATAAATTATTGTGCACGTTTAGGAACACTTTCCTACGTTTATGACACAAAATTGTCACTGCTTGGAGCACGTGGTTAATAGATCCATGCATAGCTTTTTTAGCTTTGGCCCATGTTGTTTATGGATTAAAGGAAACAACAGGCTGTTTAGGAATCAGGGTAAACCTCTCGAGAATGTCTTCAATCCAATTGAACTGTAGATGAGATTTAGAGTTCTTAGTTGGAAGAAAGAAACTTATATATGAACTCTAGGAGTAGCTCTGTGTCAAGTTTGGGGTATACCTCTGTACTTTATCAGGCTCTCTGTCCTCCTTGTAAGTAGGGATGGCAAAAAAATCCGAACCCGCGGATCTCCGCCCCGCCCCGCCCCGCCCCGGTAGGAGCGGGTTTTTTTTACTTTGACCAAGTCATGGGGCGGATATGGTATTTTTTGAAAAAACCCGTAGAGGGTTAGGGTCGGGTATGGTTTTCACCCAAATCCGCCCCGCGCCCCGCCCCGCCCCGGTACACTAACCCTAATAATTTAGTTGATCTTAGCCGTCCCCTAATACTTTAGCTGATCTTAGCCGTCCATCATATACCATATATATATATACATTTTCTTTCTTTTTTGACAAACCCTAGATCTCAATTCTCAACCTGTGCCATCCTTCTCCGATCTCCATCTCCCAAATTTTGGTTCAGTCACCACCGCCGGCTTTTCAGTGGGTGGTGACGTGGTAGTATAGCCTAGGTTCGTTTGAGTTAGGGACGCGAGGGAAGACGAGAAGGCTCTTCACATTAAGAGGGACATGCCCGGCGTCGGCAAAGAGAACGTGAAGGTCTATGTGGAGCAGAACACATTGGTCATGAAAGGGGAAGCCAAGAGCGAATCGGACGACGAAGAGCCCGCGAGAAGGTATGCCAGCAGGCTTGATCTGCCTCCCAATACGTACAAGTTTGATGAGATTAAGGTGGATCTGAAGAAGGGTGTGCTCCGGTGTAGTTTTGTGTTTTCGGCGTCGATGATGGGTTGGTGTTTGGTTGGGGGTATATTGTCGGAGTCCTCAAGGCGCTCGCGAAGAGTTGCGGAGCTACCTGTTTGCGTTATGGTGGTTGCCGGTGGCTGTAATCTGTTCGCAGGGTAGTCGGTTGGTTTTTCCGATGGCGTTTGGCCTGCCGGCGATGGGGTCTTGTCCGGCGAAGTCTTGGTTGTGCAGGTCTCGGCTGATGAATGTTGATAATCTAATTTTTCGTGGGTGAATCTGGCCTCTGGGACTCTGCAGCGGTGGAATGGCAGGCGTCAGTGCCGGCGTGAAGCACCGGATTTGAGGCCATGTGTCCGTGATGGTACCAGGTGGCTGGGAGTTGGGTTGGTGACTCATCAATGGTGTTGTGGTGTTTTTGTAATTTTGTTGTTCTCATCTTAGTTTTAGTTATCGTCTTCACTGTTTTAGTTGGTCTGTTTTGGGTTTTTACTTTATTTTCTAGTTACTTTATTTATTACTTTGTCCATTGTTAAACCAAAGGGAAGGGAAGGGAAGGGGACTGGGACTGGGACGGGGCGGGTTGGTTTCGGATTTTTCGCGTGTTACAGCGAGGGCGGGGCGGAACGGGGCGGGTGCGGGTTTTTTAAATCCACGTAAGATCGGTTATGGTATCTTACAAAAATAACCCGGTGCGGGGCGGGGCGGGGCGGGGCGGGGCGGGGCGGGGCGGGGCAAAGTTCAATTACTAGCGGGGCGGGTTCGGATTTTAACAGATCCGCATCCGACCCGCCCCATTGCCATCCCTACTTGTAAGTAGCTGTGCTTTGGAGGGTAAATGACCATCACTAGGTGGTAATTGTTTGTGCTCTTCAAGGTAATAAAAAGGGTTAAAAAAATGAAAAAAAAAAAAAAAGGAGGAAGCTTCCTGCTAGGCTCTCTATTGAACCATCCGCTAGAACTAGCTCACCTTAAATCTGACTTCATCGCCAGTGATCGGAGATTTTCCACCCACAAATCGCTCATGTAATCTATTTTCTTCGCTAGACGCAGCAACGAGACGATGATTTTTTTTTAAAGGTGAGCTCTAGTTAACGGTACTTAGAATGTTTGTGAAAGTAGGCACTTCAAAATTTTCACATACAATTAGTTGTATCTGTACTTGGTCTTTCAATCCAAAAAGTGACTTTACGCTCCTCATCTCTCTCTCCTAAGCACCAAGACTCATTTACTATTTATCTCAGTCTCTCATAACCAAAGTGATGAAACTGAAGTAAGAAAGTTCAAATTCGGAGTGAAAATATCCATGATTATTTTTGTATCCAATTATTTCCATATTAATGCATAAATATAGGAAAAGTATTTGATGGCCAGGATTTGTTTTATATGTCATTTACACGAGAAAAATATAAAGAAATAATTATACACTGAAAATGTAAAAGCTTCCAATAGCAACGACAAAATATTTTTAGTAAGAGTCTTTTGCTACTTAAACAGTGAACCTTATCATTTATTAAGTAATAGTTTGAATTTTAACTAAATGGTATAAAAATAATGACGTAGGGGTTTATACTATGGCATTAGCTGCAATTAATTGATTGAGGGGTGATTTCGCTATTGTTAGTTTTGGGCTTTGCTCAGGCCCAAAAAATTGCATGGCCCATTCGGTTTGGGCAATTTGAGGCTATAATTTGCGGTTGAAAAAAATTAGCTGCTATCCGGGTTGAAGAATACTCCCTATATAGCGATCGTCAGATGTTTCTAGTGACTTTTATTTTGTGACGTTAAAAGAATGCTACTAAGCGTTATCGTTGAAAGTGTTCGCAGAAAAACTTCTAAAAACATATAGCGACTATTAAATGTTACTAAATATAGGATTGGAGGAAGATTCTATAACTCGGGTATCAACCAAACTTTGTTCTTTGCAGTTTTCCACCTGGTTGCAAGGCATGGTATTCATTCGGCTACGTTTGCATTTGTGTTGAACTTGTGTAACATAACTTCATTAAAGATTACGATGTTTCAATAGGAGAAATCAAAACCTAACCCTAGATACTATTAAAAAAAATTTTACCCTTGCAATAATAAATATCAGATCTACAAAGTTTTTCCTGAATAATTCTTCTCAAACTCACGAGAATCGCATCGAGATTTTTTTCATACATGAAAAGGACAGAAAATAAATGTTGTTGATGACGCCCGTGCCAACGCCATTACTAATGCAATTAATGCCAAAAATATATTGATAGTTAGTGCTTCCACATTCACAAATGGTAAAAAAAAAAAAAGTGTTATAAAGGATGTTATTCTAGAATTACAGGCTTGTAAAAACAAAAAAAAAAAGTGGTGCGTCTAGATTTACAAAGTGAACTAGTAATCATGAGAGTACTTTACCGAATCAAAACTAATGACTACTACTCAAAAGCAAAAATTTTCAAATACATTGTGCCAAGTGTGAATGGTCATTCTCATTACTTACTGTAGCTTCTTCGTACAAGGGAAGAAAATGACTTGAGGCTGCAAGAGGTTCAAGGGGTGCGCAGTATAAGGGGTGGTACTGATCACATCGTACACTGATTTTCCTTATCTGTAACCTTGAATGTAGTCCTTGCCGAATCATCTCTTGCGCGTGATAAAGTGACTAACGAAAGCTTTACTACATATGAAAAATACATTAAAGTTGAGAAAGACGTAGACGTGCAGAGTTCATCCCACTGCTATTGATGTGGGATTCGAATCCATTGGTTGTCCACCACGATGACGTGTTGGGATTTTTCACTGCTAATAATTATTGTAGCGGAAGTTTGCTTCGCAAGTAAAAACAATTTTAGGGGAAATGTCATGCTCGGCCACATCTCGTTGGATAAGTATGGGCCATTCTAAGTACAAAGAGCTCAGGGACACTGAGGGCTCATGCTCTTACAACCTAGCTACGTTATATGAGCACCATATGGACTGATAGTTAGCTCGGTTGCTTCAGCTAGAGATGGCAACTTGACCTGATAGATTTGTGCTATATCACAAAGTTCCATGTGATTAGGCAAATACCTACCAAAGTTTAGGAAGAAAAATATCTACTCGTGCGCTCGAATGAAGACAATATACACTTTTTGCAGATAACTTCACTAATTAATTGAAGTTGGCTTTGGTCCCGGCCCCTCTCGGGTTGGGGCTCTGAGGCCATTGTACGTAGAAAATTCTTGCCAAAGGCTTTGTGGTCCTTCCAGTGAAATTCCTGACTGACTGCATAGACTGCTTTGAGCTCTCCCCGGGTTACTAGCTATACTTTCTTTACACCTTCGCCAAACAAAAGCTCTAGTAGCAAAGCTTGACACAAGCCTGACTATTAATATTACTACTACGGTATGCACGGACACAACGGATCATCGAAGTACTTAAATCTGTAGTGCTCCCGAGAACTTGCCAGCATAGTGTTGCGTAATTTGAGTGCTTATCGCAGAAAAGTGAGACGAGCACTTTGACAGACACGAGGATTGTGACCGAAAAGTACGGTATAGAGGTAAGATCTTATCCAGATCTTTGGTCCCCTACTGCAATAACCATGCATAAGGCAAGAGTGCCATGGTTCTACTTGTCCAGTCAATGTCTTTGCTAGAACACAAGCCCGTGCAATCAATGCCGAAAAGTAGGGGCGGCAGTACAGCCGATCGATGCCATAATTCGAGGCAACAACGTATGCCCAAAGGTATAGTGACTTCCATACTGCCTTTCCTATAAATGGACATCAGTACTTCTTGTCCTGCACAAAGCCATTCTTCCCCTCCTTGCCTCATTTTTGTAAGTTGATCAAGTCCCCTGCACTGCAGAAGCAGCCATGGCGAAAATACCAAAAGCAACGTTTGTGATGGAAGTTGCTCCACCGATATTCGTCTCAATTGTTAGGCGCCCTCTGAAAAAGATCCTCGCTACCATCAACGAGGAAGAGTGGGAAGTACGTGGAAGCCTCGCGTCGGCTTTTGAGAGCTCGTTACAGTATGAGACATATGGTGAAGTCCCTCTTATGGAATACTAACACCAAGTTAATGCAGTATAGTTCAGTCTCTGGGCAGTATCAATATCAATGTAAATGCTGGAGCAATAGCCTGCATTTTTTATGGGCAGTGATGGGTTAAGAGTTGGGAGGAAACTTTAGATGACCCTTTTCACCGCCATTTTGTTAGCCAAGGTGAAAGAGCTGGTGTAATATAAATTTTGAGGATCGAACGAGTTTGTTATATACTGTATAATTTTACTTTGTAATAAGCACTTACTTTAATTATTAGCAGTTGAATAAAAGCTTGCCCCCTTTGCAGAACCTTCCGCAGCTCTCTCTATATGGCCGTTGGCGATGAAGTTTGGCCCCGTACTGTAGATGTCATGCCAGCACAATTAACATAAATTTTACTACAGTGGTGTTTCGAGTGGATGACGCTCAAATGTATTCACTGCGTGAAGTTCAGCTAACGATGACTTTTGCTCTATAACGCAAATGCAAGCTGACAGAATACAGCGTTTTCGAAGAAAGATGAGAGCAGTGAAGAAGCTGCTCCGACAAGAACCTGCAGCTGAAGGCTAAAGCTTAAATATATGTCTTTCAGCTGAAGCTTAAATGTATGTCTTGCAGCTAAAGCTTATTTGTTTCAAGTTCAACAGCAGAGAAGCTTTGCCCTCCAGGGAAATTTACTTGAAATTATTTACCGAGAGCCTTATATATTATGGGAAGAAAAGGAGTAACAGAGTTGACTGGGCCGTCTGCCTTTTAAAGGGTTAACCACAGTACCTGCCAGTTCTCCTATCAATTTCAACAGTTTCTATTGGCTGAAATGGAAGCTCTCCACAAGACATTGGTCCACGCAAATTCAACGTCTACTCAAGTAGAACAAGAAACTGGAAATGCATGTAAGGTTTCCTAAGTTACGGTTCCCATCTAGCAGTACTAGAGTTGTTCTTGTATCAGCAATGGTGAAACGAGTACAAGGAAAGAAGTATTGGCGTAAAAGATGACTCAGTAAATACAATTGCATAGCTTTCCTTTTTCCTTGGAAGCGTCGCCTTCCTAGGTTACTGTAACTGTTACAAGTGTGATCATCGTCGAAATTGTTTTAGCATCTAAAGTAACCGATCCCTCTTTACAGAAACGAGCTCAAATCTGATGCATATCACTATTTACAATGCAACAGCATACAACAATGGGGCAAAACTGAGCTAGCTCGTATATTCTGTGTTTAAAACAGGTTTCAATCGGTGAGCTCGTCCATATCACACTTGCTGTGTGTCGTCAGATCCCTGTAATCAACTGTACCGGTGACGACGGAGATGGATTCTTGACAAAATAAAGAACCATCGAGCCAAACGAAACAATTTTGTTCTGATTATCTTTCATCGCTCAATTCCCGCTTCCTCAAGTGCTGCTGTCATTGAAGCGGATGCCTCCTCAAGTGTTCGTTTCTTTTGCACTGTGTTGAAGGCCTCAAGAATATCTCCCACCTCCCAATCATTGAAGTCATCAATTCCAATTCCACACTCCAGTCCAGCACTTACCTATACAAAACGGCAAGCAAGATATTTTGCACTGTGAAGAAACTTACAAATTGAAAACACAATATTATGAGTGTATTTTAATCCTAAAAATATCAAGAAACAGTTCTTGCTAATTGTTGTTCGAGGCTCCATATCATTTTATAATTGTCGAATTAATAGACTCAGAAGATTTAAGGTCAAATCCCCATTTCGTAAAAAGAAAAATGCGGATCATCCCAATAAAATTCTATTCCTTACAAACACACCTTAATCCATGTAAAGCATAAGAAAGATGCCAGGCAACTGTAGAACAACGGCCTACGTTTGTTTCATTTTACTTTTGTTTGTCTGGGGCTTGGGGAATTTCCAATTTTCGCAGTCCTAAAATTGGTAGATCCGGCATTTTTCTTTCTAAACAAAACAAGCTCATGCCTGGTAAATTGGCTAACTTGGGCACCAGGTCATATACTACCTGTCTGCTATCACACCACCATCAGTAATTCTTGGGCTTCAAGTACTATTAGGAGCAATTTAATGTATTACCTCTTAAGCAACGTAAACTTTTGGCTAGGTTTAGTTGAGGTATGAGAATAATCAAATTTTGTGTGCGTGCGTGCGTGTATGTATGTATGTATGCATGTATGTATGTATGTATATATATATATATATATATATATATATATATATATAGGGAGCTGATCTATTGAGAGCGCTAGTAAACGGATTAAGTTCCACGCGCGATCTGTGGACTATCCAGATCTTTTTTTTGCGTTTTTGTTAAGTTTGTCCTCTACATAATGTAGCGGACGGTATTTTTACCATATTGCCCTCCTTAGCTCTATGTTATATTGATTATCAATGGTCATCCGCTACATTATGTAGCGGATGATCCAAATCAATTTTGCGTGTGTTCTCTGTATTTTGTCTCTGTACTTTGTTGTTGTTTGTTCAGTTCTATGCTCTTCCAGTTTCATCCAATAACCGTAAAATCTCACGAATAGAAAAACATGTTCTTGGCTTCTCAATTTCAGTATTCGGTTTGTGATGGATTCAAGATAAGAAACAAGAAATAGAAGAAGAAGCAAAGAAACAACTCAGTTCATAACTCCTAGTGGAACCATATTTCCACCATTTTTGCCAAGGCCACCACCAACGACCACCTCCACCGTCTCACCCATCGATCGACCAAAAAAAACCCACCACCACCGCCCCAACTATCACCATCCAAAGCTCCACGCAATAGAAAATACAAATTAAATAGATCTGAATTTAGAAGAAATCTGGAGAAACTATAAATTCTAGAAACAGATCTATGACAAATATATGATGCATGATTGCGGCGAAGTTGCCGAGGAGGCCACGACTGCAACTGTGGATTTACCGAAGAGAAAACCCCATGTCGGAGATCTTGCGGCTGCACTGCGACTGCAGAGTCGCCGGGGATCAAAACCCATGTCGACGATCTTGTGGTGGTACCGCAATTGTGGAGTCGCCAAGGAGGAGGCGATCTCGTGACTTTTAGAGGCAATCTTGCGACTGACAGAGGAGGCCATAGTTCAGAGGATGAAGAGAGAGAGAGAGAGATGAAACTGAAATGAGTGGGTTCGTTTGGTGATAGAATATGCCATTTTTATATTATGTCCGCTACATACCCTACATTATGTAGCGGACAAACACTTTTGTTAGTCTATCAGTTAAGCGGGCAAGGGTATATTTGTCAAAAATAATGTCCCCTACATTATGTAGCGGACGAACTTAACAAAAACACAAAAAATATCTGGACCGTCCACAGGTCGCGTGTGGACGGCCAGATCGCGCCAGCAACTTAACTCATTTTGCTAGCGCTCTCAACGGATCAGCTCCCATATATATATATATATATGGGAGTTGATCCGTTGAGAGCGCTAGCAAAATAGGTTAAGTTGCTAGCGTGATCTGTGAACGGTCCAGATTTTTTTTTTTTACCTTTTTTTTAAGTCTGTCCGCTACATTATGTAGCAGACAATTTTTTGAAAAAAATACACCTTGCCCTTGTGATTGACTGAGCACTTTAGTGTGTCCGCTATATTATGTAGCGGACATAATATCAAAAAGCAGAAACTTTCGGAAATCTCGAGATTTGTTTGAACTTCATCTCTCTCTCTCCAGATCTGGTTGGGTAACACTCTCTTTATATCCAGATCTGTTTGGGTAAGTAAGACTCTCTCTCTCTATCGATGATGTGGGCACTGTACTGGTCTACCAGCCCCGGCTCCGACGGCCTGCCTCGCTGGGGGTTCCAGAGCGGCAACGGTGGTTTTCACTTGAAGTGGGGGTGCTGAGTGGTTGATACATGGATTGTGTCGTTCGGGATTTGTGGAAGAATTACAGAGGCGAAGGCCTTCGTGGTTAATCAAAGGGAAAATGATCAAACGGTGGCCTTCCTGGTTAATCTGAGGGAAAACCCTCAATTAAAGACATGAAATCGCCTGTTACTGGGCGAAATCCCGTGGTGACAGAACCGGCGTGTTTTGAAATCCCTGCGAAATCCCGTGGTGATAGAACTCACCGGTTACCAGCTGAAATCGCAATGGATCAACAGTGTTTGAAATCCCGACGTGCTTTTGCTACTAGGAGTGGTGACGGAACCGAGAATTGATGCGTAGGAAGTGGAGACTAATTAGGGCAGAGGGTGCCGGAACCGGCGATTGTCACCGTCGATTGCTTCAAAGACAAGATCATACTGTTCAAAGGCTTGGACTTTCAAAAAAAAAGATCAATTTTGAAACGAATCCTACGATTTTTGCAGGAGTGTTTACCATTAAGTAACAACACAAAGCCAGATGTGTTGGTATATTTGATGAATGATGGAGTTGATCAGACTTTCTGGTGCATGAGAGAGAGATTTGTTACTGAGATAAGTGTAGAGCAGAGAGAAAGTGAAATAAGACTGCTTATTTGTCTGCTACATTATGTAACGGACACATTAATCAGAAATAGAAAAAGTCAGACGAGACGGACTAGTCGGGGGTATTTTTGTCAAAACATTGTCCGCTACATAATGTAGCAGACATACTTAAAAAAAAGGTAAGAAAAAGATGTGGACCGTCCACAGATTGCGCGTGAACGGACAGATCGCGCTAGCAACTTAACCCAAGTTGCTAGCGCTCTCAACGGATCAGCTCCCATATATATATATAGACACACACACACACAATTTGATCTAATTAGTATATAGACAGGAATACTTTAGCATATTACAAAGGCACATGATGCCCCTGCTCTCATTCCCACCTGGAGCCATTTTAGATTGATTTCAGAAATAAAATATTATCAAAATCAGTTTTTCAAATACAGCTTTAATCAAATTTCAGCAGAATCAGTTATGGTTTGGCCAAAGTTCCAGAAACACTTGATGAAAGCTGTGGAAGGTGTTTGAGTAAAAAAGTGTTGAAAACAGTTTTAATGTGGGAAAATGACCAAGAAGGGCATCAAAGAGATAAATCCTAGGGCTAATTACAGCAGTGTCCCTGAGGTTAGGGTATAATTACAGGCAAAGACAATAGTTTAGACGAATTACACTTATATCCGTTGACTAAACGGAATCTTAAAAAAACCTAACGGTTTTAACAAAATGACTTTATTGCCCTTATGTTGGAAAGTTAATTTTTTTCAATGCCATTACCTCTTTTAAAAAAAGAAAATCAAAAAAGAAAACCCTAATTTCTAAATCTGAACTTCACTCTCTCTCTCTCTCTCCCCACCCTTCCCCACCCACTTTGCCGCCACCCTCCCCTCCACCCCGCCCACTGCTACTCCCCCGACCCCACCCACTGGCAACCAAGAGTTCCCTCTGCCCATCCCCTCGGCAACCACCTCCGTCAGACCACGCCGCCATCACCCCCCTTCCTGTTGTTCCCGTATCTAGCATTGAACGGTGAGAGATGGTGATGGAGGACGAGGCATCCGCCAAGGGTTAGGCTCCACAGTTCTATCCAAACCATCTTGCATGAACTGATGAGGCGCATATGGTACACGATACCCACTTGCTTCAGGGATTCCACCAAACAGTGCAGCCTCGAGCATGACTGCTTCATCGTGTTCTTGATGTGAAGGTGGTGCACGGCAGGGTGGGGGCAGGGAGGGGGCGGCGGCGGGGTGTGTGTGAAATTGTGTGTGAAACCATAATCTGGCAATTAGTATTTGTAAACCCTAATTTAAAATTTAAGGTTTGAAATCTTAATTTAAAAATATACAATACAAGGGCAGTATTGTCATTTTATAAATACGTAATGATGACATCATAAAAAATTTCACTTTTTGGATGGAACCCTAACGGATGGACACGAGTGTTACATTTTGAAACGTATTATCCTTGACTGTAATTTTACCCTAACCTCAGGGATACTGCTGTAATTAGCCCTAAATCATAATATTCTTTACTCTATATTGACATTCCAAAGAAGGTGAGGCTATTTATTCACCCTTTTGTATTATGATATCACCAATAAGAAGTATAATCAGCCACAAAATTTAATCCTAGTGGCAAAAACATTTAAAGGAAGTGTAAATGCAACAAAAAGATTGTTGTATAGATAACTTCCCTCTGAAAATTCTTTGATCATATGGGTCTTGTATCATTATAAGACAAGTCACCTTAAAGTATTTGAAAGGGGATTCAATGTTTTTTTCTGAAAATCGTGAGGGCAATTCAGCACCTCTTTTTGTCAAAGATGTTTATTCAGAAGTGTTCAAAACCATAAACCACGCTTCCCTAGAAGAATTTTCTGTTGATTTTTTTGCCAAACACCAACCAAAACAGGTTTGCCAGCTCCAAAATCAACCCCAAACACCCTCCTAACAATTATAATGTAACTTAACAGTAATGACGCACTCAGGTCACCTGCATCCTGAGTTGTTAATTTGTTATCTACGGCTAGTAAGTTATGTTATACATACTAAGAGTGCACCAACAAAATATTTAACAAGGCCGTACTTCAGTCTTTCAGGAAAGAGGTGGTTATATATGAAGAATGGTCCTAAGCATCTCACTAATCAGATCCACGTTGTAATTACATAATAGTCTGAAAACAGTGAACCCAAAAAGCTCTAGGCTTGTAGTTATTAGATTGTTCAAAATGTATCAACAAAGTCTAGAAACGTTGCAAGGGAGACTTTCTGGAAACATTGAAGAATTATAGGCCTGTGGTATGTTATTAGATACTCAAAAAAGAAAAAACATCAAGAGCTTTGCAGACATACCTCTTTCACATTCTCCTTGATCCTTCTCAAGGAATCAAGAACGCCTACATAGACTGTTCTATGTTTTCTCGTAACGCGAATTCCACAGTCTTGTACCACTTTCCCTTCTGATACCATGCATCCAGCTATACGGCCACTGCCGCTGCTAAATACAGCCCGGACTTCTGCTGAGCCTATTGGTATTTGATCCTGTCAAGATGCAAGAATTTGCTTTCAACTGAAGATAAACAACAATAAAAATCCCAAACAACTACATAAGTCAAAAGCAAGGCATGTGCTAAAAAGTTGCATGCCTTGAACCTTTTACGTTATATTATATGGGTCAATTTAACCAACTTGTCTAAAGAAACCTGTGTAAAGAGGGGGAACTGCAAATTAACATTGACCGCGAGAAACTACTTAAATGCTCAGTATAGCAAAATATTCCATTAGGTACATAGGAAGAAAAATGGAAGTTAGTTACTTTCCTAGCTGTTTTTAGTTGGGCAGGAAGAAAAGGATGGATCATGTCAAATAAACTACTAAATGAAATAACAAAATTGTGTAAAAAAAAAAAATTGGCCACTTTCCTCATACAAGAGGAAGCAAAGAAAATGGTGGGCTTGGCAAGAGAGCTTTCCCTGGTCTGCTCTTTATTTACGCCAATGTCAATACCTTTTCATGGCGTTTCCGGAAAGTATTTCCCAATTTTTGTCCGCGAAGTTTCAAAAGCAGAAGACTCCATTTCCATCCCACCCAAAAAAGGAGAAATAACTTTTTCAAACCCCCCCCCCCCCCCCCCGGCAGCAATTATGCAAAGGTCTCTCGTAGTTATCCATATATTAATTTTATATGTTCAAGAAAGACATCTTCTTTTTCATCAAAGCGCTCCGATGTGTGCCAAAATCTACGGAAATATAGGGCACTGAAGGAAGCTGCTTGCTTTCAGTACATAGGCAGAAGAAGTACAGACTAGGGCAAGGACAATGGGACAAAAGAAATGTAAAACTACTGACTCAAGGCAATGCCAAGGCTGCCAATTACAGCAAGCTGAAAATAGGACCTAAAGTGGGCTCCGATAAAAGAGGGCAGGCTTCATCTGCTCCCGGCCTACAAAAGGTAAAGTGCAGTCATACTTCTTTTCCCCTCCTCACACAAGGTCATAATGGAGTTCTTGGCAAAAGTACAGCATTGGCAACTGTGTTAATAAATTCCGCTCAAATATGCTCTTATTAGGTTCCAGAAAGTATGGCCCATGTTTTTACTGACCACCCAACCAGTTATTTGCATGCTAATCTCTAAAATATTAGATGTTATCGGTTTTCAGAACCACACCTGCAACCACAGTTGTGTGCCCAAGTCCATAATGTATAACAGGACATATACAGTCTAAATGATCGTATTCTATGTCAAACTATTCATATCACGTAAATTACCTCAACAGGCTCCAAGAGTCCCTCCATTGCTGTTCGCATGTCATCAATGAGTTCATATATAACTTTGTATAAACGAATCTCAACGCCATTATTCTCTGCATAGCTCTTGACAGAACCAGGTACTCTGACGTTGAATCCAAATATAATGGCTTTGCTAGCAACCGCAAGATCAACATCGCTGGAGGTCACATCCCCAGTTGCTTGCAAGAGGAACTTCAAAGTGACGTTATCCTGTGGGAGCGCCTGTATGGCTTGTCGGATAGCCTCAATGGATCCCTTGTCATGAGCAAAGATATCCAACTTAATTGCAAGTCCAGAAACTTTGGCATGACCATTATAATTACCGTGTTGCACAACAAATAATGAACATGCTGTTTAGAAACTATGTTTCAACAAAAATATATTTAACCTATTGCCAATGGTACTTCTCTTCACAATCATGGTAATCAGTAATAAAGCAAGCTGACATACTAGCCAAACAATGATTCGAAGCAGATCAAACCAACACTGAAATTTTCAACGACTGATGCCATTTAATGAGTCAACAACCAAGAGAAGACAAATTCTTTAAGAGATTGAATTACTTATAGCAAGAACTCAAATCCATAGAGAAGACTAACTCAGCATGTTTCGCCATTTTCTACTGATCTTGAAGTGGGAAGCTTCGCCATGATTCATTGAATAATCAAGGCACCACAGCCCTTAGCAGTTCCCACCCAAGAACGAACTAGACGCTGTTAACTACTGAGAGCCTAGTTGTTCAAGGATCCCTCAGCAACTATCTAGTAGCAAGGAGGTTATGGTATGACCCCCTTTGAGTTCAGACTCTTGCCCACTTATCTGTGTGCACTGGCTTTGGCTGCTGTGCCCTTGGGGAGAGCTGCAGCTCACTGCTTGGCATGAGGTGGAGCAGCGGGCCCCATCAAGGCGCACCACCTAGGCCTCTCGTAATCTGTTTGCCCCCTTTGACCCCTTTTTCAGCAGTATCAAAGTGAAGACCAAAAAGAAGAAAAATCCTAGTCTGTTCAATAGACCGTAATCAGAGCACAGTTCACCAACAAAGCACGACTACTTCTAACTGCATTTGCATCATGCATGTGTATACTTGTGAAGAAAGAATTTATTAATTCACCTTAAGGGTATAAAACTGATGGTCAATATAGTTTTCTGGCCGTGTAGTTGAGGTCTTATGAGCATATTCCATCACGTTGGTTAATGTTCATGATTTTGTAAATTATAAAACAGTTGAAGACATACAAATTAGAACGGGGATCGATGTGCCTTGCAACTTATCTACATAACCACTATCACTCACCATTTACAGATGTTATTCAAGATGCACGTAGAAATGTAGAGCTTTAAAGGTGCAAGTATCAGGCAGTCACTGTGCTTTTTTTTTTTTCCTTCTCTAGATATTGTCAGGGTAAAATGACAGATTGCGCTACAGAAAATGTATTCGCATACCTGAAGGTCAACTTTCATAATGAGATTCAGCTGGTGTAAATCTAATCCAGCATGCTTTCCTGATGAAACTGCAGAAGCAAAGGAGGAAAGTGTAACCATCCCATCTCCAGCCTTGGCTGATATGCGTTCATGTCGTATAGACTCTGCCCTCAACTCCGCCTTTTCACGCGCAATGTCGAGGGAGCCAACAACCTCAAATTCATCACCAGCACATGGAACATTATTCAATCCAATGACCTACAGAAATAGGCAAAAGATGTCCCTGAATTATGTGTTGAACAAAGAGTACTGGGATATATTGGAATGCTAGAGAGAGAGGGAGAGAGGGAGAGAGAGAGAGGCGAGAGAGATCTTCAAAAACATAAGGTCATGAGAAAGCAAATTTGCTGGTTTAAAATGGACACTGTGGTACTAAAGGTAACATGAAGGACGCATAATTGACCCCGTGGTTCTTCTGTTTATGGTGCAAAGTACATATCAGAAATGCCATGTCATGGAATCATACAGGACAAGTAACGTCGATGGAATAATTTTCTCCATCTGATGATGAAGAATTCTGCAATTCTATGTTACATTTAACAATAAACTCAATAAAAGGATAACCTCCGCTAAATTGGAAGTCAATGTTACAACATACTTCGTGTAAAAAGGATTCTTCAGGAAAAGCAGTAGGTTCCTCCAATGCTAACTATGATTTCTTATAAAGAACCATGTCTTTTCACTAGAAAGGCAATATAGTTTAAAGCACATAATAGAGGCCATAATATGAAATCTATTTCCCGCCCCAAATTCATGCATAGAACAACTGTGGCGTTACAAACACATGTTGATGTAGCCGCTTGACTACTTCATGTACGGCCAAATAGTTACAGTACTTGCTGTTTCAGTAACCGTTGTTCAATTCAATCATGCCAAACCAAATGTTCTTTCTTCTGTTTGGAACATGCAAGTAACCCACATCTGGAGCTTAATGTGTACAGACTACTAGACGTCGTTTTCTTTCTAACTGATAGCTTCAACATATGTTGTGATTCAAGAGAGGAAAACGAACATATCAGTCCATACGATCAGCCTCTTATCCCTTTTCTTAAAGCAACACCACCACCTTAGACCCAGAAAATTAACAGGACCTCAGAAACTGCTGCCCACGTACAATCCAACGTGTTTCATCGTTCCTCAACCAATTCAAAATGCACCTAAGTATAGGTTTATACATATTTAACTATTTGAACGCCAAAGCCCTCAAGTTTTATTTTGTTCTGCTTTGAAACAGAAATGAACTAGAAAAATTTGAAAACACGATGGAAACATGACAAACAGAGGTGCTTAAGATGTAGCACTACAAAGCTTAGTTGCAGGAAACTCCGAATATGGCGACGTTTCTCTTTCGGAAACTCGCTTTTGCGATCCCAAGTTAGGAGCTCCATGGGATCTCGTCCCAAGCTAATATGGGAACTCGATCCCATTATCTGGATAGAGATGCATGGAAAAAGTGAGAGAATACCTGACAATCAAGCCTTTTTCAACTCAATTCCTTGTTTCTCTCTTCCTTCAAGTCCATAAAGCCTCCTTGTCAGTTGTTGCTGGCTATGTAAACTATACTAAACAAATGATAATACTCTTTACGCATTTATTTATTCAAGCCGCTCCCAACCTCAGATTCTTCTTGGTGCTTACACTCCCCCGCCCCCGCCCCCACTTCCGCTTTGTGCAACTAAGCTACAAAGTCAAATAAGTGATAAAAAACTATACTATGACCAACATCGTTAATGTTTTCACTATAACAGAACAAACAGCAATAATTACTTATCAAAAAAGAAGGTGGACAGGAATTTGGACGCGTAAGTACTAGCAAGATTAGCAGTCAAAAATGCACCTGTACTAAATTTATAAAATGCCTCCTCAAGGATGCCCTACAAACACCCAAGATAGGCTAATATGAGCATATAGAATTGTGCGCCTATGAAAAATAATGAATCTCAATATATGCAGGGTTAGAGTTTGATAGAGAAAGGTTTTGATAGATTTCTGCTACATCACCAACAAAAGGTGCAGGGTATAGGCAATCATTTAGTATGGCTTTCTTCGTTTAGTAGGATGAGCGCCACTTAAAGAAGAGAAACTGAAAATCATTAGCATCCTAAATTGATTGTATAATTAGTCTAATGAGTATCCACTCTAATCTTCATTATAAGCAGTTATAATTAAGCAAATGAAGACAAACTCAAGAAGAAAAGAAGTGAACGACGAACCTGTACGGGTAACGAAGGTCCAGCTTCATCAATGCGCTTTCCACCATCATCAAATAAAGCCCGCATCTGATCATACACAAAACAGGGATGATCATCAGAACGAGGCAAGTAAACCAAGCCAAATCATCAAGGTGAACAGAGCATTGAATCTATCTTAATAAAGTTCACAAAGTTGCATGCTCTTATCTACCAACCTTTCCAAATGCTTCGCCACAAACCACTATGTCTCCTCTTTTGAGAGTGCCGTTCTGAACAATGAAGGAAGCTACTGGTCCTTTAGATTTATCTAGACCTGCCTCAATGACTGTGCCCTTTGCATTTCTTTGAGGATTAGCCTTCAGCTCTTGCAACTTTGATAAGAAACCACACAGGAAGTTAGTATACATCGATCACATGTACCAAATCCAAGGCTAATGAATTTAGAAATGTCCGAAAACTTTTCTCATACTTGAGAAGAACTAGATATGATAATGTAATTGCAATTCAAGGTATTCCCATAACCCTACGGCACAGTTAATGGATGCATGTGCTTGCATGTATAGAATCGTAAATGGCAGGTTAGCCCACAAATCAATCATATCCTTCTACATGTTGTAACTCGAACTGCGGAACAGCCTCCCCACAATGCTAAGGCAGCAGAGATCTGAACCAGATGCATAGTCAACCCTAAGCAAAATCGAAGGTAACTGCATATAAAGCTGCGGAAAATCTGAGGATCTAACGCATCTAGCACCTGATACTTCTATGGAAAGTCATAGCAAGAGAATATATATATATATATATATATATATATATATATATATATATATATATATATATAAACCAGCATGAACTGCCAAACAACCTGGTTCCACGATAAGGGGCACAAGATATAAAAAAAGCAAAAAGAGTACGATCAATTACAGATTTCCAAGAGCGTCAAACTAACAAGAAGCAGACCCACTCGTAAATTAGCACTTACTTCTGCAACAAGCATGATAGTTTCTAGCAAATCATCTACATTCTTCCCCTTAAGACCACTGATCTGCCAAACGAGTTGAAAACAAGATATAAGAAATGAATGAGAAGTATAAAGCCATCTCTGAAAGATCAAGAATGCAATTTAAGGACCTGAACCATTGGGACATCACCACCCCATTCTTCTGGCATTAGACCAATCGAGGAAAGCTCTTGCATGACACGCTCTGGGTTAGCTCCATCCTTATCAATCTGAAGTTGATAGAAGAAAAGTATCAAGAATCTGCAACTGCAACAGGCAGTAGAAAATAACGTGTAAGAGCAGCATACGGATATACCTTATTTATGGCAATCACAATTGGTACCCCAGCTGCTTTGGCATGTGCTATGGCCTCATTTGTTTGAGGACGGATCCCATCATCCGCAGCAACCACTATGATAACAATGTCCGTGACACTTGCTCCACGAGCTCTCATAGCCCCAAATGCCTGCAGGAGGAAATAAAATGGAAATATATCTATTAAAGAAGAAAGCGGAAGAAGTATGGTGTCTAGTCGAGTTTGCCACCCCATCTGCAAGAGGTAATTACATGCAATAACGGGGACTGAAGGAACACCATCACAACCACCCCGCCGTCCCTGTCCCCGTCCCCCACCCAAACACACACACACACACAGAGGTTAAAGAATCTATCATGAGGGAGGAAGAGAGTAAAGAGGGGTAAATTCCTCGCAAAGCTAGAATTGAGAAACCACAATATGGGATTACCTCATGCCCAGGAGTATCAAAGAAAACACAGGGTCGCAACTTTCCATCAACAGGGACTTGAACCTTGTAAGCCCCAATCCCTTGTGTGATTCCACCAGCTTCAGAAGCAGCCACCTAAAATATCTAGCAATCAGACTTAAATTTCCATCTAAATCCAATGTCAAGTAGAATACATGAAGCCGGTGTGAAGCCGGTGTGCATCTATTTGATCTACATTGATCTATTACAGCCATATTGTTAGCTATAAGCCCAATGACAGAACTCAATCATAATTAGATTACCAGAAAAGAGTTATAAGATCTTAAACCCACTACATATATTAGTTACAATATGACTTCTCTTTTTTTTTTTTTGAGTAAATATCAGCTGTAAATTAATGAATGAAGCATCAAGTTATTTAGGCTTCAAAATCTACCTTGCTCTTCCGAATATAATCCAAAAGGGTTGTCTGCCAAGTGCAAAATACAAGGATGTTAGCAAAGGCTTGTAATTGTTGTAATAGTGACAGAAGCCAGAGAAGTCTGCTAAAGGAAACACTGTGTTTCATGAGAATATGAAAGGAACAGAAACATGTCATTTACCTTCCCATGATCGACATGGCCCATAATAGTAATTACAGGAGGCCTGTCTTGTAATTTGTCCAAGTCTTCTTCATCAAAGAATTCCTTCTTTTTTGCCTTTTCTTCCACTCTAGCAGGAGCAACATCAATAACCTCCACCCCATATTCCTTGCAAACCATCTTCACCATGTCTTTCGCCAGTGTTTGAACCCCATCAGGTTTAATCCCCTTTGCATATAGATACCCAAGTATTTCACCTTCACTTGTGGCCAAGTTGTAGGCCAGCTCCTCAGTCAACATGCCTTTTTCACCGACCTCCAAAATTTCTACTCTAACAGGTTCAGCCTCTCTAGCTGCCTGGAGTCTAGCTGCCTTCCGGCTTGCCTTGCTCCATTTTCTTCCTTTCCTTGTTGCAGCAGCACCAGGAATAGAAACATTAAGTTCTGAAGCCTCCTCATCAGATATCTCAACATTAGCCATACGCCTACGAGATCCTCCAGATGGCCCACCTTTCTTACGGAAGTCATCTTTAAATTCATCCTTGAACTTCCCAGGTGGAGGACTCTTTCCTGGTTTTGTAGGGGCCAAAACAGCTCGGGCAATCATAGGATCAACCACTCCTTTCTTAGACGCAAACTTGTCAATTAATATCGGCTTGCGCTCTTTAGTCTTTGCAGCTGAGTCAATCTCTTCGGTAACCTGTGATTTTGGAGCAGCCCCCACATCCTTCAAAATAACAGGTTTCTTGATTGCTAGCATAGAAGGCGCTACAGAGGGTTTCGCCTGTAACGGTGGTTGAGGTCTTTGGGGCGGCTGAGGGGTTCTTAGCGGAGCAACAGGGGGGGAATTGTCCATACCGACTACCTCAATACTCGACTCATGTTCCTCAACCCTCTCAATTTTAGGAGATTCCTTAATAATTTTTTTCACAGTAGCAACCGGATTTCCCTTACGCCACACACTCTTCAAGGTCTTAGACTTGCGAACTGCCACCGAATTATTTGGTCTACCATTTCTTTGGTCAATGCTTGTACTGGATGGTGGTAGTGATGGTGATTTTCTAACTGGGCCACTCACCTTCTTACTAGTTTCTAGTTTCTCAGCCTTCTCTAATACCTCTCCTAGTGATTCAATCACCTTATTTCTCTCTTTCTCTTCATCATTTAAGTTCCCATTATCAGAATCCCCACCAAGTTTTGATGCATCCCAAGGCACTGGACTCTTCATGCCTGGAAGGGGTTCAACTTTAGGCCCAGCTTGCAGCACAGGTCTAGGAGCTGGCTTGAGTATGAGATCAGCATCATTCCCTTTGCTCCCTCTAAATGTCGAATCAAGCGATATTGAAGTCCCTTGGTCAGCAACAAAATCAGTGGTAACTGAATATTTACAAATTGACACATATCTCCACCTTCTGTTCCCAACACAAACTTTCCTAAAAGTAAGAAAATTCCTAGAGAGAGAAACATTCCTCACCAAAGAAAGGCATCCTTCGAATTGCCCGGAAGAACATGGACAAGCACTTCCCAAACTCACTAGGGAAGCCATAGATGCCATTGTTGATCCTATATACCCTCCAGCATCACCTTACACCCAAGAAACGGGTATTCCAAAACTTTAAACTTCAATGCCAGCTAACCAATTCACAGTCTTTCTCCCTACTACACTATTTACTAGTTCAAAAACCAACTAATTTGGAATGTATAACAGTACACCAAATCGAATTGAGAAACCTACAAGTGATTTCAAGAAAACCCAATTCGATTTTGCGCATGAATGCACAAGAAAGATACGATTCTTAAGGGGAAGAAAGTCTTACCTCTCAAATTTGCAAATGGGTTTCTACGTAAGGTCGCATAATTGCAAGAGGATGTGAAATTGGCTAAGTGGACTGTGGGGGAACCGAGTGGCTGTGGAGGTTTTGCGCGACCCAAAATCCCGAAAGGCCTCTCTCTGTGGTCTGCCCGGGAGTTGGGACTCTGAGTTTGTGTGGCTGCTTCTCTGCCTGTCATCAAATGATAACGCGTGTGATAAGGCTTTTGGGTAAGGTTTCTTGATTTTTTGTCATCCTATTTTGCGTTTTTCTTCTGAATCACTGGGATGCCCGCCCCTGTCGTTTTCACTTTTTATTTATTACCCACACACATCCATTTTCTTCCTCATTCTTTTCTCGTCTTTATCCCCCGAAGCAAAGCGAAGCCGCAGGTGGTACAATTATCACAATGCAAGCATTGCTTTATTTTTTGTTGCCCCCAGGTTGCTACGAACATAATGAACCGCACGATCAGAAAGTTTAAGAGTTTTGTACCGATTCGCACCATTCAGATATTGAATTTGGCATCTTTAAAGGCTTTGCATTGATTCTAACCCATTCAAATGTTCAATTTAACATCTTTAAAGGCTTTGTATTGATTCTAACTCATTCAAATACTAAATTTCACATGTTTAAATCAAAAGGTTTTAACGTTTCATCGGTCATCACAAGTGTGTAACCCACATGTTTCTTTTAATGTCACTTTGATGTTGTGCTGAGAGCTTCAAAATAACTTTTAAACCCAACGTTAGTGTAATTTTCCTCGTTTAAGCAATGGCACCTTGGTCAAACACAATTTTCTACATTTAACTATTATAACTTCTTAAAGTAGAAGCAATTCTAAACTAGCTCTACTAGTTACCGACAGAAGTTTCGTATCTTGAAATATAAATCCACTAAATCTTAAAGATACATAGAAGTACGTTATTATCTTATGTCTGAAATTTTCTTCAATATAATATAATGTGTATGTAGTTTCTCCGTTTTGATACCAAAAAGTGAATCCTAATGATGGGACATGTCTTTCTCCAAAGTTTTCAAACTGTGAATAATAATATTTTGAGATGCAGCTTTAATCATTTTCAACACTTATTTTTTGAGATGCAAAGTAAAGTGAAGTAAAGTCAAGTTTCAAAGGTGGATGACAACTTTTGGTTCAATCACAGATTTGCATCTCTTTAATAGAGCCTCATCATAAAAAAGAAAAATACCAAATGAATATTGATATTGTTATCAAGAACACACTTATGGAACGGCCTTTTAGCTTGTCGAGGATGTCATAATTTTTTTATCACCAAAAGCAACATGATGTCCTTTGTTCTTACTTCTTAGGCCCCGTTTGACACTCTTTTTTTTCCTTTTTTTTTCAGTTTTAAAAACTAAAAAAAAAAGGAGCGTTTGGTAACCATTTTTTTTTCAATTTAAAAAACCAGTTTTTAAACTGCAGAGTAAAAAAAAAAACTCCAAAAACTGGTTTTTTTTTTCACTTTTGGTTTTTTTTTTCGACCACCACCACCACCCTCCCACCGCCGGCAGCCACCTCAGGCGACCACCGCCGGAGCCACCTCCGGCCGCCGAAGACTGCCGACAACCACCTCCGGCCGCCGGCGACCGCCGGCAGCCACCTCCGGCCGCCGGCGGGGTGCCGGCAGCCACCTCCGGCCGCCAGCCATCGCCGGCAGCCACCTCCGGCCGCCGGCCACCACCGCCGGTGACTGCCGGCAACCACCTCCGGCCGTCGGCCACCACCACCACCACCGTCGACTACCGCTACGCCCCACCACCGCCACCGCAAACCACCAAAAAAAAAAAGTCAAAATAAAAAGGGTTACCAAACACCAAAAAAAAAAACCTCAAAAAAAAAGGGGTTATCAAACACCCACTTGTGTTTATAAAAAAAAAAAATTAAGCTGCTCTTTAAAAAACTGCTCTTTAAAAACTGAAAACCAAAAAAAAAAATTTGTCAAACGAAGCCTTAGTTCCCTTTTTACTATGAGAAGCTGTTGTTGGTACAAAATTTTGGGGCATGCCCTTTAACTTTTTTACTACAAGAATGCAAAAATAATGTAATTCATTACAACAAGGCAAGAATAAAGTTGAACAGACTACTTATTAGCCTTTTATATTCATTCAAAACTGAACAATATCTTGGTCAGATTGCAGATGTCACTTTTGTCTACTTAAAATTATTAGAAAGATAGAGAGTAAGAAATGAATTGTTGATAATTTAGTTTCATGAGACATGATCCATGTTGTTTGAGAAGGCGCCACCATCACAATAGAGGTTATGAAAGGACAAAAGGGGCAAAAGGCGTGACTTCAGAGGTAACCAAAACTAGTATGGTAATTTCAATCCATAGAAAAAGAAAACATAACCATGTACATCAATTGTCCCATTCCAAGGCTCCCCATTTTTAGTTTTTTGAAACACAACGTCTCTAGGCTCGACCGGGCATCAATTTATTATATGGAAAAGGAAAGAGGTTATTTATTCGTTATGAGTCTCTTTCCAGGTTTGCTAGTACACAATCGCCACATTTCATCACCATAATACTTGTATATTGCAGCACGGTATTTCCACGAGTAAATAAGCTTTCTCAAGAGTGCGTCGTGGCAAGGTTTTCCCATTTTGAAGAGTAATTTACAACAAGGCTTGTCAATGGTTTTACTAATCAAAACGTTAAACAGTTTTTGCCCACACTTTTGTTGGCCTTGGATGGTTTGTATGCACTTCTTGAGATGAGGGTCGCTTCCTACCAGGTCTTCTACAATTTGGTTTATTGCGCCTCCCATGGAGGCAGCATTTCCAGTTCTAATCAGAGCTCCAATGGTTAGCATGAACACGGCGATTCCAATGAACAAGTAGTTAAGCCTTGCCATGGTGCCTTTGTCTAGCACCAATTTTTTTTCTTTCTAATTTGGTTCTTGCATTGGCTTTTATACGAAGCCAATGAGAGAACATGATGACTCATTTGATGTATATGCCCTAGCAGTAGTGGAATTAATTGTCGGAAGGTCATGAAAAGAAACTGTTTAATCAATATCAACTTCTACTCATGTTATTAAATGAAATTAGTGAGGTCTCAGTTTAATAAATGCGTCAGCTTTTACTATAACGTTGTTGCTTTAACTCTGAATAGGCTTGAGAGCAATGAGTGGCTTTGTTGTATAGAGTTAATGGAATTTCGCCTCTCATTTAATAAATGCGTCAGTTTTATTATAACGTTGTTGTTTTAACTCTGAATAGACTTCAGAGCAATGAGTGGCCCTGTTGTGTAGAGCTTAATAGAATTTTGTCTCTCATAAGCTTCATCTTTATTATGATTCAAGGTTGAGTGCTCAAGTAAGATTAGGCCAACTTTCTATTTTCAAATTCAGATATGTAGCAAAATTTAGTAAGGTAGAACTTTAAACAATGGATCACCGACACGAGAACCAGTAGCAACCTTATTGCGTAACTAAAATAGTAATGGACTATATTACATGAAACTAGAAAATAATACCATCAAATCATTTTCATGTAACAAGCTATAAACATTGGGTAAACAAAATGTGTTTCGTGGGAGCGTGTGCACAATTGCAAGTGCAGCAAAATTAAAACACTTTGGCATAAATCGCTACAAGGACTTTCTTGTTGGCTTGTAGTCGTAGGTTAATGAGGATTTGGCGACTCGTACTTTGACATCCAAATTGCTCGTATGCCTCTTGATAAGCGCTTTTCTTTAGATTTAAGAAAAACACTTCTAATTTCAATTGTTGACTTCTACCCGTGTATCATATCTTCTTTCTGTATATGAAACGACTAAATGTTTATGATTTTGTAACTAACTAATTTAACATGTGATTTGTCAAAATTTAGTTTTCCTATAACAACTCTTTTCTATTGAATAAACACAAGGGCGGACCCCTAGGAGGGCCATGGGGGATCACGGTCACCCTCCATATTCATCACTAATTTTTTCGTGTTATTAACATTAAATTTGGTTAAAGCATTAAAGTCAAAAAGTTAGAAATTCCTAATATATTATGCGATTTAAACTCTTCCACTTCAATTTTGTCCATAAAAATTAAAATTATATTATTAACAGGTGGCATTAAATCCATTTGGATTTTGAGAGAGTTTAAGTTTGGTGTGAATTTATCAAATTTTTATGTTTTGTTGTGTTGGTTTCAATTCACAAGAAAATTCTAATGCTCCTTTTTTTTCTTTTGCACAGACAAAAACAAAGTTTGACTTATATTTTTTTACGAAACTTAATATCAAATATACATTTTTTATACACGTATAACTGATATACTCACGAGTGTTATATTCAAGTTGCATTTAATTGAATTATTTCTAAACTATCTTGCATGTCCACAAATAAAAAGTAAATAAGACTAGAATGTAGAAATGCAACAGATTATATAATATCAATACAAATGCGATACTAGTCCTAATGCACATACAATTCTTTTTACATATTCCATCAAATTGAAGACTAAAAAAGCTTCAAACTAAGCTGATGTCGCTTGTTGTGACAAATATGGCCTTATGATGCCAATTTTATTATCCTAACAGCTAAAATTCTTACATAAAATCCCCCCGAGTATTATCTTGGGTCCGCATCTAATAACACGTAGGGAAGGACCCATCTCTCTCTCTCTCACACACACACACACACGCTAAATACTTTCATAATTCATAATCCTTTATCCGGGTTTGAGATCGGCTGCTTGTAAATAAGTAAACGAACTTACTTATCTTTTTTTTTCCTTCTCCTTTTCACCTTGTTAAAAAGGTTACTCTTCGTGAAAATCAGTAAAAGCAAGACATGGAATACAATAGTAGTCTGCCCGTACGATTTAACTTTTTCTTTTTTTGAATTTCTTATGTAGTTATTTTTATTTATTTAGATAATTGGTGGACACAATATGCTATATTTTTCTACGCTTCGGGTGAGGCTGAGCTAGACCTTGTACGGCCGGTCGAGCTGGACATTAGTGCATGCCAGTGGGGCTCCTACATAGGAAAATGGAAATCTAGCCCAAGCTATAGCCGTAGCCTGACCACTTGACGTGCACTTCTCACGATGTAGGCCAGATCGTGCTAGTGATTATGTTTTAGCACATTACCCGTTCCTCCTTCAGAGAACGTTATTTCCATAACTTACCCTAAAAACTTCAAAAGTGGAAGAGCTTTTTGTAACATTCTCGTGTTTAAGCAAATATAGTTTTGGACGAACGGGTTAAATTTCAAAACTCTTCTACTACTTCATGACTTACTTAAACCGTGTTTTGTCTCGCTGCCACTTAGCTGTTGTATCGCGGTAACGAGAGTGGCGATGGTGACCAGCTCAAAAAATTTTGTAATTTTTTCAAGTTTTTCTGAATGTGTCTCGCTTTGCAATTGTCTGGAATGTTTCCTTTTCACGATAAGAAGAAAAATCATATTAGCTAAACAAGAACTAAATCATTGGTAAGTATTTGGTTATTCAGCAAAACAAACCAAATCACATTTGTATAGTATATTTCTGATATATCTTTTTGTCACCTTTAAGAAATCAATTTTTTTCTAAGCAAGTTGCATTAATAAAATTAACCCTTACAACCTAAAGGCAATACCCAAATGAGCATTCCTAGAAAGATAGAGACAATCGCATCCGAACGGGTGGTCCCGAAAATGGCCAGCATGACCTTGGAGGAAAACAATGTAAACATAAGGGCTACCCGTATTTGGGCATACCAAATTAAGGGGTAGCGAGGTAGGGAAGATGCAAGAACATGCATCAGATCCCTCGCTCCCACTGAAACAGAGGTGAGAGTCTTTGGTCGCTTAGAGTGACAATTTACATTACTGCCACGGTCAACATTGGAACCATAAATGGTAGAGGGGGGTCTTCACAAGGTCGAATCGAAGCGATCTGTAGCTCGAAAAGGAATATGCATCCTCCAAATCTAGTAGATCCGACATCTTCAAGCCACAATCCCACCTTTTCGGACCCGCATTGGAGATTTCTAACCAAACCCACCGGAATAGTTATCCGAAGACAACGGATCTAAGAGAAACTCTCAGATCTGAGAGTAGCGAAAGGGGTGAGGTACCTTTAGGGCTGAAGGAGTTCCGATCTGAAGTGATTGTGGAGATCAGAGGGGGGAGAAATATGTTGGTGGGTGTTGGGAATCGGCAGGGTGGGGTGCCGAAGGAGAGGGATGAAGAGATGCAAAGGAAAAGGATCACCTGCGGGAGGGGGGGGGGGGTATCGTTCCAACCTCACAGCCATGGAAGCTAAAGGAGGAAGGGGGCGGCTGAGCAATCTTCGGTCGGGAGAGAGGAATGTACAGAGAGTTTGTTTTCACTTTTAAGTAACAAATAATTCACAAACATTATAATACATCTCGTAGCCTAGTTGAGATAGTTTATACTAATTAAACTCCAAACCATTGTAAATTTTTTGAAAATATGATTGAAAAATACACGATTGTTACATTAAATTTCATCCAACGACGCACATGATTTAGTGCTTGATATTACACATCCCTCTATATTGGACCTTTGCCTAAGCACCTCGCAAAAATTACCTCGCTGTAATACTTGAATAAGTCATCCACGAACCTTTGTTTAGTGAGAAGGTACTTGATCAGGGCATCATGACATGGTCTACCCATTGTAACTAGAGAGCGGCAACACTTTCCGGTGACTTTCTCACTATGCACATAATCAAAAACTGTGCTTCCACATTTTGTGTAACGTATTTTCTGTATGCAACTCCGAAGAAAAGGGTTCTCTTTTTCTATTTCATCGATTTCTATCGGTACTTTTGGTGCTTGCCCAGGCTTATTATTAGCCTTAGGGACTGCAGCAAGTCCAGTTTTAATCAAAGATCCACTTGTTATAATGTACAAGGCAACCATTGTAATATACAAGTAGCTACGCCTTGCCATGCTCCCTTATTAGGATGAATGCAAAGATAAATGATGTTTATGTACATAAGTTGAATTCAAGTTTTTGAACGTTTTCTTGCAGCTTCATTAATGTCAATCTCCCACGTCAATCTTTATTAGGCATTTAATGTTTCACTTAGGTAATAAAGATGGAGATTTGTGGATAGTTTTCTAAGGAAAAATTTTGGTTACTACCAGGGTATAGGAAGATAGTCACAACTCCGCGTATAGCGACAATAAATTATTGTTACATATTTTTATTTGCTTTTATTTAGTGACTCAAAAAGGTACAGTTAAGAATCGTCGCTAAAAGCATTAAGATAAATGACACTAGCTATATTTAGCTACAATCAGCTATCGTTATTCAAGATTGTAACTATCTTCATACAACCAGAGTAACAACCAAAATTTATTGATTTACTACCTGCAATGACAAAATCTCTTATACATATCTACTTCTTACATTTGGGAAAGGCAATCTACTAATTACGAGGCACGAACATTAAAAGAAAATTACCTTTTTCTTTGTTTCAAAGGTGTGAGTAACGCTTTATATTAGACAATAGATATATGAAAAACATGATATTGAAGAAGGTTAAGTCCATCCACTAAAAATAAATGGAAGCCAAGGAGTAAAATGAAACACCGTGCTACATTTTGTCTACTAAGTGGATGTCAAAAGTTGAGCATTTATTGG
Organism: Escallonia herrerae; assembly: GCA_033070095.1. Taxonomy (NCBI): domain Eukaryota; kingdom Viridiplantae; phylum Streptophyta; class Magnoliopsida; order Escalloniales; family Escalloniaceae; genus Escallonia; species Escallonia herrerae. Next base: position 56,052 of record JAVXUP010000545.1, read on the forward strand.
TTTTATTGACAATTCTTTATGGTCACTCTTCGGGTATCAATGGAGCCTAAAATCCTTTCTTTGTCACTTTGATACTTGCTATTATAGTCTGGAATCAAAAGAGACAGTGTCATGTGTTTTTTGCAATGCATATTCCCGAGGTTTGGTGCAACCAAAATTATTTTTCTTATTATAAGTAATTAGAATCTGACTTTCAAAAGGTAGTCACTTGTTGCATCTTAATCTTTACATAAACGCTTTTATAATAATAAAACTTAATTTTTTCATCGCCATTTAATGTTGACTACCACACCTTATTAAGAGTAGCTTTCTGAGCTATGCAGTGACAGAGCTAGAAAAATTACACGAGGTGAGTACCTAATTGACCAAAAAAACTCTCAAGCTTAAGGCCACGTTTGACACTCTTTTTTTTTTCCTCTTTTTTTTTTCAGTTTTGAAAATTGAAAAAAAAAAGTGCGTTTGGTAACCATTTTTTTTTCTTCTCCAATTTAAAAAATCAGTTTTTAAACTGAAGAGTAAAAAAAAAATTCCAGAAACTGGTTTTTTTTTTTCACTTTTAGTTTTTTTTTGAGACCACCACCACCACCCTCCCACTGCCGGCAACCACCGCCGGTAGCCACCTCCGGCCGCCGACGCCACCTCCGACCGCCGGCGACCACCTCTGGAGACTGCCAGCAACCACCGCCAGCCGTCGGCAGCCACCTCCGGCCGCCGGCGACTGCCGACAGCTACCGCCGGCCACCACCACCGCCGACCACCACTACGCCCCACCACCGCCACCGCAAACCACTAAAAAAAAAAAGTCAAAATAAAAAGGGTTACCAAACATTAAAAAAAAACTAAAAAAAAAGGTTATCAAACACCCACTTGTTTTTGTAAAAAAAATAAAAATTAAGCTACTCTTTAAAAACTGAAAACCAAAAAAAAAAGTTTTATCAAACCAACCCTAAGTGTTGTCACGATATACAAAACTCAGCAATCACGTAGTTCAATTGAGGATATGTGGAATGGGCATCATTTGCTATCTTTTATTGGTAATTATTTCACAGACTTGCTCTCAGTCCGTCTGGATGTGTAAAATTTGTGAGTTTCCAATGAATTCTTTTGCCAATTACCTAATTAAAAACGAATGCTACTGATTTGTGTCCCTCCTTTTGTCAAGCACATGAAGTCCAAGTGTACACAAGCATGGCAAAGTTAAATAGGCTGTACACAGATAGTAAGCAAAAAACCCATCACATAAGATAGTTATAGGTTTTACTGGCCATATAATATATAATAAGATAGTAAAAGTCAAATGTAATATATATGCAAAGAGAAGCAAGACAATGACAGTAAGTATAGAGCCACTAAACATTTCTAAATATATGCACTTATATGCCTGATAAGCAGCAATGAAATGGTAGAAAAATGGCTTCCGAACATAGGAAAAAACAAAGAAAAGGATGGTAATAAAATAAAAGTGTACTTCTTATTATTTTAAAGGGGGTTTAAGCCTCATGCACCGACTTCCTTTTCTCGTTCTGAAATATCAAGATATGAACGTGCTTGAAATATTACCAAACAGATCAACGTCCTTTGCCTCCTATGTGATTTAATAAAACACACTGTTTTGGAACCTGTAATTCCCAAATTGCCAATATTTCCAATTCCTAAAAATTTGAAATTAAAAGTTCCCAAACCGACAAACTAATTTGAAATAAGAAGTTATTATATTTATCACTAAGAATGAGTTCAATGAATTCAACTATTTGAGAAGTACGGATCTTACCTTGCTTTGGCCTTAGAGTATTAAGAAATTAGGGTTGAATGCTTGACAATAGACTTAAAAATGCCACAAACCAGTCCAAATCCGAGAAAAAGAGTAAAGGACAACCATTGGTTGGTGGAAAATCCATGGTAAAAATCTCTCGCACTACGTGAGAGGATTTAGAGGAGAACCCAGGTGAGATGTGCGATATAACGGTAGCCATCGTTCAATATGTGCACTTTGTTAAAGCTCGACTTTATTTGTTTGGACTCTGTCTTTTTGTTTATTTGCGTAAATTTAGCATTTAAAGTAACCGAAATGACATTTTCTTTAGATATTCCTATAAGTTTTAGATACTTTAATGTGTATAAAATGACATCTTCTTCGAGCACTTTTAAATTTTTTTGTGAACATTGGCCTACTCTTCTAGAGCTATGTGTAACTTCGAATTTATCACCTCCATTCCTTTATTTCCAATTTTTCTTTCAAAATATCTCATAGGGGCAAAGTGCCCCCATAAATAATTTTTTTTCTTTTGAATTAATGGGAGAGGGGGAAAAGGGGCGGCGGGGGGGGGGGGGGGGGGGGGGTTAACAAAAGCACCGACTCTTTACGGTTTTTTTTTTTTAACTCAAACTCTACATTAATAGGTTAATGATGCGCTTTTTTAACCAATAGATGTGTTTTTCGAATTGATAGAGCTAACGAGCCAGCCTCATTAATTTATTTTTCCGTATTACATATATGGTGATACTAAAGTTGGGAGAATTTGATATTTTTTCTACTGACGTGTCTATCAATTTGACATTTGTAATTCAACCAATCAAATAGATTTATACTTCTCTCTTTTCCATAATCAACATGTAATACCTATTAAAATGTTTGCAATTCCACTAATTACCAAAATTTTCTCTTTCTTAATTTTAAATTCATATTTCTTCCCTCATCATAAAACTTTCTTATTTTTTTATACAAGTCTCATATTCTTCCACCGTTTTTCTCTAACAAACCTAATCCCCCATCCTTTTCTTTTATTACAAATTACAAATCTTAAGTCTATTACCATAAACTAATTTAATAGATTACAAGTAAATTCATTCTTTTAATTTCTTCATTTGCTTTTCTTTTCTTTTCTTTTCAGCACTACCATCAAACATTCTTTCAATCCAGAAGCCTACAAAGAAGATTTTCAAATATTCAATTAATTACAATTATGAACATCAAATTTATATATTCTTTTTTTAAAACAAGTCACAAAAAAAATAAGAACATAATAGAATTATATTGTTTTGATCCTAAAAAGACCGATGATATCAGTTCAAAAATTACTTTCAATCACATCCACCTGTAACGCATGTTCTCAATACTAGTCCATATAAAACGGTGAAAACAAAAATCTTGTTATTATTACTTTCGATGCTATTAATGTTGTTATTACCATTAAAAGTTGATATTATTAATTAATTAATATAATAATTAATATAAACTAGAGTCGTAGTAGGTAGGTACACGCCTATCACGGACATTGCGCATGCTTCCAAAAGGCATTTTACGCTTTTACCACTGACGATGACGAAAATCAGCGAAATGGCTGCCAAACAGAAAACGAAGTGAAAGCCAAGGCGAGAGAGGGAGAGGGAGAGGGAGAGAGAGAGAGAGAGAGAGAGAGGCATGAGGGAAGAGGCTATAAGCTCCTCCGGCGATCCGTTTCCACCGCCGAAATCCTCGTCTCCGCCGCCTACCCCCACCCCCGCCGCCAGGTACCCAAACCCTAGGGCATCAATTTTAAGTTCACCCGTTGCTACATTCGTGGGTGTAATCGTTAGACTTGTGTTTAGGGTTTCGTCTGCATCCGGAACTTTTGTTTGTGATTTGCTGCTTGGTTTTTGAATGTGGCATGTGATTGGAACATTATCGATCTGATCATTTGTTAAATTCATATTACAACATAGGGCTTTTTTTTTTAATCGTCTTTGTGGGGTCTAGTGAAGGGAGGGAGCTGGAATATTTTGATTTAATCGGTCGCCTTAAAATTTTTGTTGCTTAAGATATATTTAAGTGCGACAACTGAGGGGGTTTGTTATTGATTGAATAGTAGTGCAGTCAAACCTTTTTTCTTCTGACGAACCTAAAGAGATAGCGGTGGCCTAAATGCATCAGGCTCACGTTATTCTGGGGCTTTGGGAGGGTTGACGTACGTAGTGTTACCATCACAAATGTGGAGAGACTGTTTTGCTGTGTCTCGAACCTGTAACACAATTCAGTACAAGTCTATGTTGTTGAAACGTTTAGCTAGTGAGTACGATAGGTTTTTGTTTTTCTGTTTTGTTGCGTATGAGGTTGAGGTTTGTAACTCGAGCTATTGTACTTCGAGCGTTGCCTTTTTGACTAGTTAGTTCTGATGAGTCTTCTCCCTCTCTCACATTTCTAGTTTGTCTATCCCGCTCAGATGAGAACAGAAGGTCTATTCCTTGTGGTCCATAATTTTTAAGTTGGAGTCACCTGCCAATTTTACGTAACCTTCTGCTTCCACCGATTGACAGTTATCAGGCATGCATCTGTTTTCTTGTCCTGTGGGATTAGAGTGAGACACCTTTCAGAAAGAAAGGTTAAGAAACATGTAAATCTACAGTTCTTCAAAACCTGGTAAAACTGCTAATTTAGTGAAGGTTGAATTTTTTCTTGGATAGAAGTCGATAAGTTCTCTTCTTTCCTCTATCTTTTAATCATTGTTTCTTCTTTCAGTTCCGCAGGGGCATCTTCTCCTGCCGTTCCTACAAATGCTGGCAGCATAGATTGGTTGGGTCATGGACAGGCTTCCAAAGCAGGTTCCTTTTCTCGTATTGGTTCACAGCCTATGTGCACTTCAATGAGTGCAAGTGCCGGTGGTTCCGCTCTTGGATCATCACAGCCTTCATGTAGACCGTGGGAAAGAGGTGATCTGCTAAGGCGGTTGTCTACGTTCAAGCCTGCAAATTGGTTCGGAAAGCCTAAGGTCTGATCTAGCTGTTTTTTATTCATCGACAGATGGTTACATTGTTATTACGTACAACATGAATGAGAGGGCTATCACCGTTGTAATTTTTACAATCGTAATCAAAGTTAGAGCTGTGCACACATAGACTTGTGTGTTTTATTTTTCCTATATATATAGAAACGTAAAGTAGCAATTCATTTCTTGAATACAACTTACGACTAAGGACTTATATAGGATGCAATGATGACATTTGACAGACAAGTAATACGAGATAATGTAAACGATGAATGTAACAAAATATTATCTCTCTAACTTATTAATCTTGATTGATATGCCTTCTCAAGCGTCATCCATAATGTTCCAATACGCTCCCTCAAACTTATGGAAGTTTGATTCAAAGCTTCATGAGTTTGATGTTTGATGCGAAATAATGATGAAGTTGTTGTTGTGAGTCATCACCGAAAAAGACTTGGAGCCTTTAATGGGCTAGAACTAGAAAGGTCATTCAAGACCACTGAACTGTTCCTCACGAGCTATCATTGTGCTCTCCGTGGGATGAAGTCCATGCTACCATTTGTTAGGTACGGAACTCCAAATTGAAAAAAGCAATAATAAAAACCCCCTCCGTCCCTTAATAATTGATCATCTTTTCTTTTTGGGTCGTCCCACAAAAATTGATCACTTCCAAATTAAGAAAGATTTTGTAGATATGTTTACATCTTTACCCTTATTATACTTTTTTATTCTATTTCTCTCTCCACATTTAACTCTCTACCAACTCATCGACCACTTTATACTTTTTATTCTATTTCTCTTTCTACATTTAACACTCTACTAACCAATTTTCTCTTTCATGGTCCACTCTCTTCTCCCCTCTCTTTTAAAGGGTAAAATGTGAACAAGAAAAATACATAACCAAAACCCTTAATATGCGTGTAAAGTTAAAGTGATCGACATTTTAGAGACGGAGGGAGTATATCTTTGACGATGAAATGACACGCGGAAGGCGACAACTCACTAACTCTATGGAGTTTTAGTTGAGTTGCAAGATTTTAGAGAAAGGTTATATCTAGTGATTGAGACTCGTGGGAGGTTGTAACAAGAAAAAATTGTTATTTTGATGAAAGATATTTCAAACAAGAAAAATTTGGGGCAAAAAAGAAAAATACAAGCAAGCGGCTAGAACGCTGCCTGCAGCGTAGCGGAGAGTTGATGGACGAAGCTACCATTGTAGGATCTTTGGCTCTGGTACCATATAGAAACATAAAATATGATTATGTTTTTGGAATACAACTTAGAATTGATAAACGGATAAGTAATACAAGATAATGTAAAAATGAATCTTACTTACCCTCATCTCTCAAATGTCCTGGTCTTGATTGATATGCCTTCCCAAGTATTACCCCACATGTTTCAATACTACAAAACTCCGGCCACAGACTGTCTCATTTAAAGTTGCAACTTTTTGCCTCTGCAATCTTGTGCTTCGCCTGAAACCGATAACCTGAAACGCAAGGAAGTAGAAAAGTCATTGACGCTTCAGCTTGGCAACAAAAGTCCCCGCTTTTTCAAACTGCCAGCTTAGGTCTTTCCAGTACAAGTAGTTTACAAAAGTCTCCGCATTTTCAAACTGCCAGCTATAAGGTTTTTCAGTACTAATAGTTGTAACACCCTGCTCTCTACCGGGATTTATGGGTATTTATCTCGGGCTTTGATTCTCAACTTTCAAATTAGGAAGCCGAACTTGATTCTCTTTTTCGCTTAAGTTCCAATTCTTTGATCATTTTTAAGTTTTTTCCTCAAGCTTCAAAGGGTCATCTGCATATCTGAGATTCTTGGTGAGCAATTGAATTAAATAGAACCTGCAAGGGAAGCGAGTGCAACTTGTTATTATTGATTAGACATGTTTCCTTTCGCACATACTTTCTATATTTTTGGTAATGATTCTTCAAAATGCATTGTTCTAGGTGTTGGTGCTTCTGCTTCATATCAATGTCATTTCCCCCCTTAAACTTTTCCCTTTGTATCACGTCCATGCAGGCAGCAAATTCGTTGTCTTGCGCCAGAAGAGGCTGGGTAAATGTGGATGTTGATAAGATCGCTTGCGAGTCTTGTGGTGCAAGCCCGAAATGTTTTGCTTCTACGTGGATGACTTCAGAAGGTTAATAGCCTAAAAAGGCTTTCTTTATGTTTTCGTGGTTTACCATATTGTCTTTCCCTGACACTTTAGCTTTGGAGAAAGATAGAGTAGGAACGGAATAGCTGTTTTAGTGGAAGGCCCATCCAGGCATTTGGCCACGAATTAGGATGCTTCAGATTTCCTGTTTACGTTTTTTGTGAGTTTAGTAATTCCACTTTATCAATCTACCATTCCTTCATGGGGGGAGATGCGGCAAATTTTTCTTTCTGTCCCTTAAAAAACATTTTTCTAGTCCCAGATTGTTTTGTCAAGATTTACTTTTAGCCAAATATATTTCTTTGCTATAAAACCTCTACCCAAGACTATTTTCTTTGTAAGTATTTGCAACCTTTGCCAAAGTTTACTGGCAGATTTTAGTTACAATCTGGCTTTCCTTAATGCTTGTAAATTGGAAATATGTAGTGAATAATCGATTTCTGCACTTTAAAGTTTAAACCAAGCGAATTAGCCATTGCCCATTTGATTCCTTTTCGCTTTTGATTGCTTCCCGCTCGTGCCTAAGGTCATCCTCTGAGCTATCGCAACCTTGGTGTCGTTGGAGTTTTCATATGTTTTTGTTTATTTTTTCCTTTTAACTTTTTTAAACTGCAGTGACCTCCCTTGAGTTTGCACCATAATGTCGCCTTGTGCTTCGCAAGCTAGACCAAGCTCATTTTGCCAGAGGCAACATAAGTTAAGACTACATCAAATGTAAAACTTCATACTCAAAGGTTCATAGAGCGCCGTCCCATACATGCAATTTTGCAAGTTTCTATACGTGTACTGACATCTATATGCTTTTAACATGAAAAGAATGCTTGTAATATATAAACACTTTGGTAGAGCTTGTGAATGCTCTCTCTCTCTCTCACTGTTGTATCGATGTGGAGTAATCACTCATTTGGCGGGGTGATGAAAGAAATCCATGCTTTTGTTGTGTTCCTTTTTTAGTGATTAGTATCTGTATAAGTGGAGTTTGGTTAACGTTTTGCCCTATGCAGTCCTTTTAGCTTCACATTCGGAATAACATAAGCTAAACCAGTCCTATGAGATAATGTTGCCATCTTCTCTTAAGTACTCTTTGCTGAAATGTGTTTTCAGGTGTTATTGTGCTTATTTATTTCCTTGCTAAGAAGTTCTGTAGAATAGTGAAGAAGTAGCCGCCAGCCACATATTTTGTGTTCTTATGGCGATTGAGACCCCAGATTAATGGAATAAGGATATTAGTAATTTCTATTTGTTAGCTTATCTGTGGAGTTTTCTTGAGAAAACCAGTGAAAAGCTATCAAATTTCTTCTTGGGTGTGCATAAGCTTACATTAGTCTGCACGGCTTACTATAACATGTCAGCTGTATTATTATATCAGTGCAAAGCTAGTTCTGATGTTTTTCTTTCTGAAGTTGTATTGATAGTCTTTGGTGTAGTGAATCTGGGTTCTTTATCACTGATAAGCTAGTGGTGGGGTGCTATGTTGATGCTTTTCACTTTGTTCTCTTTTCATGGAGGGGGATGGTTGTTGATGACTGCTTATATTGTTTGGTAGCTGACACGTCATTTTTCCTTTTAGTTATGCCCTTCCTGTTACTAAAGTCATGCATTCTCCTTCCATTTTACCTTGTTGAACAATAATGTTCGCACTCAGCGTCTATCTGATGGTAAACTGTTCGTATCTTATTTCCAATCCTACTTCCTGTAGGTGAAAGTGCTGCGGAAGACTTCTCTAAACAGCTTGATGGAGCACACAAAGCCAATTGTCCTTGGAGAGGAAACATCTGTGCAGAAAGCTTGGTGCAATTCCCTCCTACTCCCCCCTCAGCTCTGATTGGGGGTTATAAGGACCGCTGTGATGGTCTCCTCCAGTTTCTCTCACTCCCTGTTGTGGCTGCCTCTGCAATTGAGCATATGCGTGCTTCTCGAGGCTCAGAAATTGACCGCTTTCTGGTTCAGTCACAAGCTTTTACGGTTGGTGATGGCTTTAAGGCGGACATTCTGGAGAACTCTAGAGAGGAGGTCTTCTGCATCTATTCACGTGTAAGATTGCTGGTGAACTGGTACTGCATCTGCCCCACCTCCTCTCTTTGTGATTCTGATCTCCTTAACATTATGTTATGACGTTTTCAGGCCCAGAAGCTGATAAGTCTATGTGGTTGGGAGCCAAGATGGCTTCCAAATGTTCAAGACTGCGAAGAGCATTCTGCTCAATCAGCTAGGAATGGTCCTACGAGAGGTGGTGATCGTTTGCAAGATCCTGGCCCTAGCAAGAAGGCATTGTCTGCTTCAATCAAAAAGGATTCTGGAAAGAATGAAATACTGGGTTCCAGATCGAAATGTGAATCTAGGTCACCTTTGTTAGACTGCAGCTTATGTGGAGCCACAGTCACAATTTGGGACTTTCTGACTGTCACTCGTCCAGCTCGCTTTGCTCCCAATAGCATTGATATTCCCGAAACAAGCAAAAAAATGGCATTGACACGTGGAGTAAGTGCTGCGAGTGGAATTAGTGGATGGATTGCTACTGATGGTGTAGAAAAAGAGCTAACTGAGGATCACGATGAAGCTGCAACAAGGGACGAGGGGAAGTCAATTTCAAATGCTGGCTTGGACTTGAATCTTAATTTGGGTGGTGGATTGTCATCTGCTCGATTGCGCATGAATGTGATGTCTGAGCAATATCAAGATACGAACATAGGCAGGGATCTAGTAATTGGACAGCCTTCCAGCAGTGAGGTTGGTGATCGTGCAGCATCATATGAATCACGAGGTCCTAGTACTCGAAAGCGATACTTGGATGAAGGTGGAAGTACTGTTGACAGGCCACATTTAATGATGCGACAGGCTGACAGCGTTGAGGGAACTGTCATTGATCGCGATGGTGATGAAGTAAATGATAGTAAAGAGAACTCTGTTGGCCCTTCTAAACGTGCCCGTGACTACAGTATTTTTGGTACGAGCAGATCATCGTATAGGAGGGATTCAGCTGGTGCTGGTCCTAGCCATTCATGGGTTTTTGAAATTGATAAGGATGCTCAGAGAGATGATCTTTGCTATCAAGCAAATGAAGTTATGGGTATGCCATCGACCAGAGACTCGGCACGTGCTTCCTCTGTTATTGCAATGGACACAGTTTATCATAATTCGGATGATGATTCTATGGAAAGTGTTGAAAACCATCCTGGTGATATTGATGATGTCCATTTCCCATCTACGTTGATGTTTAAGAATCCAGATTTAAATGAAACATCAGAATTGAACTACATTCACCAACCACAGCTTAGTACTTGTCCAGCTGCTGAAAGGGTTGCTGGTGAAATAGGTATAAGCAGCACAGTTGATGGGGAGGAAGTATTAAACGCAGATACTGTAACTGCTCACGGGAGAGATGGCCCTAGCTTTGGAATCAGCGGAGGAAGTGTTGGAATGGGCCACAGCCATGAAGCTGAAATTCATGGGACTGATGCTTCGGTTCACAGAACAAACAGTGTAGTTGGTGATATGGAACCAGTTCCTGAGGTAACTGAAAATCACTGTCAAACAGGTGAATTTGTTCCTGATCCTGGGCTAATGGGTGATTTTGTCCCCGAAGAAATGGACCAAGAGTATCCTCATGGTGATAGTCAAGATCTAATGTCAGGGTCTGTAGGAAGGGCTGATAGTGGCTCAAAAATTATTGGTTCAGCCAAGGCAGAATCGGTTGAAAGTGGTGAAAAGACTAGTAACATGCAAATATTACCCCGCCAGAACAGTCCCCATCCTTCTCTTTCTTGCAATGCTGTTTTATGCTCTGGCTATGAAGCGTCCAAAGATGAAGTTACTCAGGCTGGCAAGGCATCACCAGTTGATGACTGTGGATACACCGGATCTGGGTATATGGTTGCAAATGGGATAGGTATGCATTGTCACTTTTATTTTCTAGTCTATTCAATTATCTCTCTGTAAATGTGCTCGCTCACACACACAAAAACATGCAGAAAACACTAGCGCTTATGGAATTGTAGGCACAAATACACGCAAATGAAATTTAAAGTCCACTATTTATAGGCAAATGAGATTCCATGTCATCAAGTGACGCGTGGTTTTCATCGGGAGTAACACCTCGCTGAAGGGGCCACCGGCCAAAGTAGGTTATACCGAATTTGGCATAGGTATGTTGCTATGCTAGGACTTCCAATTGATAAATTTGATGTGTCAGGTTTGCCCAGTAAAGTACTCGAAAGTCCTACCGCATGGGACACTCTTTTCAGTTCGTCAGTCAGTGCTAGTTTTGATGGACCAGAGGCTTGTCCTTGATGGGCAGCATCAGAAATGGAGGCTAAAATTAAGATAATGTGACAAAACATGGTGTAAAAATAAACTCTCTACATTCTGTAAAAGCTTTTAAGCAATAATTATTATATGGTCGTTGGACCGTCAGATCTAGTATGGAGCGTACATGGACGACATTGAAGTCGGCGGCTCTTCAGTTCAGCTAAAGAAAGCCAATGCTTCTGGTATTTTTATCCAAACATCAATCATATAATTCATTGTCTGTTGGGGAAGCGTTAAGGAAGGCTGAAATGTAGTGTATGCTGTAGAAGCTGCTGTTGCAATGTATCTATTGAGAAGATACCCTTATAGGAAGTCCAATCCTGTAACTCTGTTAGCATTATATATTAGGGGCGCAAAGGAAAAAGTAAAATTTCTGCAAGGGCTTGAATAATCTTTGACCCAATGAGACATGTAAAGCTGTTGGTGCATTTAGTCTACGCTGTAGAACTGCTATTGAATGTATCTATTGAGAAGATGTTCTTGTAGGATTCTAATTTTGGAATGCAAAAAACTAAATTTTTGTAAAAAGTGTCGAATGATCTTTGACACAATGAGATATGTAGAGCTGGCCTTCTTTAAACCATTTGTCGAGATTACCTGGTTTAATGTCTTCATAACCGTTCTAATGAAAACTTTGTATGCCTTCATCCAACTGTACTTTGTTGCCGTATTTGTGTCACGTGTTTGTCCTGTTTGAATCCATACTAGGGGTCACTTTTAATATTCTACATGTTAACATAGCCTCGAATAGACTTGAAGCTTAGTTAAAACTGTTATTTGGAAGATTCACTTGACCACCCAGTGTTATGCTTCATTTTTATCCCATATGTAGTGTCCCATTGGATACTACATTCTTAGTGGCCATTTTCGCCGATGCTGTGCATTGATGGAGATACCAACTACATTTTCCACCCTCTGGCATCATTTTGGCCTCAAGATACGTTTAAGGTGTCCTTCAAGCTTGAGTCGGCTTGGCCGAGGGATCTCCATCTCAATACTGTTTGATTCATAGTTGAGTGAATCAGAACCTCGTACTAAGGTTGTGAGATTGAATAACGGGATTGCCAAACTGGATTTGGTTCACCGATGGAAATACTGTTTTTCGCAATTTCAAAAGGTGCACTATGGAGATGCCTGCTACATTTTCCACCATCTGGCATCATTTTTGGCCTCAACATACATTTAAGGTATCATTCAAGCTAGTCGGCTTGGCCGAGCGAAGTCAGGCGCAATAGCGTTTGGTTTATGTTTGAGTGAAATAGTTTTTTGTACTTAAGGCTGTGACATGAAATGACTGGATTTGTCAATTTGGAATTGGCGAGTCATAGGAGCATAGAAAATGAGTGGCAGGTCGTTTTTATCTTTCGAAAAGCTTACATTTTTCATCCTTGCAACTTCTAATGAATGTTTGAGAAGCTTTATTTTTAGGACTTGGGTCCACACCTCTTTGGTCTTCTAAAGAAGATTATTTTTAGGACTTAGGTCCACACCTCACTGGTCTTCTACTGCAAAGGGTTGATCAGATGTTATACCTGCTGTTTATCAGGGGCAGTAACTTAACCATAAGCTGAAGACTTAAAGACAAAAACAAGAATTATTATCAGAGTATGCTTGTTGGGCAGCACACTTATCTTCTCTAACGTTGCTATATGCATCTTATGATTGATTTTAAGTTATCAATTTTTTTTTCTCTCTCTTTCAAGTGTTTGGATTGGCACCTAGATATAGTATGCAACCACGATTTGACTTCCTTATAAGCCATGATTTGTTTGCCATGTCGCGGGAGTGATTTTTATATAAACTCTTACTAGCCGTCTTTATCTGTCCAGAAATAACGTTCTATATGGTAATTTATGCATTTATAAGCGATCCATTTCTTCCTAGAATGCACAACCCCGAACTCAACTCAGAGTAGCCAATCTTAGACCTGTAGGCACAGTGGCACGCAGGCCACAGTTTCTTAACCTGTGGGTCACCATGAGAAAGGAAACAAAGGAAGCTTCCTGGACGACCGGCCGCATCGATCAGATAGTGTCACGCATCTTTTTTTTTGTTTGTATAGAGTTCTTCTTTGCCCACCAGTGTATCTGTGTCCCGCAATGCTGCAATGAGACACCCAAGAGTCTTCTTAACCAACGTTCTATACTCTTGATATGAAATCAGAGTGCACAAACTAAGAAGATGGAGAGAGTGGAAAACAAAGGGAATGGAAACAGATTGCTTGACCTGCACTGGGGTCCATTGTGTGGCATGCTACCAATGGGTCAAAGCCTAAACTTTTAGTATAGTTCAACTCTTTGATAGTACAGGGGTTACATTGACTTAAATAAGGAAAGTAAAACTTGAAGAGAAATAAAAGAAATCTTCTAAAGTACCAAAGAGACCCGACTAGGCTATTAATACGACTTGACTGAAATAACCCTAGACTCCTAATAATCCTCGATTGCTCTAGATAGTAGACATACTATGTTAGCTCCAGTTGTCCTGAAACTTTTGTTAGCCTGTAATGCATTGAACAGTGGGTCTGATGGACATTATACGCATTCACCAGTTTTACTAGACTGTAGATGTGTGACATGTTTCTTTTTTTATGAGGGCAAATAGTACTTATTGATAAATAAGTATCTTTTATGTCTCTCCATTTCCAAGGTCTATGCTTACGTACTCTTTACTTCTTCTACCTGTCACCATATAGTATGTATCACTGTGAAATGTCATTCAGGGCCTAATGGGGAAAGCAACTATGAAGAAGCTGGGGAGTTTGATCCGATTAAGCATCACAATTATTACTGTCCTTGGGTGAATGGAAATGTTGCAGCAGCAGGTTGTAGTAGTAGCAGTGGCTCCAGTTCTAGTGCTGGTGCTGTTGCTCTTTGCGGTTGGCAGCTGACTTTAGATGCTTTGGATGCCTTCCAATCTCATGGACAAGTTCCACTCCAAACTGTGGAATCTGAGTCGGCAGCATCTCTCAAGGTTTGTCAGTTTCCAGCCTGTTAAATCTTAAGGGGTTTTTCCGTCTGTGTTGTCCTTCAGAGGTTCAATTCTGCTTTCGTCTGTTTGTCTAATTTCATGCGTACAAAGTAGACTTGGCATTTGGACATTAAAAGGGGAAAGAATAAGAATTACAAATTACATGTCAGATGTATCATTTTGTATCCGTCACTGAACCATGATCTCTACTGTTTCATTTGAGCTCCTTTGGTGAACAGTGAAAGCAGATTGTCTTGTGAAGCCTTTCCAACTCAAGACGTTCTTTCTATATGTGTTTGCATCTATTTTTGGAAAGCTTTTAATTAATGTCTTTTATGAACTCTGTCAATCTTCCGTTCCACTAAGTTTTGTTCTGAATGTTTCAGTTTTGAACTTGTTCTCTCTTAGGGGCTTCACTTTAGCTGGCTTTCTATCTGTTTGGTCCACAGTTGTAGAATTGCCCTAGAGGAGCTAAGAGGTGGGGCAAGTTAAATCCTTTGCCCCATCTGTGTTAGGAGTATGAAGCCCCAGGGCACCAGCCCAGATAGAAAAAGATTCTGCCTGTGTTTTTCCCATAATTTTGTACATCCATTATGAGAATACAAGGAAACACATTCTTCAAATCAACTTTAAACTGGCTTGCTAAATAAATAAGAGAGAGGTAAATAGACTTCACAAAGTGTCATTGTATGCCCTAAAGCAACTTCCTATTTTATGACATCCTATTCCATAATCAAGCACCTATCTTTTCAAGGCTTTTCCGATAACATGCCCCTGTGGAGGGGATATATTAGTTTACCTTATCTGACTATACCTGAATGTCTATGTGTATTTTGATCTCTTGGTGGTTAAATGTTTTTCCCACTCATCTCAGTAATTTCAACTGTCAAATCCTGGATCAAATAATATCACATGACACCATGCAGGATGATCATCGGATACCTGGCCGGAAACTCTTGGCACGCCACTCCTTTAGTAGAGGCCATGGACAAAACTGATTTTGAATATCCATCTACAGTGTTACCAGCTGGTATATTTCTAACTGCACTTTAGATCTCATGTTGCATTTTACTAGACAATTTAATTCTTATGCCTTACCTCAAAGCTAGTCATATTACCATGGTAGAGCAACTACCTCTGTAACTGTAAATGACTGACCAGTATCAGGAACTAACTCGTGCTGAAAGCTGATTTCATTTTGTGGTGTCAAAATTAGCCCATGAGCACAATTTATGGTGGCAGTAAATTGACATTCATACTAATATCCTTCTACCGCAATGGAAAGTTGAATCTTATGCTTTCTTTGATTTAAAAGGTTCAAGGGTAAAATATCAACCTCCTTTTAGATTTTATCCCCGTACGCCGGGACCCTCCTTTTGTTTTAGTTTATTTTGTGCCCCCTGCAATTTTCCCACTCCAAGATGTACTAGCCCACTCCAAATTTTGGCACTAGAGTTGAATAAGTGACATCTTAAGAGTACCACTAGAAGCCTTTTAGAGTGGGATATTAATATACGATTATTTTTTCCCAAAATATAAAACTCTGCCACCGCCACATTTTGGCATAGATTCCTTATTGTTATTGATCTCCAAACATATGAGAAGATGTTCGTTTCCATTGCATTCCGCAAACAGTTTCTGTTCAAACTCAAGGACACTTTAGGTAAAATCAACGTCTTTCGAAATACTTTGTCCGAATCAAGGTTCACGATGTGCAAGGAAAAGACGAGGACAACAAAGACTCAAATCAGAGACACAGTAAATGTCGCTACCTTTTTCTACTGCCCATTCCACCATCTTTTGAAGAATTTTAATTTGGAAGTATAAAATTTGGTGTTGGAGAATATGTACTTTCCTAGATCTGCCCAAGGGACCAATAGTGATGCCACTCTGCTAGGTAGCACGGACACCTCTTCTAGGTGGAGGTATGGTGTCCTAAACGGACGGACACCCCGACACCCTTCGGACACCGGCGACACGTGTCGGACACGGCTAATAGGTGTCCGAATTTTTTTTAAATTTTCGACACCGTGTCGGACACTTGTCGATGAGTGTCGGACACGACGTGGAGCAGCCGTCTTCTTCTCTCTCACCTCATGAGTGCTCTAATCTGTCGGCCGTCTTCTATTGTCGTCGGTGTTGCCGATCTGTCGCCGATATTGCCGGAGCCGACAGATCTGTAGGTCGCCAGATCTAAAAGTCGCCGGTGTCGCCGAATACCAAAGTCGACAGATTTGTCCACCGTCGCCAGAGCTTTCGCCGTCGTCGCCGGAGGTTCTCCACCTCCATCGTTGACCCACAGGTCTGCTTCTTCTCTTTGTCTCGTCAGTCTTTCCCTTTGTTTTTTCCTTTTTTCTCCCTCTATTGTGATTCTACTGAAAGACCCCCCCCCCCCCCCCCCTCTCTAATTAGTTTTTTTGTCTAGTACCAAATAAATGTTAAAGTATGACTTGTATTTATTTGAATTTCTTGTTTTTGTAGTATTTATATTTGGTATTTATTATATATATATAAATAATAAAAATATATTAAAAAATAGCGGTGTCCTGTGGTGTCCAAAATCTGATTTTTTGAAAATTATGGTGTCCAGTGTCCCCGCCGGTATCGGTGTCCGACACCGTGTCCGTGCCCGTGCTACCTAGCCACTCTGGAGCTTAGTCGTGTCAACATGCATTTTCCCTTGTGGTTGTTGCTATATGATGGTAATACAGCAGATATCTGTTTGTGGGGCATTGGTTTTTGGTGATGGTGGTGGTTGGGGTAGCTGAAATTGTAGTGGGTGGAAGAACGTGGTTTGAGGGGCAGACGTTGAGAGAGAGAGAGAGAGGACTGCAAAAAAGAATCAGAATTATGGAGTTATAATGTCTTGCGAAGGAAAGGAAAAGGAAAAGCAGGCAAGGGCAATGCATTCTGAAATTATTCTAGACATGCTGATGTCATGCAATATCGAGTAAAAAAAAATTAGAAAATTGAAGGAGGATGATTTTCAAGCTCTAAGAATGTTTAAAGGAAGAACAACTTTAAATCCCTGTATGATATAGTTTAGTGTAAAGTCTCTATTCCTTGGTAGTGTCATTGTTTGGTGCCTCTTTGGAGTGGGTGGTAATTTTGGTGTCACCTTGAATAAACATCTGGATTCAAATTCCAGTTCATCGTGTAGTATGTGGGGGCAGACTTTAGACCAAGAGCTTCAAGGTTGAAACACTAGGAATGCTTTGGATTAGGATATTTGACCCATTATTAGGCTCTCAGATCCCCTTTTATTTGCAACAGTCAACTCTTTGTAGCTGATGCTCGCGAGGAGAAGAAAGGTGGAAAGACTGTTAGTTGGGGTGATAATAGCTTCAACCTTCGTTAATAGATAAACAACTCCTCTCTTCCAATAGCTATTCACTTCCAATAGCATGTGCCTTTTCTGTTACTTGTCAGTCATCATTTCTTAGTCTAAATTTCTGATCCAATACTTCTTTCTGCAGTTATGATTGCGCCCTGCCCCTCTTGACGTCATTGGTATCTAGCTCATGGAGGCAACAAATCTTGAGAGGTCATTTGATTGCTCTCTTGTGGTCTGAGATACTTCGTGGACAGAATTTAGCCTTCTAATTGGTCTACTTTGAACGGCATATACTGTTTTCTCTTTTCTATTTATATTTCAGTAATAATGCATCAGTCGGGCATATTGGTTTGCTCGGAGCTGATCTGTTTGCAAAGAGGATAGTAAAGCTTAGCTAGATTGATTATGTTTATGGAACTGAAGCAAACGTCGTCGGTTTCTCAAGATGGACAAGTTTTGTAATTAGCATATTTATGGCAGGTTGTTTACATTGTCTTCAGTTAGAGGGCGCTCGTTTTTAATCTCTTGAACTGCAGTTATATAAGAATTGTTGCATAAATTAGTAAGTTCTGTTTCTGGCTTGTTCAAGTTTGCGCCGCAAAATTTGGCTGAATCTCTCTTGCTTTCCTAGGAAGACCGTGGAGAGTGCCGTTGGTGGTGGTTGAGGACAAAACGTAGCTGCAACCGCTGAGAGTTGAAATATGTACTATTGATCTTTGAAGCAACTCTGGTGGTTGCGGCAGTTAAGTACAGTATATGGTTATGTAACAATTTTTGCTTGATGATTGCTTCCTAATAAATCCATCCGAGATTTTAAATGATAGATAGATGCTTCATGAATGAATAAAGAAGTTTTAAATTTCTAATAATAGAGGTCCTACAGCGAAAATGGCATTGTTTTCTCTTGTCTACAAAATTATTCACTATATCTTGTGTCTAAAATCCCCGGCTCCTCTCTCTTAAAGTCACATACTGGGCTTTCATAACTTCAACTTACTTCTAGTCTTTTTACACCTCGGACTCCCCTTCAGAAATGCCAATCCCCTTTATACGTTATCCGTTCATGACTCGATCCAACTGGCCTTTTCCTTACCAAAATCATCCAAACCCCTTGCTACTTATCCCAGGTCTCTGCTTGGCCTCTGCAACTGCTTTTCCTAGAAGTCAAACCATGTCTTCTCTACGTGGTGACAATCTACTGAGGCTACCGGGGCTTGAATGAAGCAGCATCCCTACTCCGGTCAATAAAGCGAGAGTGATGTTGAATCGTGGGAATTTCCAGTGCATGCTCATGTACTAAGATTATAGACGTAAAAGCTTTCTTGGAGGTTTCTGTTTATGTCGCTAAATACTAGTCGCTCCTTGGGCCCCTTGTCGTTCACAAACACAACAAAATTTTTTTTTTACCACATCGGAATAGGCTCACTTGATGCTTGCCATTGGCACCTGAAATTTTAAAATGATCTGCGTGTGGACACCATGGAAACCTCATACGTTGTTTTCCCTTGTTACTTTCCCCACGGCAGACCTTTGTTCGTGGTGACTGTTATCATCATGATCTAGCTCTTAAAACAGGGACTAGACCAAGGCAAATTCTGGATCTTGACTGGTCTGAGTGTAGATATATAAACACAAGGATTATTTTTGTATCAAATTAGGATCTTTCTGGATGAACCCTTGTTTCTTGGCGTCTTTATTCAACTCCTTTCCCGCCCTGAAAATAATCTGATGAATTGTAAGGTCAAATGGCTTGCATGCAAGTATGAGCGCATTTGTCATGCTTGTTGTGGGTGTGATCCAATAGGGCACAACAAAGACTTTTTCACTGAATCCTTAGACGTTATTTTGGAATCTCTCTCTCTCTCTCTCTCTCTCTCTCTCTCTCTCTCTCGTCGTCGCTCTGTTATCCTTAACGACCCTAATCTTTTTTCCGTACCTTTGTGGTTCCTGATGTACCCATGTTTGAGCAATCTCTTAGGGCTTACTCGACTGTCAATATCAGTGTAACTCTCATGTGTTGATAGTTGACACGAGGTACAGACTTTCTTTTCTACACAACTCAAGAATTTTCAGGACCGTCCACTACAAGAAAAAAGGCTTTTAGCGACGGGAAAATCCGTCGCTAAAAGCCTAAAATCCATCACAAAAAAAATTAGCGACGGATTCACCGTCGCTAAAAGTCCCTCATATAAAAGCCCGTCACTAATAGTTTAGCGACGGAATTTTTGAAATCTGTAGCTAAATATGTAATTATTTGCGACAGATTTATTTTTAATTTGCAAGAGAATATCCGTCGCTAATTATATTTTTAGTATTTTAATTAATTTTCTTTTTGTCAAATTAGCGACGGAATAATGTTTTAGAGACGGAATATTCCGTCGCTAAAAAGCTTATTTAGCGACGGAATATTCCGTCGCTAATTAAGCTTTTGTATGAATACTTTTA
Source organism: Escallonia herrerae (assembly GCA_033070095.1). Lineage (NCBI taxonomy): Eukaryota > Viridiplantae > Streptophyta > Magnoliopsida > Escalloniales > Escalloniaceae > Escallonia > Escallonia herrerae. The sequence goes on from JAVXUP010000545.1 coordinate 76,012, forward strand.
GCGACATAATTAATCCGTCGCCAAAAGTTAATTTTTTTGATTTTTTTTTATTTTTCAATTACCCAGACCTGTAATACAATTTTCATTTCTCAACAACAACGCGCAATAATCAATACACAAAGAAATATATATAATCAATCATAAAAAATGTTTATTATAAAAAAGACTCATTATGTACAAGTCGGGAACCGGATATAGCCGGTTAGGGGAGGGGAGAAGAGTACAAGCCGGGCGCCGGGGGGGGGGGAAGCTAGGAATGGGCACGAGAAGGGGCTCATCAGGGGTTGTCGAGTCCCGGATCTGGATCCTGCTGATCCGGGGCCGACTCGGCATGTCCAGCAGTGCCCTGCTCCCTGATCATCCTCAGCACCACTGTAGCAATGCGCTGGATCTCCTCGTCGTCCAACTGACACTGAGGAGCCGGTGTCTGTGGAGGGGCAGCAGGGGGTGAGGACGCTCCTATCACGGCACGAGCAGTCGTGCTAGGCAGGCCGCGTATGCGGCCTTTCGGCCGATTCACGACCTCCGGCGTATCCAGCCATCGCTTCAACCCCCCAGTACTCGCAGCCGTACTAGTGGACGCTGATGGCTGTCCGGACTGCTGCTCGGACCCCCTTAGCTGTTCATACGAGGCCTGCAAAAACAGTGGTTTAACGATATGTTAGGGCATTAATTAACGAAACAGACATTGAGGATAGAAAGACAAAACATTAACAGCTTAAACAAATTGACTCACATCGATCCGTCGGGCAATATCTGAAATATAGTCGCCCGCCCGGTGCACCTCGTCCTTGTCCTTCTTCCGCACGTGCGTCTGACTATAGGTCAGAGCTATGACCTCATCTTCCTCCAGATCCGGGTGCTCGACCGCATTCATGTGTCGGACGATGTCGTGTGGCACCGACCCCCCCGTGTGCGTCGGATCTCTGTTCTGTCTGTTCTCGGCCCCGCTCTTACTCTTGGCGTCCCAGCCTGGATCCGCAGCCCACCGATCTATCATCTCCTCCTATACACGGTGAGATATCCAATGTGGGGGATATCTCGTCATCTCCGTCATCGGGGCACCTCGGGCAGCATCTTCTTCGCCCGGTCCCGTGCGTCGTGGAGCCATCGGCGGTAATTCTTGCCGATGTAGGCAAAGAAGGCCTGCTGCCCCAGTGCCTGCTGCTGAGGCGTGTCAAACGTGAACCCCTCCTGTAAGGCATTCAATAACACAAATTAACAACAGAAAACAAACTCTAATTAAACATTTACTAACGCTGAAAAAAATACTTCACCGTACCAGCCACTCCTCCCATAGGGCCTCCCTCGCAGCGGCATCCCAGTCCTTCCAGTACAGGCGTGGCTCGAAGAATCGGCCCTTCACAAGAACGCCGATCTTCGTCCTCGCCTGATTCTCCAGGATCCTGCCAAAGAAGTAAATAAATAAATTAATACAGTTCAAATATAAATTAACACCCCAAAATTTTAAATATAAGGCATGAGGTGATATTTTTAGTACTTACAGGCCCTCCTGCGTGAGCGTAACTCTCTGTTTACGCTGGGGGTCGATGCGTACCCCGCGTGTCGGACCACGGCCTCGTCGAGATCCTACAAAACACAGACATTAATACAGTTCAAATATACTTTAAATATAAGGCTAGCAAAAATGTACTAAACACCGTTATCAACTATACCTGAGGTAGAACCCACGGAAGATGGAGAATGCACGCGCGTGTGGGATGAATCTGCGTCGGGCTGGGGCTGGGGCCCCATCTGCTGTCCGCGATCACTCTGTACCTCATCATCAGTCGGCAATGACGAGGTGGGACCCACCGGGAAGGAAGCAGCTCGGCGTCCAGCCCGACCACGAATAGCCCGTATCCTATCCATAACTGACTTCATATAGATAAATTACAAAGACATTAACACGTTAAAAACAATAATTTGTCAGAAATCATCATCGGCACTATATATATATATATATATATATATATATATATATATATATATATATATATATATATATCAATAGATGTGCAAAAACACATCAATTCACACCAAGTTCTAAAATGTTACTACATTTTTCCCGTGATTTTACAACATTACAAGTCAATCATTTTCAGTTTGAGAATCATCTTCATCACTTTTCTCGTCGTCCTCTTCTTCGTGGGACTCGTCGTCCTCTTCATCTTCTAATTCATCCTCTTCATCAGTAGACTCGGTCACATCATCTCCAACACTTTCCACGTCTTCCGCGTCATCATCTACGACTTCTTCTCCTACAAGAAGTGTTGTTGGAAGAGGAAGATCGTCCTCCTCGTTGTTGACCTCAACAGGGAACAAGACACGTGGTTGGTCGGCTTGAAAGGAGTCTAGCTCACTGTCATATGTCACGGGCAATTTCTTGGACTTGATAATTGTATACCAATGAGATTTGGGATTGGCGACGTCCTCCGCGTAAAAGACTTGTACAGCTTGACTAGCAAACACAAAGGGCTCGTCTGATGCAAGTCTTGACTTGACATTGACATCTATAATCCCTTGAGAGCTAACACGGATTCCTCTACTGCATGTGACATCAAACCACGTACACTTGAACATTACCAGGCGGTTTTGGGAACCCAGATATGTTAGCTCAACAATCTCATCTAGCTCTCTGTAAAAGTCCATGCTTCATCGGCATAACAGTCACCCTTTGACCAAGACTCCACTGTTTTGGGTTTATTTTGTTCGGTCATCATCTTTTACGTCAAACCTAAACCCGTTGATGATATAGCCTCCGTAACATGATGTTTGTTTGTTAGGGCCTTCAGCTAATAATTTCAAGCAGGAGGCCACTGGTCTATCCATTGACTGAACCTATTGTAGATGACGGTAAAAATTAAGGATAAATCAGTATACTAATTAGCCACAAAACTGTATATAACACATAATATAATTTCGTTAACAATCTTACACGGATTTTGAACCACTTTACAAATTGTGATTTTCGATGAGATTCAAGTCCAGCTGGATCAGTGATTAAAGATTCCGCATCGAACTCACTACAAACCAATATAGTTAACTCGCTTATCACACACTTTCAATTATGTACAACAATATAAGTGAATTAAGACTTTAACTTACTCAACGAATGCCGAAACTTCATCGCAATTTAGAAGGGCTAATTAGGGCTAACTGGGTGGTTATTAGGGTTAATTACGAGTATTAATTGTAGCTAATTAGGGTTGATTAGGACTAATTAGGGTTATTTAGTCCTAATTATGGTTTAATTGTGCCGAGTAGTGCTGATTAGTCCTAATTAGGGCTAATTAGGCTTAATTGGGTTATGTCAGGGCTAATTAATGTTAATGAGGGCTAGTTTCGGATAATTATGGCTAATTAGGGTTGATTAGCACTAATTAGGGTTATTTAGTCCTAATTAGGGTTTAATTGTGCCGAGTAATGTTGATTAGTCCTAACTAGCGCTAAAAATGTCGCATTAACCTAACTAACCTAAATTTAATGCACATTCAACAATCTTAATTCCGACACCTCATATAGGGTGTCGATATGGTGTTCGATACGTGTCTAACACCTCCGGGTGTCCGACACATACCGACACGTGTCCGACTCCTCCGGACACGTGTCCGCCGCCTCCAGACACGTGTCTGACACCCACCGACATGCACCTCCAGACATATTGGCATACATTAATTTATTTTTTAAATGTCGGATACCGTCGATCAGACGTGGTGTCCGTGTCTGCGTTAACTAACAGGTATCTCAATCCAATTGGGTCCCATCCTCCGTCAACAATCTCAATTCTCAATTCTCAAATGCTCAATGCAATAAAAATTAACAAATATCACACATTCAATCCAATTGAGTCCCATCCTCCTTCAATAATCTCAATATCTCAAATCCTCAATGCACAATTAACAATCTAAAATCATCAATTAACAACATAAAATCATCAATTAATAATCGCAATTACTTCAAATGCACAGCTAATAACCTAAAATCATCAATTAACAACCTAAAATCACAGATCAATAATCATAATTTTCAAATGCACAATTAACATCCTAAAATTATCAATGTTCAAATGGAAAAAAATTGTTCAAAATGCACATATCCGATGCGCTTAAATTATTTCAATTTAGGGTTCGATTGTATTAGGGCATTCAATTTAGAGTTCAATTACAGAAATTTAGGGTTCAATTAGGGGGTTCTATTGATTCAATTTAGGGTTCGATTGATTTGGGGCATTCAATTTAGGGTTCAATTAGGGAGTTCAATTATTTCAATTTAGGGTTCGGTTGGATCAGGGCATTCAATTTAGGATTTAATTATGGTTCAATTACTTCAATTTAGGGTTCAATTATTGGGTTATATTAGTTCAATTTAGGGTTCGATTGATTTGGGGCATTCAATTTAGGGTTCAATTAGTTCAATTTAGATATATGGGTATGTTTGCACCCGCTGAGTTAATTATGCTATGTTTAGTATAGTATGAATTAGTTGGTGATGATGGAAGATCAGATTATGTTTCCCAGTTCTAACTGAGCATCTTCGTCTAAGATTCAGGGTTTAGGTATATGGGTATGTTTGCATAGTTTACGTATTATTCCACCATAACACTAACACCAATAAAAAAACTCACCCATAAATAGGGCCAGCACAGATGTATTTTTATTGAGAAGATTATTATGATCTCAGCAAAAGGTAAGAGTTATCAAATTGCATAGCAATTATAATGGTAGGATTAAGGTGAATCGGAACATACCTTTGTCGTCGATTGCTCCGCCGGTGGTAAAGATCAAAGAAGATTGGAATTTGGGAGCTTGTGGCCTGTTAACGCCAGTGGACTGGTGGAGTGACCGGAGGACGGAGGTCTTCAGAACTTAGACCGGTGCTGCCGGTGCAGAAGTCGCCGTGAGGCCGTCTGTCCATTTGTGCTTCACCGGAATGAGGCGCGGCTGCGGTGTTGGTGGTGCGGTGACAGTGGAGGCTTGGTAGCGTGACAGGGGGAGGATGAGGTTTTGCCGGCGGTGGGGCACTGTGGAGATGAGAACGGTAGTGAGAATGGGGCAGTGGAGGTGGGGCACCGTGGGATCACCGGCGGCGAGAACTCAAAATTTTCGAAGAGAGAAACGGGGAGAGAGAAAACCAGATCGGGGGGATTTATTAAACACTTTTAGCGACGAAATGAATCCGTCGCTAAAAGTCCGTCGATGAAGGTCGCACTTTTACCGACGGACGTTTTAGCGACGGAGTTATGCCGTTGCTAAAAGTGTTTTATTAAACCCTTGGAAATAAAAAAATTCTAAAAAAGTTTTAGCGACAGAACTTCCGTCGCTAAAAGACCACCGGCAAAATTCCGTCGCTAAAAACTTTTTGCGACGTCTGATTCCGACGCTAATAGTATTTAACGACGCAAGTTTTACCGACGATACTTTTCATCGGTGAAAGATGATTTAGCGACGGAATAACTTTCGTCGCAAAAGGCCTATTTTCTCGTAGTGGTCGTACAATTCGGCATTTTATTTTCACGGGGAATGGAACCCGTTATTCCTCTGCAGCAGACTTCTCTCATTAGGTGGCGGCTAGATGGGCCTTTAGACTTGGGAGCAATGAACCAGCGCAAACAGAGGTTGTGATATTAGATGATGTAAGCATGATGGAAGTCTCAAACCTGAATCCCATCACTTCAGTCACTACGGCTTCTGGGGGCGTCGCATTCTAGGATAAACATCGAAGCTTTTGGGAACACAACCCCACTCCAACAATCTTATAGCATTGCCACCCCTCCTCCCCGGCCTGTCCATGGAAAGCCACTTGCCCCTCTTACCTTAGGTTAGTAACATGCATCTAGAGGCAACACTCAGTCATCTGTGAACCCATCATTAGTGTTAAAAGCCCTGATGAACATCGAGGAATCTCATGTTGAAAACCTAAGCAATCCTTCTCAATTGAAGGAAATCATCACTGGAGTTGGTCGTGATTTCGATCATGTGGACGTTGAAAAAGGTGTCAAAGGGACTCATTTCCTGGCCCAGAGTATATGGCCTCCTCAAATGAAGGTTCAGACCAAGCAAAGATTGAAGTGCCGTGGGTACAGGACATAGACGACTTTGGAGGCCAGAAAAGCTGACAAAAAGAAAGCCTTCTAGTGTTGGGAGTATTTTAATAAAAATAATAAAAATTATTTATTTCCCTCATAAAGCAATGTTAATTTTCTTATTGAAGATGGGTAATAATTAGATATTGACTATCATTAATCTAGCTGTTAGAAGGCATGGCATGGTTCTTATGGTAGCCAACGATGGATTAAAGGCCAATTATCGAGAGAATAATGGCTTTTGTCCTGGTAGTCATGATATTGCCTCTAACTGTAACATATGGTTATATATTTTCAGAAGGTGGTCTCTCAATTTGACTGATGCCTTTTGCACAAGATCGCTTGAGTTCTAAAATGGCCAGAAGCCCTTCTTCATCTATAGATACTTTACAATACAAATGAGGGTTTTGTGCAAAGTGCTTTTAGGTCAAACAGCCACATATGTTTTTCATTGTTTCCCTTGTTACTTTCCCCACGACAGACCTTTGTTCGTGATGACTGTTATCATCATGATCTAGCTCTTAAAACAGGTACCAGACCAAGGAATGCCAATCCCCACACCCACACCCCCCCCCCCCCATATGTCCAAACAACGGAAATAATGAAAAACATATATTTATTATAGATATTTGTATCATTACATGACACCCAAACAACAGAAAAAAAAATTCATGAAAATGTTTTCAGGAGCTACTATTTTCGGAAAGCATTTTCCGGAAAAGCGTTTTTCGTCAAACATTTTTTGTGAAACAAACATGGCCTTAAGCTCTATCGGAGAAAAGTCATATGGATATAACTGTGCAAGGCGTATCAATTTCTGCTTATTAAAAGCAGAAAAATCGTCACTTGGATCGAGACATGCCATACAATTAAGCAACTCTGTAGTTACCTCATTGAAACGATTATTCAATTCACTAATTTGCAAATCAACAACAGCTAAAAAAGTATCAACACGATAGTGATAAAGATTTGTACCTTCTTCAGCATTATGTTTTCGCCTCCTCGGGGCTACAAACCTCGCAGTCATGTCCAATACTTCAATTTCATGTTTTACACAAAATCGTGGAACCTCTTCCAACAAGGCTTCCCACCCATCATCTCTCAAGCTCTGCAATTGTTGCTTTGTTATTCTTAACAAATTCATTGCATTCGCAATGTTTTGATTTTTCTTTTTCAATGCTTGTGAAAGTTCTTTCTTTACCCCCAAAATGATTTTCATTAAATGCATGTTAAATGCAAAATCATAAGTTGACACCGAATTCAAAAGGCCTAATGCTTCACCTCTCTGATCAAAATCTATAGCATTGTCAGCAACCTCATTAAGCACATCCATCACTGAAGCAAACATAAGAATCAAATTCAATAATGCACTATAATGTGATCCCCAACGGGTCTCTCTTGTTCTTTTGATGCCATGTTCCTGATTTAAACCCCGACCACTAGCAATATCACTATTTGCAAGAGCATGAGCAAGTCTAACGACTTCACTTTCTCGAAGAGCATCTCTTCGTTTGCATGAGACTTTCACGGTGTTTACTAGCATAGTAACCAAATTAAAGAGTTATCAAATATGATTGTGTTTATTTCCAATGGCTACAAGAGTTAGCTGAAATTGATGAGCAAAGCAATTAATATAATAAGTAATTTCATTCTCCCTTTGAATTAAAGTTTTAAAACCATTGAATTCACCTTGCATATTGCTTGCTCCGTCATAGCCTTGTCCAGGACTCTTGAAATACTCAATTCATACATTGAAACAAACCATCAATCTCGTTTTTCAGTGATAAGGCAGCGGTACTTTCAACATGAATAATACCAATAATACGTTCAATGACACGTCCTCTTTTGTCCACATATCTCAAAACAACTCATGTTTGTTCTTTGACTGAGACATCACGACACTTGCCAACTAAAATGAAAAATAATTCAGTTTTAATTTCTCCAATAATTGCATCTCTTATTTCTCCAGTAATGGCACTAACAATTTCTTTTATGAACTTTTTGTGATGTCAATTTGAGATTCTGAGGAACATTTGACAACATGACGTTTTTCACACACTCATTGTGATTCGCAAGGAACTCTAAAAGTTCTAGAAAATTTTCCTGATTCTCAGATTTGTTAGATTCATCATGCCCACGGAAAGATAAACCCTGACGTAAGAGCAACTGAATGACATCAATTGATGCAATGAAGCGAATACGGTATTGAACCTTACTTTCATCTGTTTGCTTAGACAAAAATACTTCAATACTCTACTTCGGGTTACAAAGGCTTGACACTTGCTTAAAGTAAGGATGTGTGCACTATCGACTTCTCCAACGTGTTTTTTGAATTTTTCCTTCTTTCTCTAATCGTTAAAACCATGACTAACAAAGTACCACCACCCCCTTGCTGTAATATCCCGAACTTCGGGAGCCAATTAAAATAACCATTCGGGCTCCGAAAAATAAACGGTCGCTAATTTTAAGTAATACTCAAGTATTAGAAGCTTGTGAAAGCTTAAAGAAATTTTGGGGCAAAAATGTAATTTTTGAAATTTTGGGGGGCATTTTCGTAATTTTGGAAAATCTTGGGGGTTAATTTGGGATTTTGAGGAAAATTGTGGGAGTGCCACCTCCTAGGATGAATCACCTGCTAGAATTTTTTTTTATTCATTATGTGAGTTTGAGTTTGATTTTATCCTAAAAAAAAAGAAATAAAGAAAAGACAAAAGGGGAAACCTTTCCCTTTCGGGAAAGGAAGAAGAACACAACAGAGAAGAAAGAAGCAGAGAAACAAAACGGAGAAGGAACAAGAAAATAACAGAGATTCGGACACAGAGAGAGATTGAAGGAATTGGGTTCTTCTCAAAAGGGTAATTCTTTATCCCTTTAGTGGTTTTGGTGGGTTAAAAGCATGAATAAGTTGTGCTCACAGCTGTGAACATGGATGTGTGTGTGTGTGTGTGTGTGTGTGTATGCATAATTGTGAATTTCGGGTTATGAATTGGATGAGTTGTGGTGTTTTGAAGCTTCATAGGGTGCGGGGTGAGGTTTCAGTGAATTTTCGAGGGGTTTAGAGTATAAATTTGTGTGGGTTGGTGAGTGTTTGTGACTGAACTATGTATGTGTGTGTTCTTGGTGTGCGGGTGTGTGTGTCTTAGGTGAAAAACTAGGTATTTTAATTGGAATAGTGTGTGTTATTGTCGCTAAAGGTGAAATTCATTTAGGTAGTTTTTCCTTGAAATTCTATAAATAGTTAGGGTCTAAATTGGACAAAACACAAAACTGTAACCCCCATTAGTTTTACGAGACCTACCCTCTGGAAAATTTTGGGAATTTTTGGAGTCCACGAAGAGCGCTAAATTGGAGCACCGATTAAAGAACTTTATCGATTTATTTCGCATATCAAACCAAGTTATTTTAACCTGAAAATTTTATGGAAGCCCTATGTTACAGATATGATTCAGTATCTAAAATTTCGTACCATTCTGAGGCCTATAGGTATTTTTCACGAAACTGGCCTTTTAGCGCTCGATCTGGACACCGGTTCAGGATTTTCGGACGAAAATTTTATAAACTACTTTTTAGGCCAGAAATAGCATCAGGATGCTTAAAATAGAGGTTTAAGATATTTTTGAGATTTTTCAGGTGCCGGAAACCCCCAGGGGTGTTTTGGTAATTTGCCACCCCGAAGGGGTATTTTGGTAATTTGACCTAAGAAAGGTATTTTGGCATAAATTTACATATGGAAGGTTTATTTCAATGATTCTACTTACGGGAAGGCCGTTTGGATAATTTAAGTCCGAGAGGGGCATTTCGATAATTTTACACTCTAAGGGTGTTTCGGTAATTTTACATACCCGGTAAGGAGAGGTTCATTTTGGGAGTATGTGTGAGTTCGTATTAATTGATAATCTTGTTCTGTAGGCTGTTTCTAATGGTTCGATTATTCCGTTTAGGTTAAAGCTAAAGACGTCCGGTTAGGATAATTTAGCTGCGGATCCAGGTAAGGGATTCTATCTGAACCCTGGGTAAGGACTTTGTCCGAACCCTTATTTCGATTGCTCGTACTCGTAAGTACTCATTTAATTTACTTACGGCTAATGCCGAACTCTGAATTTTGTATGGCTATCAACATGTTATTGCCCTGAAAACCCCAATATTGAACCTGAATCGATTGTTTGGAAATCTTATGATGCTTGCATGTATTGCATGCTGAGTTATTTGATAATTGTCTTAATCCGTTCTTTCGGATTGTTGTGTTTAAAACTCGATAATTATTCGTAATCGTTTTGTTGTTTATCTGTGATTTTCTTCTAAAAATTCTGATTTCCTTTGACATTCTGATTTCTTCTGAAAATTCGATTTCTTCTGAAAATTTTGAATGCTGACTTGTGTCAGTATGATTATTGTTATTGGCATCTGAATTGATCTCCGTGATTGAGCTTATGTTAATGCTCATTGATGTTGTTAATTTTTCTGTGTTGACCTGGGTTATCTGTTCTATTCTGAGGCGGGCGTTATAAGGCTGGTCTGAATCCTGCATGGAATGCAGGCTAGTACCTAAATGGACTAGTAATTATTCTGGTACACCATGCATGTGTACATTCTGTTAGCGTGCCGGAATGGCATTGCAATCGTCCAGGGTCAACGTTGATTTTTGATTTTTCTCTGTTCTGTATATTGCCGTGACTATTACGGAAATGTCTGAAAAGTATTATCTGAAATGATTTGTACTTCTGTTGAAATTCTTTGGGAAAACCTTCAGTGTATTTTGGAAAGAACTGTCTCAGATGATCTGTATACGTTTGAAAGATCTTGAGAAAACTCTGTTGTGTTTTGAAGATGATCTTTTATTAATTGTTATGAAATCCGTCATGGGTATTACTGTTTATTTTGGTATCTGTTTCTGTGAATTTCGATCATTTTGATAATCATTGAGTATTTTTGACCGTTTGAAGTATTTTGGAAATCTTTGTCAGTTGGATTCTTGGAATCATTTTGTAATCCTGTTGGTAGTCCTTGTGCGACCTTACTAAGCTCTCAAAAGCTCACCCTTCGTCTGATTCCCTTCTGCAGGTGACGATAAGCTGTAGCAGATTCGGGAATGGGTTAGAGTCTGCGTGAGGTTCCGGTGAGCCATCACCACAGTATAGTTAGACCCCTGCGCGGGTCGGTACTGATAAATTGTTCTTAGAAAATTTGAATTGCGAAGAACCTAAGCTATAATCTGCTAAGCAATTATGATCCAGTATTTTGAGAAATCTGAGTTGATGCTGAGTTAGATGATTTGGAATATGTGTTAGTGAACAGGTTTGATAGGTGTGATGTGATCCGGTAAGTTAACGACCCGAGAGTTCGGGGCGGCGGAGCTCCGGATTTCCAGGGGCGTTACACTTGCTCCCCATGAGCACTTCTAAATAAGTAGCAACATGAGCAATATGCTTCATCTTTTGCTACACTATACTCCAACCAACTCGCATGACGGTCAAACCAAGAAGAAACAAAACGACGAGATTGTTTCTCGAATTGTGTAAATGAAAATTTGTGGTAACAAGATTGGCAAGGACCTTTCGACCAATACGCTCGTCGAACTTTATCTCGAATATTGAGACTATAATCCATAACGCAACCCAGGATTCGCAATAAGCTCATCAGAGTTGAACTTATCACGAATTCTGCTTGAATGCTGGGAATCAACATCCCGATGCACAAGAGTACCACCACAATGATTGACAAAAGTATCACCATCCCTTGCTCCCCATGAGCACTTCTAAATAAGTAGCAACATAAGCAATATGCTTCATCTTTTGCTACACTATACTCCAACCAACTTGCATGACGGTCAAACCAAGAAGAAACAAAACGACGAGATTGTTTCTCGAATTGTGTAAATGAAAAATTGTGGTTACAAGATTGGCAAGGACCTTTCAACCAATACATTCGTCGAACTTTATCTCGAATATTGAGACTACAATCCATAATATTCGGACGCAACCCAAGATCCGCAATAAGCTCATCAGAGTTGAACTCATCACGAATTGTGCTTGAATGCCCTGAATCAACATCCTAAAGCACAAGAGGAGCCTTATACATTACTGTTAAAATTGAAGACTCTAGAATACTATCTTGATTAGGTTGCGAGAATTCTGCGAATTTTCCTTTCTTTCTAAAAAACTTTTTCATTCTGAAAAAAACAACACACACACACACACACACACACACTGGAATAAAATCTCAATGTCTCAAGTTCTTAATACAAATTCACATAGTTAAATAACTGTACATATTAATATATGAAACTAAAATTAACATATTAAATTAGAATTAAACTAAAACTAATGTATTACCTCAGAGAGTCACAACAGCTGATGAGAAGTTATGATAAGCAGTTGGAGCCCCAATGTAGGTGCTGGTCTAATTCTAAACCTCCACGTGCATGCATTAATTTGAGAAAAAGAGAGAGGAAAAAAAAGAGAGGTTTGACCAGCATATGGACGTTTGACCTGTCATAATGTTTCTTTATTGCATGTCCCCAGTAAAGTATCGAACTGGTGAGATGAGATCCCCTACTGTAACCCATGGTTACAGCAGGGGTGCTGTGATGGGTGTTGTGAGAGAGGGATGAGAGAGAGAGAGGGAACCAGCTGTGATGGACCATGGGTTACAACAGGGGATCCAAATCCCGAACTGATAGGGTGCAAGAAAGCAACACAATAAATTAGAACAAGCTATGCTATCCTTACCCCAAAACGTATAGCCCATGTGTTACTATCTTCATTGTTTATTCAGTTTTCATTGATTTCATGTTTTAACTGCCTGAGCTTTACTCGAGTACTATACTAGTAGTTCAAACTAAGAATACCAAGTACTAATAATTGTCATATATTCTACATGGACTTTGGAAACAAAAGGTAAGGTATGATCAACACTTGAGATATTATCGAACAACAAGCAAAAACGCCAAGTCTGAAGGCAGTCAAACAGTGCGGTAAGAGCCATTACCTCATAAGGGTGATCAAATAGCTAAATATGACATGCATGAGTCGCTTTCTGTTTTTTATTCAATATTAGCAGATGAAACTTAGAATAGGAATGGCCAGGCAGTAATACTGGTTATGCCATAAATGCTTTTGCATTATAAAAGATTTCTTTCTTTATAGCCTACTAAGTATCACATTTTAGTTGAAAAATGAAAAAGATAAATTATGATCCTATGAGTCACTACTCACTCAGTCACTTATATATGAGTGATATGACTAATGACTCAAACCATAAAAATAAGTAAATGACAATCACAAGAGTCACAGACTCTGAGAGACTGAGACTCACATTCACAGACGACAGACAGTCGAAGACTCGAAGAGCCTCGTCGGCGACGAGTCATCGCGGCTTCGCCTGAGGGGCTGAGCCGTCCTTTAGTCACGATTGCCGATTGGCTTCAGATCTGATCGGAGTTCGTCATGATCATCGCCTCGTCACGGAGTTCCGGATCTAGTCATGGTCGTCGCCTAGTCACGGAGTTAGTCACGGTCGTCGCCGTCAACGACCATGCTGGCGGTCACGGTAACTCGGTAAGAGAGAGAGACTGTCGAGTGCCGACTGGTGTGGGTCTCGGGGAATAGGGTCTCGGTGCAATTCTGAATTTTTTTTCTCAAAAGTTCAGGGGTGCTTCAGTCCCCCTTGTCACCAGGTAGTTCCGCCCCTGCTTCTGGGATCGAGGTGGCACACAGGAAAGGGTGAACAAATATTTGTTTAGGATGGATATTGGCTGAAAGATACTCAATTCTCAGTGCTCAAGGATTATCAAGGAGACAACCATTGTATAACCATGGTGGCTGATTTACTCCATAATAAACAATGGGAACTCTGGTTCTGAGAGATAGTCTTCCATATAGGACATATGTTTGTATTAGGAGCAATCATATCTCCAAGGGTGGTTTTCCTGATAAACTCATCTGAGACTTTACTCGTTTGGCCACCGCTGAGTAAAATTAGGCTATCAGCTATTGTATGATAAAACAACCCATAGATTCGAAACAGTCCAAAATTAACCCTTGGCAATAATATTCTCTTAAAGACTTCAAAGCGTCTCTGGAAGCTTAGTCTTGGGCACAAACTTCAACATACCTTTGGCAACTTCTGTTAAATCTGTTGCACATAAAAAACATACTGGCAACACTGAGAATCACGAGAGACGCCGTGTGTATTTGCAACTCAGAGATTTGATTCTTGCAAGCATACTTCTTCAAATGTTTGCGGATTCATGCTGTATGGTTTGGTCTTGACATCAGAATCAAGCTGGAGTAGTTAATACCAATTTTTTTAAGTGTATTACATAGATTAACAAAGAAAATTCTCTCTTCAAACAACAATTCAGATCAATCACCACTATTTCGTCGCCCTTTGGCACATATGGGTACAAAGAAATGAAATTTGTTTTAGAGAAGCAAAATTTGACCCACTTTTTATCATCAAGAAAACACAAGCTTAATCACAAGTACCGGCTACTTGAAAACTATTTTATAGGCAAAACAACAACAACAACAACAACAACAACAACTAAGGCATAGAATAGAGTCATCTACATTAACTCCATGCATTTACTTGCACAGATGGCCGAGACGGAGAATATTAGTGTTGCCGCGGCCCCTATTATGTAAGCTATTTGCCATGTCAGCTCTTACTTTCATTTATGAAAGATATCGTTAGGAAGCAAACGGTTACTGACTAAAGCTGCCGACCTTGCCACTTTTGCATGCTAGATCCGACATATTTATAACTTGACTCACTTCAAGACTAAATACCCTCATATCTAACTTTGTATATGTGGACAATGTTTAGCTTTAATTTCTATTCTATTTTGCTACTTGTAAGATACTAATGAAATCTTTTACCTAGCCGAGATGGCTTTGTTATACATTAATATATTTTTCCTATTAACCAAAAAAACATCTTTCAGTTGAACAACTAAATTTCATCCCAAATACTGTAGTTTCTAAAGCATCTTGCCAGAAATTTAGAATGGTCTGGCTTATCTCAACTTTCTCAGCGATATTTTTTTCAACTCCAGCACCTCAGACAATTCCAATTTATGCTCGATTCCTGAATTATATGTGCTTCTGAATATGTTCCTGAAGAAGCGCTAATAGTAAAGTACTCTACATTTTCTAAAGAGTATTGTCTTTAATCCTAGCACAAAAGAACGCACGCAATTCCTGAATTTGGGTGGGCCTCTGACACCCTTGATGTTTTCTCATCGATGCCAGTTGAACTAAACCTTCATGGTTACATTGGTTACGTATCCTCAAGAACATCATTAGCTTCAACCTTCAAGCTGTGGATATAAGTGCTTGGATTTCTAGAACTGAAGATTAAGATCAAATTGATTGTACTTTAGGATACATTGAGGTATTAAAGGGTGGCTTTACTCAAATCAAGAGAATCAAGAACGATAATGTGGTGATTTCAAGATCAATGGATATCCGGACACAACATCCATGTAGATATTTTGGTGCCATAATTGCCAAAAGCGATGGGAGTAGATGTTCATTTAGAAAGAATATCGAAAAACATTCTTCGATTTAAGACCTATATTGTTCTTGTTAAGTTTTATATCGACAATACATAGGGTTTGAAACTGGTTCTGGTAGGCTTTTTCTACTCTTGAGCATGCTTTTGAGTTAGACACCAGCCTTCAATATGATATCCGAGTTAGGTCTCTGCCACCTTGTCCGATTCAAATGGGACCACCTCTTATTCAAGAGGAGTACCTCGTATTCCACACTTTACATGAGGGCATTTTAAGTTCCACATCGACAATACATGAAATTTGAGATTGATTCTTATATCCGGTGAACTTTTCCTACTCTTGAGCATGCTTTTAAGTTTGACACTAGGTTTCAATAGTTCTGTTGTGGAGGAAGAAATGGACGGAGTATGATTTTTCAAGTCATTACTACCTTGTTCCTTGCTTTCGGTGGTTGGTCCAACTTTTAAGTTAATACTTTAAATATTTACTTTTGTTATGTTTCTCAAAGTTAATCTTTCTTTTTTTTTTTCAAATAAACCTGAGAATTTTGTAGCACTAAGGAGTTTGTTTTCTCAGTTTTCCAATATGTGAATAGGTTCATCTTTTTATTCGATTTGGTGTTGCACATTTGATAGGAATATCATGGGAGGAACTCATTTAAAAAGTAAAATCTAGTGTGATAGAAAAATTCGTTTTTTACTTTTTTTGACATGTTTATTTGACCAAAAAACTTAAATATGAACTGGCTTTGTGGTTAGGGTAGTTAGTTTACACAGAAAATACCCAAATGGCTACTCGGATGGGAGTTTACTCCTAATGGTACGGAGCTAAAACCTTACTCTGGTGATCCTACTCGACTTAGCATGTGAGGACCAATAAGGTTTTCATGCAACAAATTCGTCTTTGCTTTATGATGCTCACCCTCCTAACATTTATATTCACTCCAATATTATGTAACATAAATGATTTATATGCAATACATAACATGCACACTATTCAAAGGTTAGGTATATACCTTCTACGGATAACATATTCTTCCTATCATATGTTATCACACTATTAATTACATTCGTTATATTGACCTGGTCTAGGGCTCCACTATTATGCAACACGTTCCTCAAAAAGACTAGTCAATTAGGCACTTATAAGTTCCTTAACAGGTTCTTATAAGACTAATCACAAATTTTCAACATTCGACGTGCAATATCACATTTATGCTGTGGCTTCTTGGTGTTTGAGTCCTTATATGTTTCTCTTGTTGATTTCTTTGGTCGGCCTTTTGGTATTCCAGCTATTGTTGCCTTTTGTGAATTCGTGTTTGTCATGCATCTCCGGTTGCTTTCTAGTAGTCAAGATTTTCAATGAGTGGTGACACATAATTTGACGTCTTACTTTTTTTTTTGTAAATTGAGTAATGCTATAATTAAACACTCTCAAGCCTCTAGAACAAGAGAATGGAAGGCAATAGCAATAGCAAAAGCAAAAAACAACAACTTTTTGTTTACTCTGAAATATAAGCTCCATAAGAATAAGAGAAACATAAGTTTCTTTCTATTGCATCTCTTCACACTCCACAAACTAGTACACTTGAAAAATTTTCAAACGACTCTCTCTTTCTTATGGGACGCAGACCAAGCTCCTTTTTAGATGAAAGAGCGTACTCCCCGTAACTTTTCAAGTAAATAATGTAAAAACATCAATTATCATAATGTAAGTCCATTTATCTTGGATTCCTTTTTTCTTTTCTAGCTCTGATATGGCAAAACTGTCGCCATTCATTCATGACATCCGACCTATTTTAATCACGCTTATTATGTGGTCATGAACTAATTTAACAACTTCTCATGTTCATAATGGATTTCCAACACAAAGGAAGCACCAAAATAGAAATGTTGAATAGTTGAAGGACTTGCATAGCAAAACTAGGAGTTCAAAGGACTAACGTCAAAATTACGAGGACTATAAAGTAGGGTTTTCCGCTTCCCCTCTTCTACATTCGTCCCCTTTTCTCCACCGGAGCCCTAAGGACCTGTCTCTCTGCTTGTCAATGGATGCTCAGCCGGAACCAGTGAGTTACATTTGTGGAGGTACGATTTCGAACTTTCGTGTGTGAATATGTGTTTGTGCGTGCTTTTTGGCTGGTAATTGATGTGATTTCTAAATAATTTGCGTAGATTGCGGACAAGAAAACACCCTCAAGACTGGCGATGTGATCCAGTGCCGGGAGTGCGGTTACCGTATACTCTACAAGAAGCGCACCCGCAGAAGTAATTACTTCTTCACTTTCTTATGACTACTGTTTCACTCGCTCCGTATTAGTATAATTTTGTCCCGTTCTCCTTTTTGCGAACGTATAGCGATTGATTCGAACTTCCATGCCCGTCACAGATTGAAGAAGTATTGTTTGACTAGTCAAACTTAGGACAATAACGACTACTTGTTAATGGTTTTGCTTGTTCGAATTCTACACTAGGACAAAGGCAAAGGGGACACGGACTGTCAATGGAGGGAGTAATAGCCAGTGTTTCTTAATAAATCAGCCATAGATATCACTTGGTAGTGTTCATCATTAACTAGGTTTTTATATGGTTATTATTTCTGATTTTGATGGTTGGGCTCAAGTTCACGGGGCATTTTGATTTTAAGATTCATTTTTTTCCCGCGCCGTTGTTCTTATGTATCAGCATTGAACTCTTTTGTGTGGATTTCTCCTGTACTTTGGTGAATATGGAGATAAAGATGAGCCTCCTCGCTAATTTGATAAAGAGACACTAATGTCCCTTGTGTGAACTATTTCATATCTTCCGTTGGGGACAAATGCCACAGGAAAGCAGGAAGAAGAACTTCTCATTGTGTTAACTGTGAAATTCTAATCCCAACGCTTTGAAGAATGGATAAGGATCTTCCATCCTCCTTATCCAGTCAAAATGCATTTCTAGCACACCTAGTCCTTCCCGTACTTGCGGTGCCTAGAACTCATAGTTTTGTTCAATTGGCTCCTAGCCTTTTGTGCAGCCCCTCTCATAACATAATAATTGTATATGGGTGAGTGGATTAGAGCTCCGTTGTGCAAGTTATTAGTACCAAGGATTCAAATTCCTCTCTGTCTGCTTCTGTTGATCACGTGATAGTTGTCTATAGTCAAAGAATAAGATTTGTGCCAATCCATCGAAATAAACAAATCACCAACAATCCAAAAGATGAACTTAGCTTTAAGATTTTTAACATCCATTAGCATCGAATCTATTACAAACTTCCTTTGTTTCAAATTTCACATCCTATAATGACTAAATATGGAGCTGCAAGCTTTCTTTGTTCAAATTGCACATGTTATAATCACAACATGCAGAAATACTTGGATTGCTTTCATTTCAGTATTGAGAAGATTTCCACAATCTTGAAATTTTTTGTTCAACGTGTGAGGTCTTACACACACTTGCAATTATGCGTTAGGACACTGTTTGTCAAATATGTCAATTGCTCATGCTTATCCTATGCTTAAAACTTTATTTGATTGTGTTAAATGAAATCCGTGAGGAGGCTGAAAGTTATCTTAGCATGTGTCCGTTTACTGAAGGACGCATGCCATTTTTTCCATCTTGAGCTCAAAACGGAAGCACACACTGTACAACACAAACACCTTGTATCTTTGATTAGAGGTTGTTCGGCATGTTATTTTGTTTGACTCCTGAGGATTAAATTGTGCATTAATTGGTATATTTACCTTCGTTTGTACGAGTACCTGTATCCCTTTTTATGGTTTGTTGCAGTGCGCAGTGCTATCTTGCTAGATAGATAAAGCATATTTAATGAAAAGAAAACTTTTGGTACTCCTTGAATCTCTCCAGAGCCTTTTCCTGTTTTCTCTTCTCCATCCTGGACACTAAGAAGGAGATTTATGCTTTGCCTGTGGCAAGTTTTAGCCGCATGCATGTATGTGGTCTTGTTTCCGATGTAGCTTAAATAAATTAATCTTGGCAATAACCAAAATCTGGACTCTTCAAAATGCATGACTTTTTGTATGGGCATTTGACATCTGGACAAGGGTATGAGACATGCGTCCTGCATTTGTTGGATAATCAGAGATTGCACTAACATGCATAATAAGTTTTAAAGAGTAGTTCCTGATTGTATTTGTTACATAGAACACTATTTTACCCTATATAACTTGAAAATCTATTCTATTCTTGCAATATGTCTTTCTTTCTGACGTGGCAAATTAAAGTGGAGAAGGGGTGGGGTTCACCTGCTAGATCTTTCCTCTCTAACGTTTACTCTCAAGCTGTTGGCATCCTTTCTTTCTCCATCAGCATTGGAGAATCCCGTATAGTTTGGCACACAGTGAAAATTGAGGGGGGAGGTACAGGAAAAAAAGGGTTGCACACGCATCCCTCATATGAATAGTGCTGCGTGTCTGAAGACTTGTATAGTTAGAAGATTCCAACGTTTGGACATGAAATTGGAATGCAAAACTTGTATTAAAGAATGTGACTCAGCCAATATTATGTAACTTATACTTCAGCTATAATGAAGGAGGGGCTTGCTATGGTTGCAATCTTCAGGGAACTTCGTCCGCTGTAAAATATCTCATCTTGAAGGGCTTTTGGTTAATATACTAAAGTACATTAATAAGATAGGCCATCAATTTCTTCACTTTTTCCATTTTATGTTCTTGTACCCTTCAGTTCTCTTATCAGGTCCAAGTATGGTCACTTCGATCTTGGTATTAGGGTGAGCTAGCATGTAAAGGCACAATGTCGTCGTTTATTCGATCAATCTACAGTTTGGTGAGATTTATGAGTTAAGGGAGTGCTAGATGGGTAGCCTAGTTAATATAATCTTCTAGACTGGAAAAGATCAAACTCTCTTGGAAAAAAGTTTATTTTGGAGGAGCTAAACATCTCTTCAATTTAATTGTGGGATAGGCTTGGTTCGTGACTGTGACGAGCGACCCCCAAGCGAGTTTGGGGGGAGGGGAATTTTGGTCAAGAATACGACGACGAGAATATTTGGGTTAAGAAAGACTGGCGATGCTTGTTCAAGGACTAAGCGCTGCATTTTCAAATATGGTTTCTTTTTGGTATCCGTTGTTGCATACATGAATCTCTGCCAATCTCTCGGAAAGTCTAGGTTGTTCCTTTTACTGCTAATACTCCCATGCTTTATCTGAAAATCTCCGAGTCACATTTAGCTTAACATATCGTATGTTAGTTGTTGTCATTGCACCATTGACCATGTTACTGTTACTTGATGCAGTTGTTCAATATGAAGCACGCTGAAGGAGATACAGGCAACGTGAAGAATATCTAGTACTGCTACTCACAATGATGTTATTGTGATTTCTCAATGACCTAGACAACTATCATTTTGATTGTTGGACTAGTTACTACTATGGTGCATGTGTTGTCTGATTGCAACAAGAAGTGTTTACGAGCAATATAGATGTTGAAACTTGATGCCTCACACCAGAATTTGGTTTGACATCCAGCATCATTATGTGATCTAAAGTACAAGAATAATTAACAAAAGGCAAGCTGACAGCAAAAAGAATCTTAACCTTGTTATGGACTAGTTTACAAAAGCTTGTCTGTCTTCTTCATGTCTATCAGCGTCTCTGCTGCCGCCATCTCTGGTGTGAGGTCTTTCACTCCTGTGTCTTGCCAGCCCTTTTTTGTTCCAGTTTTCTATGTGAAGCTCAGGGAACGCATTTCCTAAATATCCTTGGAAGCTTGACAACCCTGAAGCATACAAATCGAAGCGTCCGGTATGTTATCCTTCAACAGTTCTACAGACATCTTGGCCCAATGCAAGTGAGGAGATCATAGACGCATAATCGAGGTATTCCCTGCGATTTTTCTCCTGGGGGTGGATCAGAAGGAACTATTTCCTTGTGAATATCATAGGCTTGATTTGGATGAACGCAAAATGGCCCGTGATACCATTTGAATACTGTACCAAAAGAAGGGAAGGTGAAACATTGAGGCATCTTGTGGGGAATGTTAAAAAATGTTGGAGGATTACATAACAAAACGAAGTGCACGTTAAATGGCTTGAGATATGTTGTTGTAAAGGTACCTTGGAGCTGTGCATCCTGTTCGGAGTACTATACTTTCTCCAGCCACCTGTTTTCTCGAAGTTGAGATGCCTAGAACTGCACTTTCTACCCTTTTGATGAAGATGTGTTCACAAAAGAAAGCCAGCACGACTTATAAATCTCATATTCCAATGAAACGCTTCTAATCTATATATATATATATATAAAAAGCTAAAGCCTTCGCTTATAATCGCGACACGTAGGATTTTTAGGACTCTATCTTTGCGACAAGTAGGACTTTTTAAGAGCATTCTCCTTCTGACACATAAGCTTCAACTTTGCATATGGTAGTTCCCTAACTTAGTTGGTCTTTTTATTTAGAATTCAACTCTTTTGAATTAGATATATAAAATTCAAAAGTCCTATTTGTTTTGGTATTCTTTTTTTTGCTACTCTATTTAACTCTTTACTATAATTTATTATTAAAAAATTCGTAGGTATAATTTATGCAATGTTTTAGAACTTTATAAAACTAAGAAATTAATTATACACCTTCTAAAACTCTACCTAATCAATATACTTATATATTAGGCCTTAATTTTGATTATTAAAACCTCAAAATCACTTTAAAATAATAATATAAAATCTCAAAAATGTAAAATACGGAAATCATACCCTACTTACTAATCTTTTAGTATGATCTTTGGTCCTATTTTCTATTTAATTCTTTACTATAATTTATTATTAAAAATTAGTAGGTATAATTTATGCAATATTTTTAAACTTTATAAAACTAAAAAACTAATTATACACCTTCTAAAACTCTACCCACTTCAACTTTGTATGTGGTAGTCCCCTAACTTATTTGGTCTCTTTATTTAGAGTCCAAGATTCTAGAATCCTATTTGTTTTGGTATGCTTTTCTTTTACTCTTTACTTTAATTTATTATTAAAAAATTAGTAGGTATAATTTATGCAATATTTTTAAACTTTATAAAACTAATAAACTAATTATAAACCTTCTAAAACTCTACCTAATCAATATACTTATGGCCTTAATTTTGATTATTAAAATCTCAAAAGTACTTTAAAATAACAATATAAAATCTCAAAAATGTAAAATACGAAAATGATACCCTACTTACTAATCTTTTCGTATGATCTTTGGCCCGACTTTTCTATTTAACTCTTTAATATAATTTATTATTAAAAATTCGTAGGTATAATTTATGCAATATTTTAAAACTTTATAAAACTAAAAAACTAATTATACACCTTCTAAAACTCTACCCACTTCAACTTTGTATGTGGTAATCCCCTAACTTAGTTGGTCTCTTTATTTAGAGTCCAAGATTCTAGAATCCTATTTGTTTTGATATGCTTTTCTTTTTCTACTCTATTTAACTCTTTACTTTAATTTATTTTTATAAAATTCGTAGGTATAATTTATGCAATATTTTTAAACTTTATAAAACTAAGAAATTAATTATAAACCTTCTAAAACTCTACCTAATCAATATACTTATACATTAGGCCTTAATTTTGATTATTAAAATCTCAAAAGTACTTTAAAATAACAATATAAAATCTCAAAAATGTAAAATACGAAAATCATACCCTACTTACTAATTCTTTAGTATGATCATTGACCCTACTTTTGTAAATCTTATAAAATTAAAAATCATATCTACTACTTTTAGAGCTCTACATAATCGAAAAAGGCTTCATTTTGCACTACTAACTTCTTAAAAAAAATTTAAAATAAATAAAATAAAATCTCGCAAATGTAAACAACGAAAAATCCTGTATGAAATTAATGATTAATCTTTATAAATTAAAAGATAAGCTTTTCATAGCGTATATTTTTATTTTTACCTCAATTTTTTAGTTATACAAAACATCATCCTATTTGTTTTGGTAATTTTTTTCCTTTTTAATGAAATCTTTTCTCCGTAAGTTTTATTGTAACTTTCGTCTTTTTGCACCAATTTTCTTAAAATCTAACATGTTACGCACATTATGAACAAAATATTTAGAACTAATTATATTGAATCTCCAAGAAAAATTAAAATCGATTGAAGAATAATTTGTGACAAGCTGAGAATAAAATTGTAGAATAAAAGAGACGAAAAGATAAATTAATTATAAGAATCTTTTACCCTTCATAAATAACTACAAAAAGAGAGAAGCCTGGATGGCCTCAGGATGGTAATGGTATAGCCGAAATGTCGGTACTAGATGTGAATGTGTGAGAGTGGTAATATATGCAATTATGCGAGTGATCAGCCATGATAATTACGATAGTGATAATTGTTGTGGTAGAATTAGAATGTTGGTAGTGAGATTTGGATTATGTAGTGACAACATGTGGCTGTAGCGATGTTGGCGTGTAGTATGTCGATGTTTGTGGTGGTGATAGTCATAACTAAACGGTGGTAGTGGAGAGGTGATGGTTGTTGTTAAAGTTATTGTAGTGGTAGAATTAAGATATTTCGAGGTAATATTAATTTACATTACAGTACTGATTGATATGTTATGATCTAAACTAGATTGAAAAAGTGATGAACCTAAAAAAACTGACGATAGAAACACAAAAGTGCACTGACGAGCAAAAGTTATGATATGGTAAAGGTAACTGCATTTGTAGTGGCAATGATAGTGCTAATTAAGGTAGTTGGAGGTAGTATTAGTGTAGTATTCATAGACGGATTACAGCGAGAATCTTATACAGACAAGCGAAGAACTTAAATACAGCAACTTGAAGGTGCATAAATTATATTCAGGACTAGAAGCAGTAAATTTTTTTTCCTAGAATGACTTTTATCTTTCAATTTTGATTTTGGTCTCACATTCTGATTCCTTAAAGTTTCGTTAATTAGGCAAGACGATGTTTTTGTGGTTAACCACTTTCTAGCCCCTGGCTACACTAATCTAATATTCTAATGATATTTTCATTAAGTCATGTTAGTTACACTTTAATAAGTTATGTATAGATAGAAACACTTTCAATGCTATGTTTCATTTTCATTATGCACAGGACAAATAACATACACAAAGAGTTTTTCATGAAGAAAGAAGGTGAGTGAATTTGACCTTTATGCTTATAGGAATATTGAGAGATTTATATACACCAACACTAAATAAGTTATAACACTCTTTACTAGATTAAATTCACAAAAAACGAAGGTGATGGTACAAAGAATTGACTTTTTTTTTTTTCTTTTCATATTGGTTCAGGATATATCATTGATACATACTAACGATTATATCTACAAAACTTCAAATATTAAACTAAAAAGTTTAAATTCAGTTAAATAGTAGTGCGAGATTGTTGTCATATGTCATCGCGAAACGTTAATAAAAAGGCATCTTAAGTCTATAAGACTTTTAATTGTAACATTCAGATCTTATTAAACTCACAAAAAACTGGAAGTGATGGTACAAATAACTGACTTTTTTTTAATTATATTGGTTTCAGATATATCATTGATACATACTAATGATTATATCTACAAAGCTCCAAATATTAGACTAAAAAGTTTAAATTCAGTTAAACAGTAGTACGAAATTGTTGTCATATGTCGTCGCGAAATGTTAATGAAAAGGCATTCTAAGTCTATAAGACTTTTAGTTGTAACGTTCACATCTTATTTGTGAGTAAAAACTGATCATATTAAATCATGCATTGTACCTTTGTCGCTAAGGTATGTTTTTATAATGCTAATTTTTCAAAAGTTCTATTCAAAGGCAATATACTATACCGTAAATTTCTTGCTTGCAGTTCAAACAATAACAGTTAGAAACAATCTATAACAACACATTATAAAAAATATTTTTAGAAAGTTAAGAAAATTAACAGTTGTAAAATATCTATAGAAATAAATATTAGATAATATTTGAGAAATTAAAGGACGTCCCGTGCGTTGCACGGGTCCCTTAGCTAGTATTATCTAAATATCTTACCATATATCAAATCTTTAGGGGGAAAAAAGGATTAGTAAGAATATATTAGCTAGTTTCTACAGGGCTATCGGCAGAAACAACGGTATGGCAAATGCAATAAAATCTCAATTTAGTTAAGGCATGGCTTTCATGTTTGGTCAACGTTACACCACTTGGTCACTATTTATGGTACATTGATTTTTTGGTTAAGAGAAAAAACATATTATAAAAAATAGCCTTCCTAGCTATACAAAATAGGAGTTGCATTATCTCACAAACAGATAAAGTAGAGGAAGCTAAATATTGTTCATTTTTACAAGATTAGATCTAAAAGTGTCTAGTTGATTATTCCACGTCATAGATACTCTCAATTTAGCCTTGCAAGCAAAAATAGCAAGACTAGCCGCTGCTGTCAGTAGTATTTTACTTTCTACTACTATCCGACAATAGTGAAAGTAGGTGCTGATAAGACATATAACATACATAATTGGTGCGGCGACTGTTCTAATTTCCTTATGTCTTGTTATCTGTGCAAGCAAAAGGGTAAAATTAGTTTAAATGATTATGTATGCCAGTAGATTTTTGTAAACCGGTCTATGGTCGCACCACAGGGTAATGCTTTCCTCAAAATGACTAGTCAAGTAGATACTTATGAATTCGTGGAGAGGGTTTTATGAGGTCAATGACAAACCATCCCCTATCGTGTAAGATATCACAATCTCCCCACCTTTTACCTTAACATCTTCGCTAAGGCTCAATCACACAGTTTAGAATCTTCCTCTATAGTTGATGTGAGATATATCCGGTTCATCTCTCGTTGACCCAATCATCCTCTTGATGTGAGATATATCCAGACTTGCCTTCGTTTCTTTCAAACTATCGGTAATCCGACTAGATAGCTTAGCCCGAACTTTCAAAAATCGGCTCTGATACCATCTGTAATGACCTGATTGACGGTCCCACTACAAGACATTGCCTCATTCAAAAGGATTAGTCAAGTCGTTACTTAAGAATTCATGGATAGGATCTTATAAAGCTAATGACAAACCATCCCAAATCCGACGTGGGATGTTGTTGACCGAGTTGTTACAATTTTACTTTGCCCATTAATGTCCCAACATTGACCCTCGTCTATAATCCGCTTTCTTCATTCCCCCCGTTCTATATCTTTGCCTCATCTGTTCAAGAAGACCAACTCACACCAGACTGCGAGAAACTATGTGCTGGAGTAGCCGTTGGGTTAGCCCTTTGCAACTGTATTCGACCCGCAATACAGTCGAGCTCGATAGGCTGGAACCTTGACTGTTTCTTTCTGGGTGACCCTCCGAGTGATCACCATTAAAGGTACTTTTTAAACGTTGGTGGACGGGTAAGGAAGCCTCAGAGACCCAACGTCTTAAGCATCATGTATAGACCTTCAATAGAGGCAGCCCTATGCAGGGTAGCAATCACAAGTGCCCACTGGCATCATCGCTGACAGGGAGTCCAGGTGCACTATGTGAAGGAACAACTTTTACGTTTGTATCTTTGCTCCTTCACATCATTCATTAGCCAGGATAATATACAGAAGACCGTGGAAATCGGTGAATGAGATATGGAGACTTCCATATTGATGCGCGTATTTAGGATAGATGGCAGCAGCTGCCTTGCGCATGGATAGGCAACTGTTACGGCTGCCATGCGAGCTGCTTGGTTGTGGCTTGCATGACAAGCTATGTGTTGACACTACGGTAGGGAGTCCATGTCTGTTAGATGGCCACAAATTATGAACGCTTGGCCTGGATGTCCAAACTGAGAATGATGTGGATTTGTCCCAAGTGAAGTGAGACAACGAATGTCCAAGGAGTACCTCCTTCGATGCCCGAGTGCCCTCTTGGGCGACCGTCATCGGTGGATGGGGTTGGGGGTAATAACATTTTTGTACTGTTGAACCAATTACGCTATTTTGGGCGTGGCGGACCTGTGGTCTCTCTGAGTCTTACAGATGATGAATAAGTTTGCTATAAGAATTTAATATTGTCGAAATTGGCTTTTAGTTAATAGGAAAAACTCCTCATTTGTTTTATAAAGTCCGACCGATTGACACATCCTTTTGTCTGTCATTTAACATAAATCCACTTTGACGGTACCCTTTTCTTTTCTTCTAATTACTGCAACAAATACACATGAGTCCAAGAATATAAGTACCGCATGGATGACCCATGGTCCTTTTTTTTTTTTTGGGTCTATGGAGTGTGTGGCTACACAACGAGTGGTTTCTCATCCCTTCCCCCTCATCCCATGAAATTTGGATCTCAGACTTTGCTCAGGAAGGGGAGAGCCTTATAGCCTCCCGTAAACCACATTGCATCAAGATGCAACCAATTCCAGCCATATAAAGAAGTCTCACGTATCTACAGACAACCACTGATGCCGCCATCTCCGACAAGAACAAACGTGTCTACCATCTGCATTGACCACCATTTGCTACACGTCCGATAACCATTTATCCACATCTCTACGAGAAACCTACAACTATTGCAATCTGTTCTATTATTTCAACAAGTATAACAAACTTTAATACCTAAAAAAGATTTCCTATTTTCTGCTCTAGCTAGAGTTACAACCAACTAATGTAACCCACAAATCAAGAAGGAGCTAACAATTAACTATACCAAAAATTTTCAGTCACTTAGATTACTTTTGAAACAGAACACAAAATCAAGAAGGAGCAAAAAATAAATGTATGAAAAATTTCGCTTTAGATTACTTTTCAAAGAGAACCGGTGATAATACGTAGGATATAAGAGATAAAACCAATCAGATGGACTATTTAATCCACATGAGGATTCCTCAAAACTAAATTATAGTCATAACTCAGAAAGCATCTTAAACTAAATAGTATTCATGATTCAAAAGCATCTTGAGTCCGTGAAAGGTCTTCACTCCTGTGTGATAAATCAGTGGAAAGCCATAGCTTTCTTGAATCAGCAAGTCTTCACTCTTTTGTGATGAATAAGTGGAAAGCCATAGCTTTCTTGAAGCAGCAAGTCTTCACTCCTGTGTGATGAATCATGGAAAGCTATAGCTTTCTTGAATTAGTGGAACAATCAAGTCTTCACTCGTGTATCTTGAACAAATCGAAGCCGGATTTGGGTATGCCTCAAACAATTGTTGTTCATGGAATCGCGTGTGAAGGTGGTAACCAAGATCCGATAAGAAAATTGTGACAGACTTAGGCATATGGAGAATTTTGTGTGTGTGCCAGCAGCAGCTAAGAAGCAAGAAATGATAGGGTTCATCTCAGAAATGATGGTTTTATATATTGATTTTAAAATTTTCTTATTTAATGTAAATCATGGTTAAGGTTCACTATCAATGTGAATAGTTTCCCGCTATGACTAGTTGGCAAATTATAAGTGGAAGTCTTACGTCACTAAGCTGATGACGTGGTGTTAAACAACGACTGAAACCGAGGTTGCCAGTGCGTGCAGCCAATTACAAAATCTCGATGGACCCTGTCGATGCATTAAATTCGTGTAAAAAGTGAGATTCTACCGGTAAGAAATGGAGCACGATCATACCCTCCTAGTGACTATTCACTAAAATACCAGTAGCAGCAAGATTTTAGTGATATCCAACCTCTGCCACCAACCACTGGCCATGGAAGATGTTACTGAAAATGTCGCTAATCACATTAGTGACATTCTTAATGAACATGTGGACGCCTTAATTTTTACGCTGGCGTTTCACCTGGCTTTGACAAAAGCATCGTTCTTGTTACCAACCCGCACTGTAACCAAATCTTTGATCTTGGTTGGTCAAAACACAAACAATTTTGCCTGCTCTGACTTGATCTCTCATACCCGCTGTCGCTTGACAAACTTGTGATTTGGGTTCCTACTGTCCCTTTTGCACCCTTTGGAATTCGTTTCAATAATTGTAAGAGAAGCGAGAACATATCAACTTAGTAGCGCTCTGCTGATTTGATTCACTCGTGTCTCAAAATTATGGCACTATTCGATATCCATCGCCTTGTCGTCAACAAAATGCCTCTCTTTCGTTTATAGTTGGGCGAATCTGGACGAAAACACATCATCCATAGAATACGGTTTATGATCATGACAAGGGAAGTGAAAATGTCCATCGCTTTTCGTCAGGACTACCTGCTTTATGTCTGCTGCTTTTAATCCGGACTACCTGAGCCCTAATGAGAATCACATCCACAGAAGGCCAAGCCCTGTTTATACAAATGATTTGAAAGCAGAAGCAGGTGTTCTTCTCATCAAGCACCTTCTTGATCATTAAGCTATCATGCTTAGATGTTATTACGTTGATCAGTTTACATAGTTTTATGAAAACCCTAAAACGCAGTGGTTAACTAACACAGAGTTTGACAGGATTAGCCATGGAAGGCAGCAATCTCAATCCCCTTGTGATTGTAACCTACAGGTACGTCGTATTTGCTAAACAGTCTGTAGGAGGAAATGAGTGAAAGCACTACATAGCAGATCACTACGCCGAAGGTGATGACTATGGAAGCCGTGGCCTTGTGACAGAAGCCCCCGAACGACACACAAGCCTCGCTCCAAGTGATGGCTTTATCTCCGTTATATGCAAGGAACACCACCTCCAGTGACCCCGCGCCAGCCGCCAAGATTAAGTACGTCAAGACCTACATGTACACAATTTGGTGCATATTGACCTTAGTAACATACTTAAAAGTAGGTTACAGAGTTTCCCGTACTTTGCTTGCTTTGGAAACATGGAGGTTGCAATGCAAGCAAATATTTAGGTTGGGCAATGCTAGCCGAGATGCGATAGGCCAGCATTGCCAAAGTTTAATAATTTTGCCAAAGCAAATAGCAACAAGCTTCTGATGTGATTCTTGCTCATGAGAGAATCTATAGATGGTGAACCTGGTCGAGGAGGAAGAATGTCCAAGCCCGAGACATGGTGGAGGGACGAGGTACGGCTGCAACGATAGCTGAGAGAAGGGAATAACCAGCACAAATGCCATTGGCGTGCACCAAATACCTGCATATAATTCAAATTAGCCCTCAACCAGAATTGCCTAACTAAGAACCTCATCAAACACCTTAGGAATTATGGGTGGACATCTTTCCCATTCAAAGAACTTGACAATAAGGGAAGGGCGCAAATGAAGGAAATAAGTTTTTTGCAGAATGAAATGAGACGCCATGAAGTTGGTCGATGTTTTCTCGACTGTATTGCAATTTACTCATTGATGAAGCTCTTTGTAACACTTAGAGAAGGATTCTCAGAACAAGAGGAGCAGTTACTAGAACAAAAATTCATTTGTATACACTTGATTCTTTGATGATGCAAGCAAGGCCATGTTTCGCTCCGTCGAATGATTGTCCATCGCCAAATTATGTTTAACTTTTGTCAAAATAATGTAAAAAGCAGGCGATGTATAGGAGAGGATCGAATAATTCACCATTTTCATAATATTCCAATGCATATATAGTTCACGTATACGAATCTCTTAATTTGCATAAAGGGTGATAAATTCTTTGAAATTTAACGTGCCACGCACAAATCAAATATAAACTGAATACTAGTCTTTTTGGTTAGAATAAACACACACAGACACATTAATAGGGGGACTGAAAGGCATGAAAAGCAATGGTTTACCTAAAAGCTCCAAGACTGGAGTAGGAAAGTGAGCCAAAGTCATTAGATTGGGAATCCTTGAGCATGACAAGAAGTGCCACCACGCACAAAGCCATCGGCAACACCCGCAACAAAGTCTCCGCCGTGCGCATCCTCGTGCTTCCAGTTTCCTCCTCCGCATGATCTCTTGCTGCCACCACCTCCATGGGAGAGCCTCCACCTACACCAACATTTTTCTCCGCCATCATTGGAGCCTCTTTCACACGCTCTCTCTAAACTTTTTTCTCTTTCTGGAGTTCTTGGTAGAATGCTTGTTTGGTTTGGTGGAGGAGACAGCGAGAGGGGAGGTGTCTACTTATTAATGTCTTTAGGCAAGGTAGGTGGTGAGGCATTGAATGCCCATCAAAGCAAGGCCACGCTTTCCCATGCATCTGCATGGATAACACACACACACACAAACACAAACACACACACAAACACACAACTCACATTCATAGCACGCTCTACCTATCCTTAAATTTGGCTCGCTAGTCTCAATCTCTTTCGGGGCAAGACTCGAGGTGTTTCCTATATGTAGAGTTTCGATGAAGGGAGCTATTGCCCAACAAGAATCACATGATCGGCGACGTGGGCGTTATGTGATACCATTGCTTTTTCCTTTTTCTTTTTGGGTGCTAAACATAGAAGATGGGTAATTCTGGTCTATGCTACATTTATCAGGAACGTAAGCTTATCCTTTGACGACGAGTACGACTCACACACAACCTAATGTTCTACACTATCAACAGCCATGTGTTTGGGTGGTACACAACCAAAAGGGAAAAAGAAATCAGTATTATCACGCCTTAAAACTACGTTGTGATAGTCATATAGAAGGGTATCGCGTAATGATCGATGCATGTTGTACATCCGGTCATAATGCATATCACAACATTCTTTTTCAACAAAAATGAACTTGAGCTTTATTTAGCAATCTCTGTATACAATTGTCTTGTTTGACAATTTTAGAAATGAACTAAGGATATGCTTGAACTAAGGATATGTTTGGGTTGTCGAGCAAAATCACAATCGATTTGTACACCCACTATACTACAGATTAACAGTGTGAGATCTTTTTTTGTCTCTAGGGCTGAAAAATTCACTACAAACGGAAACTTACTAAAGATAGGATGCTAAACAAATCTATAAAAGATGCTCCCACTAAGACAAAGTTTATTCTTACAACACAACGAATACAAGTACGACAGCGTACGAGATTCTCTATCGATACAAGGCAGATCGTGAAAACTTGACAAAAATAAAAGAAAAAGATAATTGCATTCCAGACTTGACTTTTCTAAACCAGGTTTGGTTTGTGAATTTGACGACCCTTTGCTCCGTCGCCCTTCTCTTTCTTTTATACTCGCTTATGCAACCGTTCTTCAATTTTCCATAATTGTCTATCTCTTGCCAAGAGCGATTTATTGACCATTATCGTCGGCCACTTAAGTCCTGTACTTTTTCATGCGACGCATCTATGTCGATCATTACTGCCGATTGTCTTGTTCTTATTGGCAGCTGTCCTCTTCATACAATTTTATTCAAATCTTGTTTTCTGCGCAATTTACATCAAACTGTTTGATTATGTCATATCACTATTGACGATTGGCGGTATATTAATTATTGTAACAATTATGCTTACTTCCCCAATGAACGCACGTCTCCCAAGCATCTTTTCTTGTGCGGTTCTTAGCATTTCACGTGTCTGTGCTTCTATTGGCCATGGTAAAAAAATATTTACATAGCCAAGAGGATATATGGCTTTTTAACGCAACTGCTCGCCATTTGCTAGAAACGTTTTACAGGAAGTTGCCTCTCATAGAAAGAGAACCCTTGGAACAAAAATAGTTACATAATTTTCAGCACCTAAAGTAGGGAATCCACGGAAGTGATTGACACTTAAAAATAAAGAGACCATCCACCAATGTGTTCAAGTGATAGTGTTCCAAACCCTTCATTATGACCATAAGCTCATCATAGATCCTGTCGTACTTGGCTTGAGCTTCTGCAAACTGAGCCACAAATTGGCCCATTCTTCTTCCTTCAAAAGAATGGATTTCTTCAGCATTTTACCAATTTTGTGCTGCTGCTCCCTCTTACTTAGCAGAGCCCTATTGGCCTTATTTAACTCTATGAAGTTAAGTACCTTAACAAGATGGATAAGGAGCCACCCTACATCGATCCCGATTTCTCCATGTCGGCCAGTGACTCGAACATCTCCTCCAGTCGATGTTCATTAAAATCAGAGACCGGGGTTACTTACAAGGTCTTCACTATGGTACAAATATTTTCCAAGTAATAAGACTTGAAAACCTTGGAACCAAGCTTGCAATTCTGCGTGGTATCGCCATATTTTGCCTTATCGCCTCATAAATAAGGACCAGTTCACCTCTCAACACAGGTGCATCAGCAGCGGCAGCAGAATTTGAGGCTAAATTAGATTTAAGATTGTACACTTGTTTCAGTTTTTCTGGGGGACTAGTTGTGCTTGTGCCACCCTGCTCAGTAGTCTTAGTGTGGTTGGCAACATGATTAAGGGAAGCTGGTACAGCATTTAAAATTTTAGCTGTGGCGTCTGTTGCAGAAACTGCGTAGAGCAAATAAGTGGATTAGTATCATTGTGATGGTGAGGTATATGCCATTTTCTACGTCGCTCCTTTTGGAACTTTTACTGCTATTTTCACCCCAGGCCTTTTTTCCAAGGCAAAATCTTCCTGTTAAGTAATTGATGGATGTCTGTGAAGATTAGATAATAATGGGAATAGCTCCTCCATTTGTGATTTTCGGTATCCTATTTCATCTTTCTTTAACATTTATGTCGACATTTTAAATTTTTTCTGTAGTCATTCTTCACTCCTTATAAAGTCTAATCTCTGCATACTGTCCCGGTAGAAAAAATCAACGGCATGTAGTTTTGAAATGTACCTCAAGTTTTGGTTGGTGATGGTGCTAAAGTTGCTCAAATTGGTATTAAGGAACACACTTAACTACGAAATAGAAAGGGAGTATCGAAATTCATTGCCCAAATAAAAAGAAACATGCAGTAAAACAGCTCACTCTTCAACACAAATATTTGACAATTCCATTCCTAAGCCAAAAAAGCCCCCCAGTGTTGTTCGATCAGCGTGACTGCGAGATGATACGGGGTTTATAGGTGGATCCCTACTAAACCTCACCATGTTGTATCTGTGTACAATGGTCTCCATTACAGGATTCACCATGCTGTGTCTTGTGTAAGGTACAATCTCACACTTTTTTCATTCTTACGACACGTGACACATGCGAAGACTAATTGACCTGCTGAAGAGTATCAACAGGATTCAGATGAGCTTACGCATAGATGAATTAGATTGTTGTTGAGGTGGAGGGGATGGCTTTGGATTGGCCTCATTGCTGGAATTGCTTCTGAGTGGTCCTCCTCTAGTCGCCTCTCCAGAGACCCCTGCTTTCTCCTGTGACAGAAACAGATCAAAGGATCAAGTCGATGAAACATGAAAAAGAAGTTTTCAATGCACATACAGGATAGATGCAGGTGCAAGAAAAAAATTAGAGATGAAATTAATGGAGTACCCCTGCATGATGTGGTTGCCCTTTTTCCTTACGCGACTTCACCAACATACAGTTCATCATACTAGCCTAAGCCAAAACAAACACTATTGTAGAAACCCTTGTCCAAGCATTTTCTTGGTTTTTGTTTTCAAATTGCATCTGATGGAGGGTGTGGCGTTTATGCACCGTTTGCACTTCATGGCACCACATGAATCCGGTGTATGTGCCTTTACTCTTAATCAGCCAAGGCGTTGACGTTGCAGGAAGCAATTAGAAATAGACTTGCGAAGTTCAGAAACTAATGGATTCTTTGGCCTGACAGTAGAGTAGTGATCCCCTTGTAGCTGCTTGAAGCAAAATGAATGCCAAGCATTGTCCATGATCGGGACATACTGCAAAAGAAAGGAAGAACAGTTTATGTAGCCATTTACTATTTAGTTATTTTTTTCTTTGCATTCATGCTACAACTGCTAGCTTCTCGTTATAACCTTGCAATTAGGGATGGGCAACCGACAGAATTTGCAACGGAAGCAACGCTCATGAAAATATTTATCCAAGCAAACTTGAGAGACTTTTAACAGCAATTTTGATATTTTTCAGGCAACCAGCACACTTCCTACAAAGCATTGTTGTTCATTTAGTACTGGGACAGTTCATTTCTGCATTTGGAAGGTTTTATATCTGTGTCTGAGAGGGCCTTCTCATGGCATCTCTCACTCCCAAGCCTTCTTATAAGCTCACCAAAAACTAGAAAGTCGTCCTGATCCCTGAAGACCTTCAGAAGGCCCTCCCAAATGCTTAGTAAGATGTGAACTTCAGTTTAGAATCTTTCATGCTTCCAATCACAAAAAACAGGAACCTACCTGTACTCCCCATGTATCGGCCAGGTGGGATGTATTGAATAGGATCATGGACTTGAGTTTGGCTCAACAGTCTTGGATTTGATTATGTAGACTGAAGCAGAATCTGCGGAGCATTAGAGTAAAAGACACACGAAAGCATTCATACGAGGATGGCAAATATGGAGGAAATAGCGTGGAAACGACTTCTCCAGGCATTATAAGTTAGTTAAGGTCCTGAAAATACACTGAAGACGCACATACGCACAAACACATAGATAAAGAAAAATCTTCTTTCTTTTTCCTTGGTGGTGGCTATGTCATAGTCTCAGAGAGCAGAATTAAGGCCAGACTATCATGACAATTGCTACTGGTGTAGCACAACTTTGCATCGAGTATCAGATATGTTGAGCAGATATAGAGGAAGGGAATAAAGAGGTATGCTGCAAGAGATTGAAATATGGAGCAAAATGGCCTCACGAGGGAAAGACATTTTCTTCTCTGCTGGAACCAAACTTGGCCTTTTCCCGCAAATCATTCCAGTAGTTCAATCTTGTTATATACAAGCAGAAACTGAGGATTAACCTGTCATATGGAAGGTAAGGCATTAAAGTGAACTATATATAACCATTATCTTAAGCGAGAGGATCATCATTTTCTTCAGAAATATTGCTCCATAATGCAACTATAATTAATGAAATTCTCTCCATAATGTTGGATTCTTGTGACAAAATTTTCTTAGGACAAGGCCAATATTTCTGCATGGTGCATAGGTAAAGGTGATATTAATTTTAGAAAATGGAGATCTCCTCTTCAAGAAATAACACCCACGACTATCCATTAAAACAGAGAGCAAGCTGCGATGAATCAGATATTTCGACCTAAACGGTAATGGAGCAATCCATGCAGTTTCTGTACTTGTTTACAGCATTGTAAGTTTGCTACTGTTAGGGGCACATAGTTCTCAGTCCCCCCAGTTATTTTCACCATTTTAATGTTGATGATCAACCATTTGAATGGATTTTCCTGAGCCAAACAAGCTTACAGTTTTTCCATTGAATTGTGAAGGGCTGAGGATTTATTAATACAGATCTCATTTGACTGGCAATATTCCTCTAGAATATTTGGGCTCTGTTTGGCATATTTTTGTAAGCTAAACATTTTAAAACATTGTGTTTAGGGGAAAATAGAATCTGTATGTTTTGTATTGCTCTGCTCTACCTTTTTGTTTTGGGGTTTGATTTTCAGTGGTATAGTTGTTTGCTTGCAGTTCTTGTCAAAGGTAAAATTCTGGTAAGACTCCCCAAAAATATCAGAATTTGGACCATGGTCAAAACTTGATATCTACTTTCATCAAATACGTTTATTATCAAACGAAAACGATAATTGGGCTCTAATTTTAAATATTTATATTTTACTCTGTTTGATGATCTTTAGCGATTTTTTGTGATTAAAGTGGGATGTAAGCGACGAGAATTAGATTTTCAATATCAACCTCTATCCTTTTTCCTTTCTCTCTCTCCTTAAAACGGAAGTGTCCCATTAATTAACCAGTGGCATGTAGACAAAAAGAGAAGATAACAGTAACAGGGAGAGCAAGGCAGAGCAGTTCTACTGCAGCAGTGGTGGTTAGAACTGAGAAGAGAAAGGAAGAAGCAAGCATATACGTCAATGAAGCTGCTCCATGGGCATCACTACCAAGCAACAGTACCCCAAATTCTCTCTCGTTCTGTTACTGTCTCGAGTTTCCGGCCAGTTGTGAACCCAAGAAATGGAACGGCAAGTTTAAGGTGGCCAACGTTGCCATTGAGGCATATCAGGCGAAGACCGCCACCAGATGCCACCACCACGCGGCGTTTCTCCTCGATTTCTGCTTCACTTCGGCCGCTGGATTTGACGGAGGACAATCTCAAGATGGTCTTATCCGATGCCCGAGCTGAGGCAAGTCAACTCATCCCCTCTTCGAAAATTGTGGCATCTTGGATTCTCTGAGCTCAACTGTGTTTGCATTTTGTTGCTAATTGGTTTTTGCCTTTCATGGGTTTCAGCGACTAATGCTTTTCAGCTAGTTTGATGGCTTAAGGCCTCAATTTTTTCTCAAAAATGCAAGTAATTTATTTTTAAGGTCTTCGGTTGGAATCTTTTTGGGTCAGAAAATTAGATACTAATTTCTTGCAGGTCGGGCATGAATGTTGAACCCGTCATGAGAAATAAATCTAATTTGCACAAACTGACCTGTGATATCACATTATCAGTGAACTAAAAAAAACTTAAAAGTATCGTTAAACTTGTGTTCTTAAGCTTTTTAGCACAAATCTGACCTTGCTTATAACAACCAGGTTAAATATGATATGTTACTTCTACCTATGCAGGTTTAACAGATTGAATCGTAGTAGCATCTTCTTGTTGATTGCAACACTGGCCTAACGACTATTATAAAAGAAGAGACTGATGATAACATGGGTGCATTAGACAGATCCGCGTTAACATGTGGCGTTGTAACTGTTATAGCAAAGTATTTTTCTCAGGAAGAAGAAGTGTTAGCCAGGGGTGGATATATTGACCACCATGATTTTTGAGAAAATAAGTCTTTTGATTAAGTGAATTTTTTTTATAAAAGTTCCACTTTAAGATGTGTTAAGGTAGACCAAGATTCCCTTGGGCTTAGAGATTCGACACTGACCACCTTAACACTTTAGTCCTGGCTCCTTTGCTGATTTGTAATGGTTCTTTGTTGTGTGCTTTGGCAGTTCCCACAGATCTTCGACACTTCGGTTGGCATGACAGGTGACTTCCGAAGGTAGATATGGTGCCTTTGCATATTGGTTTGAATGGCTAGTGTAGGATTAAGGTGAACAAATCATTACAGGGGTAGCAGAACTTGCTGAATTAGATGGCCCCTTTGTGAAGATTAGTCTCAAGGGTCGGTTTTGGCACGAACGTTCATTAGTATTAGCCAGGCTTGGTAACTACTTGAAGCAAAGGATCCCTGTAAGTTTCTCTTTGTTTTTTTGTTCAATTCTTCAGAGATTCAGGTCTGATCTTTTTTTCTGGTTTTGATTTCCCTTTCAGGAAATATTGGAAGTAGATATTGAAGATGAGAAACAGTTGGACGATAGCCCTGCGAATTTCTGAGGTACTCATGTCCACTCACCCCTTTCCATTGACAGTCGATGGATCAGCTTTGCGAACAGTCTATTCTCTAGTTTCAGGTGATCTCTGGAAGAGAATTAGCAAGAGCAGGTACAAGAATTCTGGTTTACCATTGCAAATTACATATGCAGAAGCTGCTAGCTGTATTTGCATGTCTTATGGTGCTTCCTACGTCGTGAAGTTGGGCATATTTGAAAAGTCCTATAGGTTTGATTCTTTGTTGATTTGGCTTCCCTGCAGCTTAGTTGCTCAGCTAATTTGTGTTATTCAAGCGTACCTTCGCAAGGGGTGAACTGTCTTCTTGCTGAGATTCAGTACCTAATGAGGCATCTCGACGTATGCAATGTCATGAAATTGAAATATCTATCACCCATACAACTTAATCCAGTGCCCCTAACCACTGACCTGCTAAATATGCTTTTGATAGGTGAAGTTGTAACTATCTAGCTGGCTATACATCTCACTAAATTCTCCCCAAAAGACAAGAAGTTACCAGTAGTCATACCATCTAATTCAGCCTGCAGAGAGTGTTCAAAACACACACCTTGAGCATAGTGAAAGAGACTTTCATCCCCTCGAATGTCCATGTCCTGTTATTCCTCTCAAACCCTAAGCTTTAAAAAGATGCCGAGAGGGATCACCTTCTATAGAGTTGCCTTCCAGTGCTACTCTTATAAATAGGCCAACTTTGCAACAAATCACTTGCTGATTTAGGCATAACCCAGGGAAACAGCAGAAACAGAGAAGACTATATCCCACAAAGCTCTGGCTACCGGGCAGTGAAGAAGCAAATGGTTCACACTTCCCCGTCCGTCTTGCACACAAAGCACCAATTTACAAGATCGACTTAAACACATTAAGCATGGCAGGGCTAAAAAGCCTAAACCTAGCCGATCACAATATTCTTCAAATTATCTCAGCATGATTAGAATGGATATCACAAAATGCAAGGAGAGTATAATGCACGCTTTGACAAACCAAAGCAGAAGCACGATGGTCATGCTACCTTCTAAGCCACATGCTCCTCTACAGGCAATACTGGAAAAGAGAACACCCCTTCCCCCTCTTTTTCTCTCTCTTTCCTTCACGTGACTTATCTGAACCTGAAACTGTATGAATACAATCAATCAACGAAATCTGCTTCTTCAGCAATTTCAATCCTGTATATAGATCCAACTTCACCCTATTATAGTCGATTATCAAAGTTTGCCATGAAGAAACAAGTGAGTCTCGACGCGATACCACTCTTCTTTTGGAGATTGATATTATGATCATTAGAGAACGAAGCACTATATCTTGAAGTCTTATCACATGATATTCTGTCCAAATCAATAGTTTCTTTTCAAGCAAAGTATTGCAGTTATCGCCATTTACAGAGATAATATAATACTACTTGTTAACGCAATGCTAATCTTAGCTAGTAGCCTAACTATAAAATCAAGTAACCAAGATGGGACAGAATGAAATTTGAAAGCCATACGAGAACTCATATAGTTCCATGCTGTTTAAGACTTCAAGGTAAAATTACATGTCATTAAGCTGTCAATACAAGATTATGATCAAAGCCTGACACAGCTTGCAGAACTTCAGTACCTTCCAAAAATTCAACCAACGTGGGTTCATCTTCATCAGCTGAGCTGCCTAACCCAAGCCTGCCGTTTCTACCACAGCCCCAAGCCCACAACTCTCTCTTAGATGTTAGAGCAATGGAATGCACACGGCCTCCTGAAGCAGAAATAGGTTTTTCCCCTACCAGCCCTTCAACCACTGACGGCAGGTTCTCTGGCCCTTCCCTCCCAAGCTGAGAACTCTGGTTCCATCCCCATGATACAATACTTGGAGCATCTCCTGATGAAGGAATCTGGCATATTGCCAAACAATGACCAAGGCCAGATGCTACAGAAATAGGACGGAAGCTTATATCAACTGGCAGCAACCCCAAATCTTGGCTTGATCTGCCCAACTGGCCATATATATTGCTCCCACTACTTAATAGTGTGCCATCCCCTGTAACAAGAACATTAGCAACTGAATGAACACATTTCAACCCACACTACACAGACACACACCTTCATCGTGATGATAATTTTCACTTACGGCAAAGAACCAAGGAATGATCAAGCCCACATGCGATGTCCACGATTTCAACACCCCGTAGCTCGTCAACTAAGTAGGGCTCCCAGATAATCGGCATGTGCTTCTCCTTCTCTATTCCTTCCAAGACAAACTTCTCAGCAGCTTCCATCATTGAACTTGGAGTTTGTTCTGGCGTCGATATAGCAGCTATTGAATCCAGTAGAGAAGGCTCCAAAGTTCCGGAAGTCTTTCCTAATCTTCCATCTGCTGAATAACCCCAGCCAAACAATTTCCCATCTTTAGACAGGGCAAGAGCATGTCCCCAACCAAGTGACGCCTGTCAGACAAC
Source organism: Escallonia herrerae (assembly GCA_033070095.1). NCBI lineage: Eukaryota > Viridiplantae > Streptophyta > Magnoliopsida > Escalloniales > Escalloniaceae > Escallonia > Escallonia herrerae. Next base: position 117,208 of record JAVXUP010000545.1, read on the forward strand.
AAGAAAACAAAGGTTTTATCTCATCAGGAACAACTTCAAACATGCTAGACGCAATAGCAACAAACTTAAAGATGTGAAATGAACTGCAAGACCAGTGAGCTTTATGTGTTATTAATTGTCTAACATAAGTGAGGACATTGTTCTACCTTAAGAATGAGATTGTGACCACCTTAACTATATCTTCTCCAGCAAGTAGTTCAACTCTGGAAGGTAAAACAGCCTCGGTAATTCCCTCTCCAAGACCAAGCTGCCCACGCTTAGACTTCCCCCAGACCCACAAAGATCCATCAATTCCAATAGCCATAGAGATGACACCAGATGCAAATGCAGTCCGAACACTTACTTGATTCAACCCTTCAACTCTTTTTGGTTCATTCCACGTGTCTCTGCTACAAACCCAAAAAACTGAATTTCTTTGCATATAAGCATTTAAATTATCCATGCGGATTATATCGCACATAAGCAAATCTACTGACTATAATCATTATTTTCGCGCATCTTGATGCACATCACCAACCCGACAAATATGGTACAAAAGGAAATCCTTTTCGTCAAAAAATGATTGAAGTTCTGTTGGTTCACGAGAGTAAGTAATATCCAAGTGAGTTTAAAAGAATGACACAATATGTAAGAAAAGTAATCCATACAAACTCATTTTTTTTATTATTTGAAAATGGGAAGTGGAGAAGGCGTAAGATAGGCTATATCAGAGGGATATAGCGAGCTTGATAGTATGTGAGGTTCGAGGGACAATCAAAGACGCCAGCAGAGTCATTAGAATATAAGAGAACAACTAGTTATATGAAGAAGAGCAATAAAAAAGAATCTATCAAGGGGGCTTAGTGCTTACTGGTATGTGCATATACATGACCATTCAACAAGATCTTCAGGAGTACGAAGCTGGTGTATAAGAGGGAAAAGCACTTAAAATTCCTCGATATGGCATCAACATTACTTGTTAAACTGATACTGTTGAGGTAAATTACCTTTCTTTGGATATCAGAATGCAATAACCTTCCAATAAGCTTATATGGGAAACTGTACTTTTCCTTTAATACTATTTTTTCTTGGGCAGTATATTTTCCTCCTTTTCCCATTATTCCACCCCCCCCCCCAAAATGCACAACACCAAAAACTTGAAAGTTCTTAATTTTTCTTGTTAAAATACCAAAAAAAGAAATTCCTCTACATTACATTTGCCGTTCCACAAACCAAGTAATGATATTAATCAATTGCTCAAAATAACTAAACTAGAGGGGGCAAATATTCGATCAAAAGAACACGCACACACACCTGGTTGAAAGGAGGCCACGGCCGAGTTGGGCTTCATTGTTGCGGCCCCAAGCCCAGACCTGGCCCCGGGAAGTGACGGCGAGGGAGTGATAATGGCCGGCGGCGACGCTTGAAACGTCGGACGGGAGGCCAGGGATGGGAGTGGGCTCGTAGGAGTCGGAGCCCATGCCGACGAAGGATGTGGGCAGGCCCAGCGCACCGTGGCTTCCGTCCCCAAAGCTCATTACCGTGCTCATCGATCTGCGGCTCAGGCCCACGAGCCCGCCTCGCAGGGGCCCGTTGCTATTCTTCTTCAGCAATCGCAGCATCACCTGCCAAAGGATTTGATCGGTCGATCCAATGCTCGCTCTGTTGCCTCGGTGAAAGCGGGTCGTAGTGTGTAGGCAGACCCGACCGACTATGTACTTTTTGGTGGCAAATCTCTTTTATTATAATTATCATAATAATAATAATAATATTATTATTATTATTATTATTACCATGACAAAAATTCTCCCACGGAAAAAGAAATATAGCCCATAACAAAATTGCATCTATTTTTTATACACGTTGTACTTGTGAATCTCATTAAAGATTGTCTTAGAATCTATACAAAGGTAGCGTTTGAAATAATTTTTCCTTTCAGTTTTTTGTTCAGCTTTGAAAATTATAAATATATTATCTGTTTGAAAGACAGTTTTAATTTTTTTTCCGTTCAATTTTGAAAACCAGTTTTAAACTCCATTTTGGAGTTTTAATTTTGTTTTTTTTTTCTTTTGAACTCTGACTTTCAACTTTTTTTGGAATTACTTTATGTCTCTTCTTCTTCAACAATTACCCAAGAACACCAAACTATCAATATTGACAATCACCATATCCATTGAACCCCACCACCACCAATGACCAAACCCCGAACACCAAACTACAAAAACTGTCAACTACCACAACCAACCACCACAGCCACTAATCGCTTATTTGCCGCCACCATTGAGCAGTACATCCAAACTTGCCAACACTGCTAGCCATCATTGCCACTGATCATCGATCTGCCACCACCACTAACCAACACCCACGAACATTGCCAACCACCATAGCTAACTGATAACCCCAACCACCACCACACCACTAACCAATATTACCGAACACCAAACTTTTTAACCCTGGTCACCACCACTGTAGCACTACTCCTCTAAATCCAGATCACCATCGTACCAACCACCATAGTCCTTATAACAAACACCACCAAAAGATTTCATCTATCCATTAGTTCTACTATGTTCAATTTGCGCATGTCAATTCTAAACCAATCAAACCAATGAAGCCCTAATTTGCAAGCTAGTGTGTTACCGTCATAACAACAGTTAGACAGTGGCAGAGGAGATACGTTGGTCGTGGTGGGGGCGCTTCTGGTGGTTGAACATAGGAGTTTAGAAAAAGCTCTGGATTATTAAAAAATGAAAGAAAAGAGAAGAGAGAAAAAATTGAGGGAAAAAAATAAAACAAAAGCAAAAACCAATTATGCAAATTGTATCAAACAACCCAACGGCTTTGTAAAAACAGAAAACTCAAAGAGGTTTTAATTTTGATTTTTTTGAAAATAAAAATTGAAAACTGAAATGAGTTTAAAACATACCCAAAGTTGCTAAAGAAATTTGCTAAAAGCATAAGGATAAATATTCAACAGAAACCATATGAGTACCTTTTAGCAAGGATATGATTTAAGCATTCGAATTTGATCACGCAATTTGAGTTCCTTACTGGGTCATTAGAATTTCATACTCAAAATTATATTAGTTGCCAACCATCTCTGTGACCTTACACTTCCAATCACCCAAGCCACTGGCATCGCCTCCACTACTGCCATAACAATCTAACATCACCACTGAACACAACCTAGTATCACCATTATTACCTAACAACCACTCTGACCGCCACCAGAAACCCATCAACTTCACATGTGGGATGGAGGGATTAAAAATGAAGCTTCACCTGAAAAAATTCAATTTACGTCGAACAAAAATCGATTCAAGATTGCAGTAGATCTATGCAATGAGAAACAACCAGTTGCATATATGTGGCCCAAAACTTTCATCTATCAAGATGGTTGCTAATCTTGTTGGCGATGCAAGTTACGAGCTCGTTGAAAGAGGAAAAAGATATAAAAATAAGAAAAGAAAAAAAAATATAATGTTCCAACTTTGCCCTTGCTAGAACTCATTGGGTTCATAAATTCAGAATATGGGTCTGATTGGAACCATTTGTGAACATAGGGGGTTAAGCTTTCCAAACCATAGGGGATTAAATGAGACTCTTACAGATAAAATAGGGGGTTATTTGTAATTCAACCTTTTCTTTAAGAGAAACTGCATTTTGTCCCTCGTACTTTCAATAAATTACTATATGGCACCCTCTACTTTAAAAATGTGTAATAAACTTACTTCTGCTTCAGTCTCGAAAAGTGTGCACATTAAAGGGTTCCTTCAAATTTAACAGTGCCTTTTGGCAAGAATGGGTTGGCACCCAGAGTAATATTTGAAAGACCGAAATGCCCTTTTTAACTCATATAATTCAAAATTAGCTATTAATTTATCTTCTCTCTTTTTTTCCCTTTGCTCTGTGCCTTCCTTCCCCCAAAGTGTCGCTACGGTCACCACTCCAAGCTGCGACCTTCACAGTTGCATGTTGTTGCCGCCGCCATCATGCCGTAGTCCTCGTTCCTATCCCCCCCCGCTTTCTCCCTCTCTTCCCCACCATCACCGTCATTGCTTCATCTTCCTCCTTTTCTTCCCTATAAGCGACCACTAAATCACCACCAACACCGGAATTGTCCCTACCAACGCAACACCACCACCGCAAAATCATGGCCGCCACGAAACAACCGCCACCATTGAATTGTTGCCACTGCCGAATCACCACCAACACCACAATTGTTGCAACCAACCTAGCACAGCCACCAAGAATCATGACCACCATCACCAATATCATCAAATACCTGCCACTATCACTATTGTACAAAATCACTAGTACATGTTTCAAAAAACCTACCACTATTAAAGTTGCAATTGTCGCCAATTTCATTAAACCCACCACCATGTTTTACCAACACACATATCTATGGTGACTGGGGTGGGTGGCTGTTGAAAAATTTGGTCTCTTTGGTAATGGTAGTGGTGGTGGTAGGTGGTGAAAAAATAGAGAACGACAGAGATAACGAATAGTGGTAGGTGATTTTCCATATGTGGTCGAGATCTGCAGATCTAGTGGCTTGGGTGGTATATGGTGAAAATCTACAGGTCTAGGAGGCTACAGTGATGGATGGGGTGAATTACGGGGATTATTGTGGTAGGTGACATTGTGGGCTTGTGGGGGTGAACAAGAACTGATGGTGGTGACGATGGGTTAGTGGGGAGATTCTTGGGGTTGGAAATTGCATTATGACCTATTCTTTCAAACTTCTTAATGAAGATCTTAAAACATTTAAAGTAAATAAAATAATGGCTTAATTGCACTGTAAACCCCGTGTTTGACAAAGAATTGCAACCAAAATCCTGAAGTTTTTAACTCAACTCCCAAGACCGCAAGGTTTGATATCTGTTGCAATGCCATGATTTTACTTACGGGAGTTAACGATTCCGTTACTTTTTAAGGGTAATTTGGTCTTTTTCAATCATTCTCTATGTTATTTTGCACAAGTCATATCTCAACAATTTCGATGGCCCAGATTAAAACACGTGTCATTATGATTCAATTTTTTTTCATTTCATTTCTTTTCCTTTCTTTCTTTCTTCTCTTTTCTTGAATGTTGCTAGCGTGAGATTGCAAAATCATAACCTCACCGATTGTTTCTCCTCCTGCCCTCAACCCAACTCCACCTTACACCCATTGTATCATCATTAACAACCCACCAACACCATTCCAGATGGCTACCCAACCACCAACCTCGCCTTCATTCATCTGCTGCCACCACCACCATCGATCCGCCACCACCATCAACTATTGCCCAACCATTACCACCACTACTAAACCACCACCACCACTAATTGGCGATAAGCTTATGTCTATCATCAGGCCGTTGTTGACCTTATGGGTTGCTTAAGAAATAGGTAAATTAAATTAGGCATTCGATAGTTATAGGTGGTTTGGACGAATCCAATTAATGGCTTATAGGGTTTTGGCCCAGGGAAGCGAAAGATGACTTGTCATCGAGGTAATAGCCCTATGAAATTGAAGGTCCAAATGGGTTTGGGTAGGGGCATTAATGATGGTGTGATGTGGTGATGGGTGGCAAGGCTTGGGAGGGCAATGTTTTGTTTGTGGTGGGATAACGGTGATGTCGCTGTGCTGATGAGTGGCGACGCTATAAACTGGTGGTAGTGGTGGATTGGTTGGATTATTATGATGCAAATAGAGGTTGGGATGGCTAGGCGAGGGACTGGTTAAAGCCATCACCACTAACATGATTTTCGGTGATGGTTGTTGGTGGTGCTACCGGAGGTGTATGGTGGTTGTGATTTTGGGTGTTGGCTGTGGGATTATGGAATGTATGTTGGTGGTGTTCTATGGTAGTGGTGGTGGGAAGGGATGTTCATTCAGGGAAGAGGAAGATGACAAGCTAATAAAAACTAATGAGTTGACCATCTTACCCTTGGTAAGTAGCGAATTTTCTCACGTCCGTTAGTAAAATCATAACATTGCAACATATCACAAACCTTGGGGTCTTGGGTGTCGAGTTGTAAACTTTAGGGTTTTGGTTACAATTCTTTGGCAAATAAGGTTTACAGTGCAATTAAGCCTAAAATAAAACATGAGGGTAATTATGTCTTTTCACTAACTTTTTTTGGTACATAGGAAACAAACATAAAACATATTAAATTTTAATCCTACCTACACCATCGACATCATTTCTTAACAAGTCTTTCAATTCACTTTGTGGTTCTTCTAGACCCACGAACCCATTGTCTTGTTTAGCTCCTAAATTTTATTAGGTAATCCGCATAGGAGTTTCCTTCTTTTCAAACATATGATAATGCGGTTCCGGTGGCTTTCAACAGGAATTTGCAATCAAATATCAGATTAATGAGGGGATAACATGAGTTGTGGCTTTTTGTCAATAAATCCCTAGCCGTTTCTGAATCCGTTTATAGGGTAGCTTCTTGGACTCTTTTATCTTTGATCAATTGGAGTCCTTTAAGGATTCCATGTAATTCAATTTTTAGAGCATTGCAAATTGGGAGATTTCCCATGAAACCCTCAGCCATTTCCCTTTATATTCTCTTGTAGTCCTCCAAATCCTCCATGTCTTTCTTGTTACCTGCTTCCATTCGTGTTAACTTTTATTTTGCCTACAATAGGGGAAGACCACCTATTAGTCTGGGTTCACTTTTCTTTTTGGTCTTTTGGTTGACGAAGGCCTGGGATTTCATTAAGAGCATACTAGAGGATTTTAATTTCCCAAAAATTGAATGAACTTAATCATGAAACTTGTCAGTGCTCCAGCTTATCTATCCTCTTAAATGGCCAAACTTTACCACCCATCATTCCATAGAGAAGAATAAGTCAAGGACACCCCCTATCTCCTTATATTTTTGTTTTTTGTATTGGGAAATTATCCCAAATGATAAATAAATGTAATGAGAAGAAGGAATGGTTAGATTTGAGAGCTTTTAAGAGTGGTCCTTTTATCTTATTCCATGTTTATGATATGATCCTTTTCTGTAAAGACAATGATAAAGACTGTGATATGTTCATGGAAATTTTGGGGAGATTCTGTAATATTTCTGGTCAATATATTAGGCTCAACAAGCCGAAGATTCTTGTTTCTAAAAACATTCCCATAAACAAAGCTAGCAGCCTCAACTTGAGATGTGGTATCCCTTTGACTGATAATCTTGGAATTTATCTTGGTATTCCTATGATAAACAATCGTTTGTCTAAAAATCTATACAACCATATTTTGCATAAAACTCAAAATAGGCTTGTCAGATGGAAAATAAGCCTCATTTCTCTTGCTAAGATAACCAATCGATCTAATTTGTGACCTCTATCATCCCTTTTATATGTCATGCAAGTCCAAGCCCTTCCCAAGGGTATTTTTTTTGTGAAAAAGTGGATAAAAGACTCTAAAACTAAAAGAAAATTCATTTGGTTAAGTGGGATGCTGTCTGTCAACCCAAGAAGTATGGTGGCCTTGGCTTGAGGAAAGCCAAAAATAGCAATCTTACTAGTCTAGTTAAACTTGGATGGAAGCTTCTAAAAATGAAGAGCTAATGTAGCTGGAGGTCCTCATATATGAATATATCAAAAACAAAAACCTCAAAAAGTGGAGCCTTAGCAACAAAGGATCGCACATATGGAAAAGTATCCATCAAGACCATCAATAATGGTCTTATGACTGATTTTTGGGAGGATTGGTGACGTGATCAAGAAGCTTTAGGAAAGAACCATGCATGATAAAAAAAAAGTAGGGGTACTAAAGTTGCTCAATTTGTCTTAAACAACAAATGGAATCAACAAATGTTTGGGCAGGTTGTCACCACCGAGGACCAAAGTGAAGTCTAAAGAATACATCTCCCTCTTGAGAATAATAAGGAGGACCCAACCCACTTGGGATCTGGATACTAAGGGTGAATTCAAGATAGCTAGTGCCTTAACTGACAACTTAGATAAGGAAATCAGCAAAGAAAACTATCTGGAATGGATATGGAAACTAAAAATTTTCCTAAAATATAATAATTTTCCTCTAGCTTACCTTGGAAGTATGATTATTATCTAACAACTTAAGGATGGAAAGAAACATCATGAGTGATAACACCTGCCAAAGGTACAAATGACCCATTGAAACTACCAATCATGTCACAAGAGAATGCCTTAAGGCCACCAACATGTGAAGAAAAATGGTGTACGAAAATGTTTGAAGCTATGCACTAATCATGACCTAAAAATTGGGTTAGTAGACAACCTAACCAATGAAGGAAATCCTGAATTCTGTAACATTCCTTAGAAATTTGTGTTTATTACTAACCTTTGGCAAGTTTAGAAGACAGGAATAAACAATTTATTGAAGGAGCGAAAGCAAACACAAATTTCTCTTGGAAAAAAGTACTGGACAATGCAAACGAACTAAAGGGCTTATGAGTTTGGCAAGGAGAGGCCTTATCCTTTTAACCAATACTTTTGACAAGGAGGGGCTTTTTTTAGTAATTACGTTATGATTTTGGTATGTGTACATATTTTTAAAATAGAGGGCACGATATCGTAATTTGTGAAAGTACAGGGGGAAAAGTGCAGTTTCCCCTAATTAATCCTCCAGAATACAAATGCTGAATAGGGGGCAAAAAGAAGGGTTTCAAACGATTGCCGTCCGCCTCCACTTCCGCCTCCGTTGCCGCCGCCGCCGCCGCCGAGACTCAAGCTCAGGCAACTTATAGGTCAGTCTCCTCTCTATCTGACGGAACCACTGGAACAGAGGCTCTTTGCATTGTGGCACTTTTTGATGACTTTACGGAGCAGCTTTTAAAATGATTTCATTCCATTATATTTGCGTGCGTGCGCGGCCGCGCGCTGATATACATTTTTTTTAAGCTCTTGGTTTTTACGCGTTACGTAGAACCTGTAAGTTGTCTGTTGCTTGATGAGTTGAAAATGGGACCAAATTTTATGTGAGACCAACTTGGGGTGCGAGTCGTGTGGCTGGTTGTGTTATGTACTAAAACGTGGTATCAATATGCTGAGATGATTAAACCCACTTAATACAAAAGGGAGATTAAAAATGGCTTTATTATGCCCTATGGAGTTGTCAACTATCTTTTTACTAAAAATATGTGGACGTATACTATATCACAGACTGAAGTGGCAACAAGAAAAGCTGAACATTTCCTTTCCAGTACATAGGGATGCAAGCAATGGAGGGGATGCCCTGCTGGAGAAGTTGCCACAATTATACTGGGAGAAGTGATATATAGGAAAAGGGAAGCAGGGTCTTCCTCTAATTTGCCAGAGTCTTGCACATCTAGTCCATGCCAGATAAATGAATGGAATGATCATTTTCTAAGCATGAGAATGGTAATCGGCATTCGCATTCCATTCTGCAGCTCTTTCCATTCTAAACATAATAACAGTACTAAATGTGAGGATGTTACCTGTCTTCCCATTCTGAAGCACATTATGCCCCTGTCGACTCTAATTTCCACCCTCTGAGCGGGGTTTGAGTTCCCTGTACATGTCGGATAACTACTTTGATAAATGTACTCGTTTAACAACTTGGTATCTAGCATATTAATTTAAAGGCTTGCTTCAAAGTTCAAAGTAAAACGGAGGTAAAGGATTGATCAATGACAACGGTAAGCAAGGAAGAAGAATATTTTGGCTTTCATATAAGTATGTTATCTGGTCAATCTTGCAGGTACAACACTTTAATATACTGGAAATGGTTTTCTCTCAAGGTGCAAGACGTTCCTTTGACATTTTCTGCAAGAAGCTCAGTATTCCTGCTCATCATGGACATGGTTATTCTGTGTTAGCATGCAGAGGAAGTTCCATTCCTGAACTTAGAGATGGCAAATTCGCATTTACTTCCAGTCATCCAAATGAGGGCTGTGCTTTGGTCAAACTTGTTAGAAGATATGCGGTTAATGTTTCGGCTTCAGAGCAGATGAGCCTTATAAAGCAGCTAAGGGAAAGAACAAGCGCTCCTATAAAAGATGTCAAGTCTGCTCTTGTTGATTGCTGCTGGGACACTGGCAAGTCTGGCTCTTTCTTCTTCCATTTCTCAATTTCTTTCACATTGTTCAATAATTCGCTTTAAACTGTCTTACCAACTTTGTAGCTTATTACAGAGGCTGCACAGAAGGAACTAAGGAAAAGGGGTGTCGTTCTTGCTAACAAAAAGTCATGTCGAACTGCTGCTGAGGGCTTGCTTGCCCTAGCACAGAATGGGTGCAAGGCTGCTATTATTGAGCTTAACTGTGAAACAGATTTTGTCGCCAGGAATGACATATTTCAGTACTTGGTTAGTATGAGATTGTTTCCTTTCATTTCTGTGCCAACTAATGCAAAATGGTCTTGCAAGTATAAGAGCTTCCAGCTAGTAGAGCACACATATATCTATAGGTGTGTGGAATCTCACATTTCCTGAGGATTATTTGATAGTTGCATAGTTGCTTTGAATTTGGCTTCATGTCAACTTTATTTGCACTTATGTATAACATGATGGCCACTGATTCTTCATGGTTCATAATTTTGGCAGGCATTAACTTTAGCGAAGTTAGCTTTGTCGGTTGAAAGTTCTCAACAATTTTCTGGTGCCTTTCCTCTTGGACCTGAGTCTTTGGAGGTGAGAGGTCTTTTAACATCCTTTGAGAACTACCTCTTTGGTGATGACTGCATCGGGCATTTTTTATTGATGAATTTCTTTGTTTTTCTTTTCCCCGCCGTTTCACTGTTTTCGGGTGGTCGAGATACTCATCTAGGCTTAGGTTCCAATCTTTGACCAAGGTTTCCACATTGAAATTAAGTTCTCTCTCTCTCACACATTCGGTAATTCCGCCTTATATCTTCCTCCATTTTTATCCTGGATCTCCCTGTTAACTTAAGCAAACTTATTAAGAAGGTTCGCTGTAACTTTCTAATTTTCACCACCCTACTTCCGAGGTGCAATCTTGGTCTCTCATACTGAAACTTGGTTCTGATTTCTTCCTTATTGGTTATGTCGACGTCAATGTATGTTTAGCACTAACTCCTCGTCTAAGGGCCCAGCTTCTGTAAATTATCAAAAGTTGGATTACAGTCGCCAACTAAGTGATGGTATGATATGGTTACCATGATTATTAGGTGTTCTAAATATGCAAATCATGCTTACTGGAAACCAGAGAATGGGACTAAATCTACCTACTGAAATGCTACATGCTTCTAACTGCATAGAGCTTGTTTATCGGTACCCTGAAAAGCACTTTGCCACTTTTTGAGTTTTTATTAATTTGTGCAGGATTTTCAAATGAAACTTGAACATCCCAAATTAAGTGGGGAAAGAACGGTTCAAACTGCAATCACGGATGTGGCTGCTATGATGGGTGAGAATGTGAAACTCAGAAGGGGTTTTGTGATGTCAACGTCTTCACATGGCATCTTGTCTACGTATCTTCATACAAGTCCCCAACCTGGTAGGCCGATTTCCAAAGCTATAATTCCTTATTGAGAAGAAAGTATTACTTATGTGTCTGTTTGTGTATGTCTTTCATGTAAGTATGTGTTCCTATGCATTTTGTTACTTCTTTTTGGCAAATGTAATAGAATTTTACTCAATAATCAACCTTAGTTGTGTTTTGTGTGAGTGCAGGTTTGGGACGTGTTGCTGGAATTTTATCACTAGAAGTAGAGGATCCGAATGCTTCATTGGGTGCTCTTCAGCGTGTTGGTTCAGAACTTGCAATGCATGTGGTGGCAGCAAAGCCTTTGTTCCTAACAAAGGAACTTGTTTCTTCTGATGCTATAGAGAACGAACGAGAGATTCTTAAGTCTCAGGTATATCACAAAGTATTCTGCTGTCTTGAAGTGCCATTTGTTATTGTTCCAGGGGACTTCTAACTTTTCATGTGAGGAAGGGATGACCATATACAGTTGGAAATTCTTTGGCGCTCGACCATTCATTTTGTGGTTAACAATTATTAGGCACTAGCAATGTGACCAGTCATGCAACATGAAGTTTGCTCATTCTGACCACGTGGTTTTGATATGCTCGTTTGCACTGAACCACCCTTTCAGGCTCCACTTCGGGTCGAGTTTTGTACTTTGAGATCCTTCCATCACAACTTTTGCTCCCATCATTTAGCTTTTGCGGACCAGACAGGTTAAATTTTCAGGATGTTCAAATATCTGTACTGCCACTTCGATTTGGAACTTGCCTACCAATGCTCAACCTTTTGGGCAGGCCCAGAGGCCGATTTGGAGTAGTAATCTTGAGAAGTATATTGGCTTTAGCCAACTGCTAGCACCTGGAAAATCATGCATTGGTAGTTGGGTGAATCTTTTACTTCTTCACACAGACCAGCCTTGTCCGTAGAGGCAAAGGATTTTTCATGTTCTGGGAATATGCAATTTAATTTTCTTGCTAGCATGCCTTATGACAGTTCTTCTGTTACTTTTTCCTCTTGAAAGCCAAAAATTATATGCAAATTGTGATAAGTTGGATTTATAAGGAGGAAGACACAAGAAAAGGGTTGTAAAGGTGAAATGTGCCCCAGATAGCCAAGTCTGTTCTTCATAATCTTCCTTAGACTGTTAGTCTTTTCTTAGAAGCCCTGTAGTTTGGCGTATCCTGCGACTAATTTTTAGATTTGAATTTAAGAATGTAAGGAAATATAAATGCCTCATTATCTCATTCGAGACAGCTTAGCTGACCTGATTCTAGTAAGATCTATCATAGAAGGACTTGAACAGAAAAATATGGATGTTGTCTTTTTTGACCTCTGCTACTCAGTCAAACAATATTTTCTTCTAGTAAGTCCGCCATAGTGTTCAGGACTACTTTATTACTAGCCTGAAAATTTGAGCTTGAATGGAGGGGGTGGCCACAAAGGACAGAGGAGGGTATTCTTGCCAATGTAGTGTTTAGATCTCAATTCACTGTTAAGCCACCATGAAATCAACTTGGCTCGCAGTCCTCGTTAGTTTCTGATAAAAATGCGGATACAGTTTCCGATCAGGCTGTCTGGCTTTAGGCCCGAGAGCCCAAGATCAGCCTGATAATAGGGGTCCATCTGAAGCTTAGTTCAGAGTTGTTTTACGTCAAGAAGAACACGTCTGGCCTCAAATGGTTCAGTATCTTTTGATAGCAGGCTGCCAGGCTGCACTACGATATCTTGATTTAAAGGTTGAAGATTTCCGAAAAGGATAACGGGGTAGAAAGATGAGACTGCTGGTAGCTTCTTGCAGGCAATGCTTAGCTGGTTGCAAAAGTTCAATGAGCCAGGATTGCACATCGATGTGTAGAAATTGATATCCACTCGCTTCATAACATTTAAGAAATAATAATATTGCCATTACAAATATAAGAATGTGAGTTTATGTTTTGCTTAACACATGCCTAGGTTGAACTCGTGTGAAGTTTTCTGGTAGGTTATGTATCCTGGTTTAGGATAGTTTAATCCTTATTACCTTGAGGCTCTAACAACTATTTTGATGGACAAGTGTGGTTCGTTAGTATGATATCATAACCATGCTATCTTACTAGTTACTTTATGCCCTCTGTTTTTTGTGTAGAGAAATTACTTGTGCATCTCCTCGAACCTTACTCTTTTTTTTTTCCCTTCATCAGGCAGAAGCTACTGGGAAGCCTCAGATAGCGGTAGAAAAAATGGTAGAAGGCCGTATGCGGAAGTACTTTGAGGAAGTTGTTCTAATGGAGCAAAAGTTTGTTCTAAATGACTCCATCAATGTGAAGGTATGAAACTTTTCCTACTAGTAGATGGTAATTCTATACTGTCTTTCTTTTTATATGTTCTTTTATTTGGTGTTTGTATTGCTACGAGTGGCCAGGCCTTACTCTTAATATGATGGGCACTTGCCCACCTTGTATCTTGAATTTTGTTTTATTAGGACTACTATTTTCTATCTTTTGTGAGAAAAACACATAGAAAGTGTAATCTAAGCTAGGCCCACCTTAAAATTGGAAAATTTTCTCTTTCGGACTAAAATTTGCCCATCTTATACAGGAGTCCTGGCCTTGCCACTGGTTTTGTTTCCTGATATGTTAAATATTTATTACAGAAAATATGCTAGAAGAGCCTAACCATGTACACACATGGTATCAATATTGACTAACTTTAAAATGATTCAATCTGTCCAAAGATTTTGAACAGGCATCATAATCAGGCGTTTCGTCCGCCCAAAAATGCTGGAGTAAACAAAAAGGAGAGAAACTGCTGATGGCTCTACGGCCTACACTTTCAAAGGCTCTTCTATTTCTTTCCTCCAATAAGCACCAGAACAAGCACAGCGCAAACAAATCCCATAACTTTCCTCCTTCTCTTCTTCTACAAAGACCATGCCCTCACAGATTTCCAACAGAGCTGGGTATGACCCTAGAGACCCCCAACAGAAGATGGTCTATTGACTTGCCTGCCTTTTACACATGAAGCATCAATTGACATAAATCATCCTCCTCTCTTTCTCAGATTATTCCCCTGTAAGGACAGCTAACTGTATTGCTAGCACCCTTCCAAACAAAGAAGCAAACTTTGTGGGTTGCTGAAGAACGCCATATCTTCTTATGTATCGTTCTTGTCATCCCCAGTGGTACAAACAACCACCCCACCCTCACCTCCCCCTGCTGGCACTGTGGTTAGGGGATGATGCTCGAATTACTAACCTTACTCCTATAGACACCCGGATTTTAAATCGATCTGTGGACCTGGTCCAGTGATCTGGTTTGTTGTTGGAAGTTGCATAGAAACTCTAACACAGACAAACACCCACTGATTGATCTCATCACTTATCTGTTTGAACATGTTTTAATTGGAAAGAGTAAAAAGTCTTTTTGCATTCATAATCTGGTTCATTGGGTTCCCCAACATTGTCGTGGTTGCGTGTTAGGTTTGTACCACTTGTGCGTTGTGCGCATACATGGTAAGCTTTTCCAGATGTATATTAATTTGAAACAAATAAACTTATGATGATAGTGCAGTTGTGGGTTAATGTCTTTACTGACTTTCACAGACACTGTTAAGTACTCTGGCCAACGAAGTGGGCTCAGTGGTGAAGATTGGAAGCTTTTTACAAATGGAAGTTGGAGAGGGGCTTCAAAGGTAACTCCTACACAAGCCTTCTTAACATTGTTCCATCATGTGTACTTAAAATACTGTTCAACTTAAGGAAATCTTTTCTTGAGTGGCAATCTTACTCACCCTTTTTTGACGTGATACTGTGATCTGTAATCCTTTTTTCTAAAGGGCTTGTTAAAGCTAACTGCCAATCTTAGCTTGATGGGAAAGAACTTCTTTTTCTGGGTCTCTGCATTTAGTTCTGTGTCCTTTTCACTGCAACACGATTCTATAGTTGTAAGGATTTAGTTCTAGAATGCTTGATCTTAATTGTTTTACTTTATACGGCTTTGATATACGTTGGATATGAATTAAAGAAGCCTTAACTTAGGGGGAGTTTTTCTCCTCAAGCTCATTGCTTGGCTGAGGAGTTTTCTCCTCCCACACTTTCAATATATCCTTTTTGGACAACTTCTTGATGTGTTTGCATAGTTGAGTTTGCATCTACAGTGGTCTACGCTCCTTTTGGTGCTATTTTGCGACTTTTGCTTATATTTGTGTGTGGGGAGCCCACCCCCATCCAAGGTTGGGTGAGCTTCTTAATCCCAACTCATCTGGGGCCATCATCACGGCCCCGTGAATAGTCCAAGATGCTTTTTTTTAATAGCAAAAAGACATTGCAACAGGCGCACTATGATAATACGAAAATGCCCTTTTCCTTCTCTCTCTTTCCCTTGGACCTCGTTTCTATCTTGATCTCTGATCGAGACATTTATTCCTCTCTTCTCCATCTTATCTCACTTCCCCAATACTCTCTCTCTCTCTCTCAATCTCAATTTCGCAGATTCTCTCTCAGTCTTCCCCTAATTTCACTCTGATCCACCAATACGGCCGCCAACTTCGATAGCATAAACCCACGCCACCATGGCAATCATCACACTAAGAAAGCTCAACAACGACCACTTCATCATCCAGCCACCACCCTTTCATTCTTATCTTCTCTCTTCCGTCACTACCACACCACAAACCATTACACCACCATTGCCACAACAGTCACCACCACCATACCCACCACCAAACCTACCACACCTGACCACCCACCGCCGCATCCGCCACCACCAGCCTCTATCAGCCACCACGCCTGTTACAAGCCACCGCTGCCGTCACAAGACACCGAACCTACAACTCCTGACCACCCTTCTTCGTGCCAGCCTCTTCTCAACCACCACCAACGTCACAAGCCACCACTGCTTTAACAAGCCGCCTAACCTACCATACCTGACCATCCACCGTCGCATCCGCCACCACCACTGCCAGCCTGTCAGCCACCACTATGCCTCAACACCATATCATTACTGCCCTCTATCGCCCCACCCACCAACAACCACCATACATATGCAGATCTAAGCAAAATCAAATCCTATCACCTTCACCAGCAATCCACCGCCCCCCTCACGAACCATCACCAACCCATACCATTCTTAGCCATTGAACGTTGTGCTTCTGTAGATCGTCATGCAAAATGATGTTTGCAAAGCTTCTATTGTTCAACTTTCATAGAAATTGGTTCATCCTTAACTTGGAGAAATAAGTGACTATTCTATTTTCAATAAAGAAAGAGACAACTATGACTTTTATATCATTGATGCTTATTGATGATGAAGCGACAACTAAATCTTTTAATTTATCCTTATGTTTCGACTGCGCGGCAGGGTTGGCACCATGGTCATTTTAATTTCTCTGTTGTTTTAGATTTCCGTTTTAGTTTCTTGTGTTGGTTTCTAGGGATGAATATTTGTCTCTCCTCTTTTATGTCTTTGGACAACAAAAAGAATGTGGATATTAAGTGGCTTGAATTTGAGTGAAAAGAATTATGTGTTGGGTTGAGGTTACTGGTGTGATTGAGTCTTTCAGTTACTGTTTAATTTCTCCCCTTTCATTTTCTTCTGATATGATGCAACAACGAAAACAAAAACGGACTTTGTGGTTGTGTGACATGCTTTGTGCAAAGAAGACAGTGGCGCACTGTCTTTTTTGGTGTAATTTATGCTTTTCTTGAGATTGGCGGAGAATGATGACATAAGAGTATTTTGAATTATTTTGACAGTGCACAAGATATTGTGGTGACTGCTTTTAACTTTTTTAAAAGATTCCATCTGTTGTTGCTCACAAGGCCATAATGAACTGCTCCAGATGGATTGGAAGGGAAAAGGGAGCCCTTCCCAACCTTAGAGGCGAGTATTAACTCTCTATATATGTAGGCAGCCCATCCACCCAGCGCTGGGATGCTCCAATTTCCCAACGGCATCTGCAGTCGTCTACGTCCATGGTCGCAGATGGTTTTTTTGATAAAACCAAAAGCAGTGTGCCAAACTATTTTGCACACTGCAATTAATGACCGAAATGCCCTTTGTCCTTTTAGTCTCTGTTTGCATGCAAAGGCATCAGATTTGTACGTTTTCTCCGGTTTCTCTATCTTCCTCGGATCTCTCTCTCTCTCTCTCTCTCTCTCTCTCTCTCTCTCTCTCTCTCTCTCTCTCTCTCTATATATATATATATATATATATATATATCCATTTCGTTCCATCCTTGCCGCCACCACCATTACCCTCCATTGAGCCCACCACCATTGCGCCGCTATCTCAACTTCCCTAAGCACCATGTCTGTCGCAGCCTGATTGACCGCCACCATTTTTCCCTTGGTTCTTCACATGCGGAGATTGTTGACCAACATCAGCCTCGGTCATCGATCTAGGTCGCACCTCATCTACCATAGCCGCATCACATCACGGGTCACCACCATTAGATCTATACCGCATAAACACCACTGCTGCATTACAACCACGAGCTCTTTAGTTGCTCGAGCACTGTGCCCATCTCTCTCTCTCTCTCTCTCCTCTCTCCCCCTCAGTTTGCAACACCACCGTACGACCATCAGATGTGCTAGATGGAGCGTTGCCGTGGCAGCGACACTTTAACCGGTGGTCAATAAGTTTGATAAGAGTTTTCATTAATTTTAATTTCCAAAGTTTTTCTCTTTTATTTTGATAAGAAACGAATTTGATAAGAACAGTTTGATAAGAATCGTTTTCCAAGATTTTCTCTCTTTTATTTTCCAG
The DNA here is from genome assembly GCA_033070095.1 of Escallonia herrerae. Lineage (NCBI taxonomy): Eukaryota > Viridiplantae > Streptophyta > Magnoliopsida > Escalloniales > Escalloniaceae > Escallonia > Escallonia herrerae. Next base: position 135,353 of record JAVXUP010000545.1, read on the forward strand.
ATTTGTGAAATTATTAGCTTGGCCATGAACCAGATAATGGTTGATTTCGGTGCGGTGGTGGCAGGGAAGGTGGTGATTATCGAAGCTGTGTGGTGATGGTGTTGTGACTGGGATTTGCAGTGCGTATGGTTGTGATGTGGTGGTCATGTTTAGGGTGGCATGTAGAATGGTAGTGGGTGGATTCCAATGGTTATCCGGCTTGAGTTGTGAGAAAAAAGGATCAGGAATGGAGTAGGTTTCGACAAACTATAAGGACCTTTACAGTTTCTTATAGTTTTGATGGTGCGCCAGATAGTTTGGCGCACTAATATCAATATAAATGTTATTTCCATATGTTGCTGAACTGTTTTGAGAAAACAGAGGTCGAGTGGCATTTTGGTCATTTGAACAGTGCGCCAGACACTGTCTTTTGTTGGCACCAGATAATCTGGCGCACTCTTCATATTGTCCAAAATACACCTCTGCCCAGCATCTTTGCTGGTTCCAATTTAATAAGGACCAAGCCAGTGCGCCAGATTGTCATTTTGCAAAACACCCAACACTTGTCTGCTGATTCATCTAGAGTAACTTTTCGTTCATTTGAAAGTCGTCTTTTCCAAGCTGAACGCCATATAAATTCATGTCCTTCGTCTTTTCGCCAATTACCATCAATTTATACCAATTACCATCAACTAAACAAATCCCTTAATGGAATTGAGACCGACAAACCCTTGAATCCCATCCAATAAACAATCCAAAGAAAAAAAAGAAGATGAAGAAAGAGAGAAACAAAATATTAGATAAATGAAACAGAAAAACCTAGAACCGGCATCACCATTGATCTATGGTGGTCTGTTTAAAACACTAACATGAAAAATCACCATATTCTTGTGGTTGTTGCATCTAAATACATCAGACCAATGATGGTCTGGTTAGATTTGATCTGTTGTGGAAGTAGCTATGATGGTTTTGGGTATGACGGTGGTGGTGGCGCAATGAACATGAAGGGGGTAAGATATAGAGAGAGACACGGTGATATAGAGAGAGACACGGTTGTGGTCGGTGGGTGAGACTTTTGGCTGGGGACCATGGTAGTTATCGTTGTGGTGGCTGAGGTGGGTATGGTAGCAGTGGGTGGTTGTGGGTGGGGCTTGGTGGGTATAGTGGCAATCGGTTTTCGTGGGCATTGTGTGTTAGATTCGGATATGGGCAGGTCAGTGGTGGTTGTGATTCAAATGGGTTACAGGGATGGTGGTGAAGTGGTTGTGGTGGAAACTGGTTGTACGACTTGGTTGTTGCAGGGTGGCATAGTGGTGGTGCATGGGTGATCAGTGGGATAGCAGCTATACTTGAGTGTGTGTGTGTGTGTGAGAGAGAGAGAGAGAGAGAGAGAGATTTGCGATAGGTATTTTGGTCAATGAACTGCCTTGAGTTTTTGTAAAATATGATTTGGAGCTGTCCATGTGGCCATAATGAAAGGTCAAAGATGGGTTGGGATGAAGGAACCATCCTAGTGCTGGTTGAAGATGGACGACGGGAAATTTTTTAAAACAAGTGATCTCCCAGTTGGATGGACAACCGGATCACGCTCGCAACTTAGCTTAAGTTGCCAACGCGGACAAGAGATCATCTCTCTCTCTCTCTCTCTATATATATATATATATATACACATATACACACACACACATATACACACACACATACATACTTATATGGAGGGGCTTGACCAACATCCAGTGCTGACTGCTGGGAAAAGCCTATTTTTTCTCGCTGATTTTAGACCGTCCACGTCGTGTAATGGATGGCCTAGATCATTTTTTTAGAAAAATTTATGACAATTAAACGTTGCTCCTTATAGCGGTTAGTGTTTATTCTCAAATTACCCTTATCTTTTTCTCTTTTGAAATAGAATTTGCCCACTACAAAGAGTAGTGGTTAGACAAGATCTGCTTTCTTCTCCCATTCTCATCACATGCACTTGGTAGTTTTTCCAATCAACCCATCTCCACTTAAAACAAAATCAACCATCTTAGCTGTCCGCCTTTCGACGTGGATGTCTGGATCGCAGTTGGAAAAAATGGGGCTTTTCCGGCGCCAAATGTGGATTAGCACCCCAATGTATATATCCACACACACATGTAAATATGTATAGCGAGTTGATTCCTTGCCACCGCCGGCAAATTAACTAAGTGTCAGGCCCGGTCTTCTTGTCCATGTTGTCGATGTCGGCAATCTAGGTCACTTTTTTATTTTTTAAAAGTTATCCTATCGTACTTTTGACAGAAATAGCCCAGCTGCTGCCTTTATGTTCTCTCTCTCTCTCTTTCTCTCATTGCCGCCGTTTCCACCATACAACAGCCGCCACATCCACGAGCTCCACTACTACCTGCTGCGGTATGGTTCTTTCTGTTTCCACCATAGACCGAAAACCCACGACTATCATCCGACATCTCTATAGATCAAAAACCCACCTTCAATTTCAGTTCATGGCCACCTCTTCCATTTTACAACTGCCGCCCCACCACCACCACCAATACTAACCACCTTCTCTATCATCCTCCGTGACCCGCTCCTATAGCTCCTCGAACCCACCCAGCATCGCCTTATCCATCATCTGCCGTTGGTTGTTTAGATTTGAATAGCGCCAATATCTCCTCAGCTATCATCCACCGACGACAAGATCGCAAATTGATATGATTTTAATTTGAGCTTGGTATCGAATGGTGGTGGTGCATGGTTGAGAAGAATATATTCTTGGTGATTTTTTTTTTGGGTACAAGCAGTTGCTTCTTCTCCTAGGGTCCAAGCAGTTGTAAAATTTGAATCATAATCTTCTTTTGGTTTTGATTCATGGCGGTGATTGCTAAGTGGTTGTTGAGTTCAGTGTTAAACCAAAAGAACAAAGGTACATTGTCTGTCCGGAAAATGAGTGGATGTGGATATATTGTTGTCCGCTACATAATGTAGCAGACATGCACTAACGGCCCCTCAATTGCAGGGTCAAGGGGCATTTTTGTCATAAGTACCGTTCTCTAAATCATGTAGTGTAGGGCGGGAGAATAAAAAAAAAGTGATTTGGACCTCCCACACCGACAGTATGGACGACACTGACAACTTAGCTTAGGTTGCCGGCGACGGAAAGTGATCTACTCCTATATACGTGTATATTTACATGTGTATATGTATATATAAATACGATATTTGCATATATTTGTCTATATATATGCGTATATATGTACATTTATACGTGTAAATATGCGTTTATATAGATACGTACATTGGATACACATGTTAGACCACGACACACAGATAATGTACATGCATTACGTTGGATACTCATGTTATACCATGTCCACAATGGATTTGTTTGGCGACAATATTGTGTGATTACATTGTACTCTTAAGCACTAGGATGAAAAAACTATCCTGGAGCAGAGTAACCGTGGATTCTGATCCTTTTTACTCGTGATCTTGGATTTGAATTGATCTGTTTAGGGAAAGTTTTGTGAAGAAGCAACGACTTGAGAGAGTGCAAAATTCTAGAAACATAACTGGACCTTTTACTTCATTGTTTGGTTCCTTGACGTTGAGGTAGTGGTGTGCGTTCCAATCTTTAGTTTCCTAGTCCTACCGCGGACGAGCAAACAATGAACTAGATAAGGAAACAGAAAAAAATGAATCCTAATGTGTGTTCATCTCAACTCCATTTCAGTACGTCAATTTGTTTTTTTGCAAGTTACAGCCCAATGACTAGTTAATAGCATGCTTGTTGAACAACGTAATGTGTTAACTGATGCTGTCCTAAATCTACTTCCAGCTGAACAAAAGTTGATGGGCTGGCATTCATGCAACCAGAAGCTGGTTTTCAAGCTTTCGTGATCATTGGATGGCTATGCAATTCATCGCAGTTGTCTATACACAATAGTGATATCAACAAAAGTTTGCTGCAGATTGATCAGCAATTAGGTAGCGTTTGACAACATTTTTTTTTTAATTTTTCAGTTTTGTAAACCGGAGAGAAAACGCGTTTGATAAATAATTTTCATTTTTTCATCCCCTTCAGTAAACCTGTATTTAAAATAGAGTTGTTTTTGGAAACTTCATTTTTGAGTTTTGGGTTTGACTTTAAGATCCATCTTTCGAATTTCATTAGAAGCAAAAATGTGTTACATTTAAGGGGACAAAAAAAAAACCATCACACAGAAGAACCACCACCACCAACACTGCACCATGTATATGTTGCCACCATGGCCACCATTGCCCTCCCCCCACCCCTCATAACTCCACCCACCCCACCTCAAGACACCACCACCACCACCACCATGAAAGAGACCAGCGCTGTCACTTCACCACGTTGCCACTCTCATCACTGCCTCGCCGCCACTATTTCACCGACCATTCTATCCCACATTGCAGATTTGCTTCACCGTCGCAGATTTGCTCCACCTAACACCACTACAGACGCGACTCAGTTGTCCAATCATCGTCACCTCACCAGAGATTTGCCTGTCGTCGCAGCCTCACCATCATAGATCTGCTCTACCCACTGTCATTATCGTCGCCATCGTGACATCAAAGCCACCCAAAATACAAACCAAAGTTTGCTAGATTTGCAATGAATCGCGGTAGATCTGCACATCGCGGTGGATCTGTCATGGTGACATCGTGGAGTTTGGTTTGTCAATGGGTTTGGATGGTGGTGATGTCAGGAGGTTGAGCGGTGGTGTTGGGTGGTTATGGCGGGTGGTGGCGGTGGATGTAGTTGGTGGCGAGCGTGGCAGAGGGTTGGTGGCAATGGGTGGTGGTTGGTGGTGATCTGTGTGTTAGACACACCATACATCATGCCAGTGACAGCTAATGGTAGCCTAAGGGCAATGAATGATATCATTCAGATTTCCGAGAGAGTTATTGTAGAAATGAAGGATAACTTAAATAGAACTGGTTATGGCTGTTACTGCACGGGTTGGTGCGCTAGTTCAAATTTAGAGTTCCACTTGACGGTTGAATAGGCCAGAGAATGATAGAAATGCTTTCTCTCAGTTACTTCTCTTATCTGAAACATAAGTATGGAGGTAGCTTGAGTCTCAGTTGCTTCTCTCCTCTGAAACATTAGTACAGAATAGAGGTAGTTTGAGTTTAAGGTTCTGTTCATACCCTATTCTGGTCGCACCCCAGGACCCGCTAAGGGACCCACTTTGCACGACACATCACCCAGTTAGCGGTCAACTTTTCAACGCTCGAGAGCCAGTCAAAGCAACGCATGCTCAAGTCACGTGAACCGCTCGTGAAGCGACCTCGGCGTGCCTTCCACCTTGGGGGTCGGCCACCCTTGGGGGTCGGCCCACCCTCGGCCACCCTTGGGGGTCGGCCACCCCAAGGGGTCGGCGGCCACCGACCCTTGACCCTACGGCCACCGACCTTGACCCGACGCCCGTCACCTTTGACCGTGCTCCGTTGTCACGACGACCATCGCTCGCGGCCGCGCTCCGCCGTAGTCGCGACGACCGTCGCTCTCGGCCGTGCTCCTTCGTTGCGATGACCGTCGCTCGTAGTCTCGACGACCGTCACTTGTGGCCGCTCTGTCGCCATGACAACCGCGCTCACGGTCGCGCGCCATCCACGCAATGACCCTTGTTGCTCGGACGTCACTCTGCGACCCTCGTCGCCCGCACTCCACCGCACCCATGCGCCACAATCATGTTATATGCTTACGGGATGGGCTCATAACCTCAAAGCCATCGCCGTCTTCATTCCAGGGGGACTTCGCTCCGTGCTCCGGCACGAGGACCCTTCGCAGCGGGATAGGCGACTCCTCCGGGACACTATCTCCGCCAGGGTGCCTGCGTGACTGGCCTACGTGCTCTGGCACTGGGGGCTCGCGTCGGCACCCCTAAGGACTATGACCCCCGGGTCACTCCGAGATGGGAGCAGGTCTTCGGAAGGGCATCTTGCCTAGTCCACCTGGCAGCTGGGCGTCGGGTCTTCCCCACCGCTGCCAGGCCTGTGGGATTCAGTAAGGGCTTGGACTGGAGGCTGGGGCAACGGGCTACTCTGACCATGCTGCCGTGGCATGATCAGTCTCCTCAGAAAGGCAGAGAGATGTCGCAAGGGCAGGGCAGCGCGAACTTAGGGACCGGCAGTACCAACGGAGAATCAGTGCTTTGGCCCCCTTGTGACGTGTCGTTCCCGGGGGTGACACATGTCAACTTATGACACATGCATATTTTTGCCTATAAATAGTGGACTTTGGAGCTTTTTCAAGGATCTTTCTCTCATTTTGGACTTCTCACTTTCTCTCTAGAAAGACATTCTCTCTGGAATTCTAGTGAGAGAAACACACTTAGGCTCACGTCCACGAACCCTCGACGCTGCGCCCTTGTCACGGACTGTCGACTGTCGCCCCTGTTCGTCGTCCCCCTGCCTGCGCGGCACTGCCAGCCCTCGCGACCTGTCTGGGGAGCCTTGCCCTCGGCCCTTACGCCGTCCTTGCTGTCTCCCGCGTTGCCTACCTGGAAGCTGACTCAGACTGCATCCTTTGTGGCACCTCCACGTAGCATCGAACCATTTTCAGCATCATCAGGTTCCAAGTCCGCTAGGAGGTTGTCACAAGTACTAGTTAAAGAAATTGATATCAAAATTCTAAAGCTAGTAGAGTTTGCGAGCAGAAGACAATAATGACATGAACTAATTGCAGAATTAGGATGCAAGTCTAGAAATGAAAGTCACGTCTCACTTCCAACAAGTTGTCCCTGTAAAACTTTAAGCATGCCAAGGAGGTGGTGAAATAGTTCTGCCCAAACTTGCAACAAAGTATAAAAAATTGGGGTAAATTACACACATCACCTCTGAGGTTTGTCCCAAACTACACACGGCTCCGCCTAAATATTTTTATTACTTTCCGTTCCTTATGGTTTGTCACTGTCTTTCAATTATTATGATATTCCCAAAATGCCCTCTTCTTCTTCTTCTTCTTCTTCCTTACAACCCAATGCTTAGCCACTGGTGCCCACGCTTCACCACCACCGCCAAAGGCTGATTCTCCTAATTTTTCATACACACCGACGACTACTACCGGCAACTACCGCTTATCCAAACACCATCTTACACCAAACCCGGACTGCCCATCAAGCATGCACACACATACGCACATCGACGGCAGACACTTCGCCTATTCTCTGAGACTCTCCTAATTATGCCCACCATGAACTAGAGATACAGATAAGGCGATTGGGCCGATGGCGTCAATGGCGGACAAAGAACATTACGGTGCAGAGGAGGCATCTGAATCAAGAAGAAGACCTAGGCCCCGTTTGACACTCATTTTTTTCCAGTTTTGTAAACTGGAGAAAATAAACGGGTTTGATAACTAGTTTTCATTTTTTTTCTTCTTTCAGTTTAAAAAATCAGATTTTAAACCAAGACTGTTTTTGAAAATTCCAAAAATGAGTTTCAATTTTCAGTTTTGATTTTTTTTTAGACCACCACCACCCTTCCACCGCCGGCAGCCACCCGCCCACCGCCACCGTCCACCGCCGCGACTGCAGGCCACCTCCGGCAACCACCAGCCAACGACCATCGTCGGTGGCCGGCAGCCACCAGCCATTGCCGATAGCCAGCCACCACCACGGCCCACCACCGCAAACCACCACACAAAAAAACTGGGTAATCAAGCACCAAAAAAAAAAAACTCAAAATAAAAATTGGGTTATCAAACACCCACTTGTTTTTGAAAAAAATTTAAACTGGTTTTGATTTTTTTTTTTTGAAAACTGAAAACTGAAAACCAAAACTGAAAGTGTTGTCAAATAGGGCTCTAATCTCTCCTGTATGGCCTCTCCAAATTTCAAAACCCTAGGTCAAAATTTGGAGGTAATGAGGTAGATAAGTGGGCGACTATAACAGACTATGACTTCTAGTAACGTGATTCATGGAGTTTTAAAATAATTATGACATAACCATGTTGGTTCTACCGATGATCAACAATAATGAGGCTGTTCTTTTTGCCGGCAGCTCTGGGAGGAGACGATGGGGCACTCGCTGGACCGTCGCGAACCACGGTGCAAGACACCTGCTTGGACTTCTCGTCCTGTAACGCCCCCAGAAATCCGGAGCTCCACTGCCCCGAACTCCCGGGTCGTTAACCTACCGGAGCACATCACACCTGTTCACTAACACATACTTCCAAAACAGAGCACATTACACCTGTTCACTAACACATACTTCCAAAACAGTTAATCCGATATCAACTCAAACTCTTTACATTCAATATTACAAAACTATTCAAACTTGAACTATTAAGATCTAGGTTCTTTATAAACTCAAGTTCTTATAGAACGAGTTGACAAAACTAACCCACGCAGGGGTCTCCCTACACCGTAGTGATGGGCTCATCGGGATCTCACACAGACTCTAACCCATTCCCGAACATGCTACATTTGATCAAAACCTGCAGAAAGGAATCAAACGAAGGGTGAGCTTTTGAGAGCTCAGTAAGGTCGCACAAGGACTACCAACATGATTACAAAATGATTCCAAGAATCCAACTGACAAAGATTTCCAGAATACTTCAAACGGTCAAAAATACTCAATGATTCTCAAAATGATCGAAATTCACAGAAACAGATACCAAAATAAACAGTAATACCCATGATGGGTTTCAGAACAATTAATAAAAGATCATCTTCAAAACACAACAGAGTTTTCTCAAGATCTTTCAAACGTATACAGATCATCTGAGACAGTTCTTTCCAAAATACACTGAAGGTTTTCCCAAAGAATTTCAACAGAAGTACAGATCATTTCAGATAATACTTTTCAGACATTTCCGTAATAGTCACGGCAATATACAGAACAGAGAAAAATAAAAAATCAACGTTGACCCTCGGTGATTGCAATGCCATTCCGGCACGCTAACAGAATGTACACATGCATGATGTACCAGAGTAATTACTAGTCCATTTAGGTACTAGCCTGCATTCCATGCAGGATTCAGACCAGCCTTATAACGCCCGCCTCAGAACAGAACAGATAACCCAGGTCAACACAGAAAAATTAACAATATTAATGAGCATTAACATAAGCTCAATCACGAATATCAATTCAGATTCCAATAACAATAATCATACTGACACAAGTCAGCATTCAGAATTTTCAGAAGAAATCAGATTTTCAGAAGAAATCAGAATTCTCAGAAGAAAAATCACAGATAAACAACAAAACGATTACAGATAATTATCGAGTTTTAAGCACAACAATCCGGAAGAACGGATACAGACAATCATCAAATAACTGAGCATGCAATACATGCGAGCATCATAAGATTTCCAAACAATCGATTCAGGTTCAATATTGGAGTTTTCAGGACAATAACATGCTGATATCATACTAGATTCAGAGTTCGGCATTAGCCATAAGTAAATCAAATGATTACTTGCGAGTACGAGTTATCAAAATAAGGGTTCGGACGAAAGTCCTTCCCCAGGGTTCAGATAGAATCCCTTACCTGGATTCGCAGCTAAATTATCCTAACCGGAAGTCCTTAGCTTTAACCTAAACGAAATGATCGAACCATTAGAATACAGCCTACAGAACAAAAGTATAACTTAATATGAACTCACACATGCTCCCAAAATGAACCTCCCCTCACCGGGTATGTAAAATTACCGAAACGCCCCTAGGGTGTAAAATTACCAAAATGCCCCTCTCGGACTTAAATCACCAAAACGGTCTACCCACAAGTAGAATCACTAAAATAAACTTTTCATATGTAAATTTATGCCAAAATACCTTTCTTAGGTCAAATTACCAAAATACCCCTTCGGGGTGGCAAATTACCAAAACACCCCCTGTTACACTTAAATTCTCAAAATGACTTTTTCAAAAGCAAAATCACTAAAATAATCTTACCGTACGTAAATTTACTTCAAAATACCTCTTAGAGGTAAAATTACCATAATACCCCTTCGGGGTGGTAAATTACCAAAACACCCCTGGGGTTTCCGGCACCAGAAAAATCTCAAAAATATCTTAAACCGCTACTTTAAGCATCCCGATGTTATTTCTGGCCTAAAAAGTATTTTATAAAATTTTCATCCGAAAATCCCGAACCGATGTCCGGACCGAGCGCTAAAAGGCCAGTTTCGCGAAAAATACTTATCGGCCTCAGAATGGCCTGAAATTTTAGAATATGAATCATATCAGTAAAATAAAATTTTCATAAAAATTTCAGATTAAAATAACTTAGTTTGATATGCTAAATAAATCAATAAAGTTCTTTAATCGGTACCCTAATTTAGGGCCCTTCGCGGACTCCAAAAATTTTCCAAAGCTTACGTCTTGTGAAAATATTTGGGGTTACTTTTTTGTACTTTTTCTAATTTTGAACCTAACTATTTATAAAAATTCGAGGGAAAAACTGCCTAAAGTAATTCCTAGCATTAGCGACAATTACGTCTACTGTTCAAATCAAGGCACCTACTCTTTCACCTTCAAACACACACAGCTTCGTCTTCAACCTCCAGCCGAAGCACACCTGGGCACATTCCTCCTTCAATCACCCCTAAATTCCTCACTTTTATGCACTTTAACCACTAAATTTCATTACAAACTATACATTAATGCCCTAAACCCTTTCAATTTACACAATTACACCAATTGAATTCAAACCCATTAATCAAATTGAAGAACACACACTAAAACACGATGAAACACACACCCACGCACACTGAACTCCCACCAATTACGAAACCCTAATTAGTTTCGTTTTGCTTTATTATTTTAGGTCTCATGTCCATGATTCCAACAAGGTTTCACCTCAATTCTTCATCCGAAAATACTCAAGCATATGAACCATACCATGGCTGCCCAGCCATGTTCATGGCCAAATCCTATGCTCCACAGTGATCGAAAACACACCTAGACTCCGTAAACAAATATTAGAACATGCCTACTACGAGCTGGGTAACTCACCTCTTGAAATTCGGCTCGATTTCCCCTTCTTTTTCCCTGGTTTTTCGCTTCACTGAGAAGCTCTATTCTGCTCCAGTCACTGTTCTTCCCCTGTGTTTTGTTCTTCAACTTTCCCGAAAAGGAAAGTTTCCTCTTTTGGCTTTTTTTTTTTGACTTATCCTTCCCTGTCCCTTCTCAATTATCTTCTCTTCTCTTCCTTTTTTTTTCCTAGCTTAGTCATTAAGCTAGTAGGAGGTGGCACTCCCACAATTTTTCTCAAAATTTCAAATTAACCCCCAAGATTTTCCAAAATTACGAAAATGCCCCCAAATTTTCAAAAATTACATTTTTGCCCCAAAATTCTTTTAAGCTTCCACAAGCTTCTAATGCTCAAGTATTGCTCAAAATTAGCGACCGTTTATTTTTTGGAGCCCGAATGGTTATTTTAATCGGCTCCCGAAGTTCAGGATATTACACGTCCACCTCGGACATCTTCCTACCGATGAACCTCTTCACCGAGAAGAAGGTATTCTCGGGGTTGACCATCGCCTGCCGCTTGGCAATCTGCCCGACCAGCCAGTCCCCGTTCTTGATCCACGCCACCACGGACGGCGTCATTCGCTGCCCCTCGGCGTTGGTGATAATTGCCTGCTTGCCACCCTCCATGGCGCCCACGGTATAGTTGGTGGTCCTCAGATTGATCCCACCACCTTCTCGGCCGCCACCCGGAGCTGCAGTCACTGAAGGCGGTGGATTCGTCACCGAAGCTATGTGCCATCGCCAGTAATCGACTATCATCTCGAATTTGAAAACGACCTCGTTTGATGCCGGGCAATGTGGGGTTGTGTTAAAGTGAAGTTCAGGGGTAAATCCACTTCTTTATCAGGGGTATGACCGTCTTTTCATTAATTTTGTTAACTCTGTTAACAGTAAAATAGAAATGTGTAGTTTAGTGTAATAAAAATACTAAGGCGAAGCCGTGTATAGTTTAGGGCAAACTTCAGGGGTGCCGTGTGTAATTTACCCAAAAAATTAAAAACCTCTCTTTTCCTTTAAGATTTTACCAGATTATAGCCTATCCTCGAACCATGTGGATTGAACTCAATCAGCAAGAATAAAAATGCTCGCTTGCCCTCCATTATTCAGAATAACTAATTTTGCTACCCTATTTAGGGTTCGTTTGACAAAATTTTTTTTTTTGGTTTTCAGTTTTTAAAGAGCAGTTTAATTTTTTTTTATATAAAAACAAGTGGGTGTTTGATAACCCCTTTTTTTTGAGGTTTTTTTTTTTTGGTGTTTGGTAACCTTTTTTATTTTGATTTTTTTTTTTGTGGTTTGCGGTGGCGGTGGTCAACGGTGGTGGTGGCCGACGGCCGAAGGCGGCTGCCGGCAGTCACCGGCGGTGGTGGCCGGCGGCCGGAGGTGGCTGCCGGCAGTCTCCGGCGGTGGTCGCCGGCAGCCGGAGGTGGCTGCCGGCAGTCTCTGGCGGTGGTTGCCGGCGGCCGGAGGTGGCTGCTGGCAGTCTCCGGCGGTGGCTGCCGGTGGTCGCCGGTGGCCGGCAGTCTCCGGCGGTGGTCGCCTGAGGTGGCTACCGGTGGTGGGAGGGTGGTGGTGGTGGTCTAAAAAAAAAACCAAAAGTGAAAAAAAAAAACCAGTTTTTGGAGTTTTTTTTTTTACTCTTCAGTTTAAAAACTGGTTTTTTAAATTGAAAAAAAAATGGTTACCAAACGCTCCTTTTTTTTTCAATTTTTAAAACTGAAAAAAAAAGAGGCAAAAAAAGAGTGTCAAACCTACCCTTAGTTTCCAAATCCGAAGCTTACCGCAGGAGTTGCTTCAGATGTCTTGTATAAACCCAAATTATTTTATGGCGGTACAAATAGACGCTTATAGAATCAGTCGTCTATCAGTTTACAGAGTTTACCAGATTCTATGCTCATTATTGACAACCTACGCGTGCAGGGTTGAAGCATCTCTTTCACCTGCACCTTTGGTTCAAGCTGCTTGATTTGGGCACTATGATCCTGAGCCACCTGCCTAGAGAGCTTAGAGATGTTACTCCAGGTTCTGGGAGCTTTGCTTCGCTGTTTAATGATCTCAATTAATTTGTTCTTATTTGGACATATCAGTTGATGCAATGCTAAGTAAACATTTTGTTAAACTTTCAGTGGTATGATCATTGATTCATATTGCGTCCCCGCGTATATACTGTAATATCTGTTTTTGCTCTAGATATTGTGCCCCATCTGAGAGGCTGGGAAAACCAAACTGGAAACATCAGTAAGTTGTACCTAAACGATTTGCCCATATTAGTTATTAATTATTCCTTCCCACCTGTATACATATACAAAACTAGACATGTTTTCAAATTTTGCCGTCGGTAGCGTTCAACAACGAGCCTGCAACTCCTGAGATCAGGGCACTTTACCTTATGTGGACTGCACATTACACTTCCAGTCAGTAAATATAAGAAATCCTCCCATAGGTAAATCGTGCATCGAACAAAAGCTACGGATGGATATTTACTGCAAAAACGGGAAAGAAAATGAAGGAAAGAAACATGTTTAGTGCCGTACTCTATGCAGTTTACTCTGTTACAGCGTTTGAAGTCCTGAAACTTGTTACAGAGTACAGATGATGCGCCAAATAAAAGTCTGCACATAATAATGTTACAAAAGAGGGGGAGAGCGGGAGAGAGCATCACAGTAGCAATTTTAGTGGAACTTGAGGCTTGTCAGGACATTGTTGTTCACGGGATCAGCCAAATGGTCCAGGAGGTTTTGGAAGGGTCCAACTCCTGTCACCAGACCTTGTATGAAGTAACCCAAGATTGCCAACATAGCCAACCTTCCGTTCTTAATCTCTTTCAACTTCAGCTCTTTCATGGATTTCTCGTCTTTCCCGAAGCCAAGAGGATTAAAGATCGGTCCTCCGGGGTACGCTGGGTCACCCGACCCGCCCAAGTATTTCTCGAATCCCAGGAAGTACTGTTTGCTCATGGACCCTGGCTTTGCCCAGTCTTGAAATCTCCTGTGCTCTGCGAATCCCATCAGTGCCATCTCCAGTACAAATAGAGTGAAAGGGTCCGCCCAGTAGTTGTATGTTCCCGCAGGGGGGATCACCCCAGTTTGGAACCATGGGAGTGCTGTTTCGGCTGGGATTAGACCGAGTTTCCCAAAAATCTCAGGTGCAATTGCTCCTGCTGCTCCCAACATTGCGAAACGTCCGTTGATGACCTCCCCGTATGCTAACCATTTTGGCTCAATGAAACCTCCTGTACCTTCAGGGTCGGAAAGACCTAGCGGGTCGAAGCCGTAGTCACCAGGGAGGCTGCGATAATTGCCATTTTGAAAGGGAAACGACCAGGTTTAGATTCAAAAACTAGTGAACACTCGCATATGCATACAGCGATAATTGACATACTAAAACAGAATTGCGTTATGGCCCGATAATATGTTTCTACTTGATAGTGGACAAGCGGTTTTGTTTCCGTACAAGTAAGAAAGGCGTACATGGATTCGCATAGAGAAATCGAAGGCGTGCACGAGTTACCTTCCGTCCAAGTAAGAAAGGCTCTGCTTGGATGCAAACCAGAGGGGTCTGTCTGCTCCTTGCTGAAAGACGCAAGCAGGAAGCAAGTAAAGGTGTTAGAACAAATTGCAGTCGACTTGAGTCACTGTCGGCACTAGACCGTGAGAAAACGGACCTTCGGTTCTACAAACATATACTGCTAATAAACTTTGGCTCCTACCGGGTTGTAGGAAACCTTCCTTGCAGGAGACTAGATTATTCCACTTGAAGGCTGCTTGTATTAACTGGCAGTAAAGCCAGTGGTCAAGCTTTTAAAACGTGTTAGGAGCCAAAATTCGTCGTACGGTTTGGTGTACTCCACACACACACACACACACAAACGCACACGGAGAGAGAGAGAACCTTGACAGGGGGCGTAGAAGCAGCCCGTACAACAAACGAAACTTTCCTTGCAGGAGACTGGAATGGCCTTCCTCCTAGTATCTGTTTTGCTGCCTCCGCCGAGGAGGTGATTGACGATGATGAGACCAGCGCCTGTGTTGCCATTTCAGTGTACTCCGAAGATTTCTGCAGCTGGCTACTACCAAAGGATAGCAAGCAGCACCCACTTCTACAAAAGAAATAAGCAGAATGCAGAAACAAATAAGGGCGAGGCCAAGCCACAAGCTTGCTGTGTGGGCCTGGTGAACGGCGTTGAAGTTGTGGTGGACGTAAGGCAGCCTGTATTACAGATCAGGTTCCGATCTTGTGTTCCAGTGGGCTTTGGACGTGTGGCAAGACTGCTCAGATAAGAGATCTTATTACCTGGTTGGAAATATATTCCACATGGTTGCCCTTTTATTGCCTCTTAAATTCCTGATTTCATCTTTTGTTTTTTTTCATGGATGTGATTATATGGTGTAGCTGCGAGATATATACAAAGTGGTAAAAAAAAATCTCTCTCAAAGGTGAGGTGTAAGATAAAATATGCTGTGACTGTTATAAGTAACTGAGACGCCCCACGTGAAGTTGATCATGACTGTCTATACATCATGGTGTCGCAACACCCTTATCGCTTTGTGTCTCCTCGAGACAAAATCAGGTACCACGACATCAATCTCATCCTCAATTTAACACTCGAACTTTATACACCGATTGCCTATGATACCAAATCAAATTTAAAATTTATCACGTTTAAACTGGTCCCTGTAGATCTCACAAGTCTGCTCATGAATCTTCAACTGTCTCGATGCATAGGCAATGACCTTCTCATGCTACGTCGAAACACATCAAGTCCTCTCCTAGAGGCATCACTGCAGATTACAAACCTTCATGAACCTTACGACAATATCGACAGTGGTGCTATCACTAGTCTCTGCTTCAGCTCCTGAAAGCTGGACTCACAATCATTAGTCCAAACAAATCGCACATTTTTTGTGCGTTAACCGAGTCAATGGTTCTGCAATATTGGAAAAGCCCTCCACAAATCTTCTACAGTAACCTGCTAGGCCCAGAAAACTGCGCATCTCTTTCACTGAGGTAGGTCTCTGCCACTCGGTTATTGTCTTAATCTTTCCCGGTCTGCAGAAATACCATACTTAGACACCACGTATCCAAGGAACCCAACCTACTGAAGCCAAAACTCACATTTTGAGAGCTTCACATACAGCTTGTGGTCTCTCAGTCGTAACAATACAAGTCTCAAATATTCCTTATACTCTTCCTCAGATTTCGAATATACATACCAGGATATCGTCAATGAACACGATGAAAAACTAATCCAAATATCCCTGAATACCCTGTTCATCAGATCCATTAACGCTGCTGGGGCATTCGTCAAATCAAAAGGCATGACAAGAAACTCATAATGTCCACAGCGTGTTCTAAATGCTATCTTCAGGATATCCTACTCTGTCACCTTCAACTAATGATACCCGGACCTCAGATCAATCTTCAAAAAATAACAAACACTCTGAAGCTGGTCAAACAAATCATCGATGCGGGGCAATGGGTACTTGTTACAGAACGTGATCTTATTCAACTCTCTATAATTGATATAGAATCTCAGTGTGCCGTCCTTCTTCTTCACAAAGAGGACTGGGGCACCCCACGGGGATACACTGGGATGTATGAACCCCCTGATCAAGTAATTCCTGCAACTGTTCCTTCAGCTCATTCATCTTAGCTGGAGTCATACGATACCAAGCTTTAGATATAGGCTCTGTACCAAGAACAAGGTTGACCACGAACTCTTTCTCGTGGTCAATAGGCTCTTCTGACAATTCTTTAGGAAAAAATCTGGCTACTGCTCTACCATAAGGATATATGACAACTTAAGACCATTCTGACTTGTATGAATAGTATGTGCAATGTACGCTGGACAATCCCAACGCAGAAACCAATGTGCTTTGATGGCTAAAATAATACTAACCTGTCCACTTGGTTTAGACCTACAATAAACAAACTCTGGTTGACCCGGAATATCAAAATGAACTATTTTTCCATGACAATCCACATATGCATGATTGGCAGATAGCTAATCCATGCCTAATATGTAGACCTAACAAAAATTGATCTGGACCCGCAGGTCTACTCGTACCCGTGCAAAAAATCCAGGTATGGGTACATATTTAGAAGACCCGTTGAAAAGTGACCCGTAAAATCGGGGTAAGTACTGGTCGGTTACCGGGTACCCGGATTTATCCTGTTATATGCCTATATGTATGACTTTTAAGGTTAAAACATCTCATTCTCTCCTCTTCTCACTTGCTTCCGGTGCCTCTGCCTCTCAACTCTCCCTCACAGATCCCTTCTCACAGTTCTCTCTCTCAAGTCTCTCTTTTTCTCATAGATCTACCAAAGTCATGTCCACCCATTGCGCCACGTTGGTCAGTCATTCTCGATCTACGGCATCTTTGCCGCCACCGATCGGTCACACTGTGGCCCCGTCGCTACTGATCCGTCACCACCGTGGCCCGTCGCCATTGATCCATCACCATCATCGCTCACCGTCACTCTGTCGCTTTGTGGTGGTTGCCTGTTGGGTAGACTTTCAATCAGTGGATCTTGATGGTTGTGTGTTCTCAATGTGCAGATTGTTTTTTATTATTATTATTATTATTCAAAAAAGTTCAGATTGGTTTTTTTTTATTTATGGAAAGATGTTCGGATTGTTGTGTAATGAATTTTGATGAAGAAACAATGAATTATTTGATCGTTGGAGGTTAAAATGTGTGTAATTGGTAAGTAATTAAAGTTTGTTTATTTAGAAAAATAATTAATCAGAAATTGGTGATATACGCGCGTGGTAATACCCTACCTGCAGGGTAGGGTACGGGTTTTCGAAAAGCCTACCAGGGAAAATTCGGGTAAAATATACCCGACTCGTTTTTACCCATAACCGACCGGGTTTTACCCGTACCCGATGAGTATACCCGTTTGCCAAGTCTACCAATATGATATCAAAGTCCCGTATTGCTAAATGGATGAGATCCACATGAAGATCTCTATCTCCGATACGAACAGTACAATCACAAAGAACAGTCAAAACTGTCAAAGACTCTTCTATCGGAGTGCCTATCGTAAGGTCAGTCTCTAAAGGACAGGTTCTCACCCTCAATCACCATGCATAAGTAGGGGAAACAAAGGAATATGATGCTTCAGAATCAAACAATATAGAAGCATCTAACGAGTCAACCGGAAGTGTACCTGACACCATGTCATTGGATGTCGCAGCATCTAGAGCAGAAATAGAAAAGAGGAAACTGCAGTATGACAATATATTTGTGTGTATTGGATGAGTTTTGTGTGTGTTATGTGTGCTTATATGCGTTTATGTATTATGGATTTTGGGTGTGCAGTGAGTGTGTGCTTATATGTGTGTGTATGTTGTATTTTATTGTGTGCATGATGTGTGTTTGTGTTATTTGTGTGTGCGTGAGGCTGAGATGGCATCGTGCGCGCGCGCTGTGTATGTGAGTGTGTGAGTGTGTGAGTGTATGGGGGTGTGTAGTGTACGTATAGATGTGTGTGTGTGTGTGTGTGTGTGTGTGTGTGTGTGATCATGGGTATGTAGGGTGGTACTCTGTGCTTGGAATACTATGGGCTTGTGTTATGCTCGGTGCGTGCGTTGCGTGGCGCATAGTGATTGTTAGCATGTAAAATTTGTAGTAGGATACCTTTGGCTATATGAGAATTTCTGGAAATAATTTATAATTTTTTTAAATAGTTTGTAATTTTAATATTTTCATTAAGTTCAGATTTATAAAAAAAAATTTGAGTCTTTAAAATTGATGATAAATTATGAAAAAAAATATAGCAATTTTTTATAGTACAAAAAAGTCTTAATTTAAGTTTTGATAAATTTTAGAGTTGATTTGGTATCATTATATGTATCAGATTGAATTAAGCAAAATGAATAATTTAAAAATAGTTTAATCCTTTTAAATTCTAATTTTAGTTTCTATAACTTATATATATTTTAAAGATGTTAAAAAAATTATGGGATTTTATTTTCATGTAGAAACAATTATGGCTATTTATGACATTTAAAGAAACTATTTTTAATTTAAAAATATTCAATTATTTATATATATTTTTATTTTATATGTTGTTTTTAAGTCATAAAAATGTTTTGTGAGAATTTAGTTTCACTTTTGGGTTATTATTAAATCTTGAGGAGTGTGTCGGGTTTTCTAGCTAGCTAGGTTGTCTGTGTTTGGAACCCGCTTTGGGTGTTTGAGTAGTTGACATTAAGTTTATAGTATAATAGTATAGATCGTGTTCTAATAAATAATTTCTCTTATTTAGGTTAACTAGAAGAAATTTTGTCGAGGTTGTTTAGCTTCACATAGCTTGGATCAAGGTAAGGATTTTCTATCCGAACCCTATTTTTTTTTATCATTTTGAATGCAATGTTTTATTCTAACTGTTTTGCGAATTCCATTGAATTCTGGTTTTATAAGTTCTGGAGAAATATTTGGATTTGCCCATTAAACCCTACATTGAACCTTAACTGATCGTTTGAAAATCTTATTAATGCTCATCCGTTTTTTTTATTCGAGTATTATACACTATGTTGAATTATTTGTATTTATTTTTACTATTAACACGAGATAGTAATTTTGAGGCGTTATAAGGAATGGTTTGTTCTATGAGTGTTATAAGGTTAGTCTGTTTCGTTTGGGTTGCAACTAGCACCTAAGTAGACTAGTTTTATACATATGCATATATAGTTTGTGTCTGTATTTCAGCACTGTCGGAATGACTTTGTTATTCTATATTACTCATGTCAATATCATCTGCTTTCGTTTTACTGTATCTGAAATGCTTTGACATGTCTAATGATTTGAGGGATTGAGTTAATACTCTTCCCTATATGTATATCGGAATGGCATGGTCTAAGCTAATTTTTTTTTAACTATCATTTAACTTCATATAGATAATCACTCGATTCGTACTGTTTGGACTTTGATCGACCTTACTGAACTCTCAAAAGCTCACCATTCCTTTTGCAGGTAATGATCACCAATAAATTGGTTGGGGTGGGTTTAGAGCCAGAGTATCTATCACTGTTTTATTTAGTAGGACTCTTGTGTGGGTAATCACTACCCTTCTATAGTGAGTTTAAGATTTTTCGTTTATAACCATTTATTTTAAGAAATTGAGATATTGTATGGATTAGAAGATATGATATATATATATATATATATATATATATATATATATATATATATATATATATATATATATATATATATATATATATATTCAAGGTTGTTTGTAGTATCAAGGTTTTTATGTTATTAAGCGATTGATTGACTAAATGAGTGTTTTAAAGCTTCAAAAGTTTCGGAGTGTTAATGCTCTGGATTTTCGAGTCGTTAGATCCTAGCCATTTTGTTTCTTATTTCACCAATTTAGCTATAATTCAGTTATTTCATATTCAATTATTGTTACAAAATACCCATTTGCAAAAATTGCCAAACATTAAACTTTGCATATTCTAAGATTTCGAAACACAAGAATTTTAAAATAAAGGGATTCTAAATTTCCAAATATTTTAAAAATCCATCAACTATAGATAATACAAAATACGTCCTTTGACCGAACGATTTACAAATTGAAGTAACATATTTTGTTAAATGAGTCTTGTTTGTCTTGAGTTTTTCTTTCACATACCCCACCTTACTTTTCTTTCTTACTTTCTTTCTAACCAGAACCCCCTCCCGTCACCCATTCTCTTGGTCTTCCTCCTTCAAGTCCAACATCATCACACCAACCAGAATCATAGCGCCACCCTAAGACCATCGACCACAACCTTGACACCACAACAACTAACATACCTATCCGACACGTAAACACTTGCACATAGAGAGATCTGCACACACTGACACCACCATCACCACCATACAGATCTGTGCACAAAGACAAACACCAACGCACAGATTGGCATGCTGACTCGCGCATACCCACAGACACACACGTGGGCGTGCGCATGCGTGCACAGGCAAACACTGTGTGCGCACTGATTTGCACGCGCGCGCACACATTGATTTTTCAAAGCTGGCTCACTTCATTAAACCGATCTCTAATTTATTAAATTTTAGAGCTGTCTCAATTAATTGAATTGGTCTATAATTATTTGGTTGAATTTCACACCACTGCACACGGATCTAATGTGTGCGCGTAGTGTGTATTTGTAGTGAGTGCGTGTGCTTCTGTAGATCAATGTCGATGGATGTGCGGGGAAGAGTGAATCCGTGAAGCAAGATAGGATGTAGATAAAATACGCATACGTAACAGAAACACGTTCAATAAGTTAACGATAGAAAATGTCATTTTAAAAATACAGTATGGTAATTTGACCAAACAAACGTGTAGAGTACAGACGATGTTTAAACGGAAGGGCATATCAATTAGAAGTCTTTTATACTTTGGTCTAACACTAACAAATAGCACTTTTAAAGTCAATGAAGTTTACTGAGATTATCCCCTGACCTCAAGGGGTAAAGGGATATTTATCCCTCTAAAAAATGGTCCGACGGTACCTGAGAGACTAAATTTGTCTCATCTGCGTGATGACAGTGGACCGAGTTCAGTGGTGGTTTAGCTTTAGTAAAAAAATTGCACTTTGACCCTTTGTACTTTCACCAAATGTGAGATTTGGCTGTGGGGTGTTCATTGTTGGTGCAAATGTTATTCACCGTCGCACGGTTCGTTTTATCTTCGACTGGCAACCCACTTGACACCAATTCAGGTTAGAGCAAATACAAACTTAACGAAATCATTACGACGTGTCTCAAAGCCATTTCTATCTTTAGTCACGAGGCAATGTTCCCTAATAGTTGCCATAATGATCGGCATAAGCATGTCAGCGAGAGAGACCGGGGAATTTTGACAACAATAGTTAATCTATTGAAAAACAAAAGAGAAGAGGGACTCGGTCGATACTACAATATAATAATATAATAAAGTTAAAAAGATTGTTCTTAAATAACTTCAGCAGCAACAATTCGTATGGCTTCATAGTACATATAGGGTAGTTGAACCCGCAATCTGAAAATGATAATATCAGCTGAAAAATTATTTTCACGCTTGTACGCACCGATATCCTCCTCTGAAAAGTGTAGAAAAGCCACAGAGATCAGGGGCCTGAAGAAAAATCATCACAACAGTAAACTACTAAGTAGAAAACAAGGTACGCAAATAACTAGTAGAACTAGATACTGGAAAGAGGATATGAAAGTGAGAATACGAAGTATAGCCAAGTATAATCAAGCAAAGGCAAGCTTGGTTACCCACATTTAGTTTCTTCAATCAATCTAGGTCAGATGTATGCAATCAAGTTACTGTTCAACCAATGTTATTTATGTGTTATACATTGAGCTTACCCCCATTTCTTTACAAATTGCGAAATAGACCAAATATAAAAGAGCAATATCGATGAAGAGCTGAACATGGATGCTGAGAAGACCTTCTCACTGCCAAAGTATTACAGATTCCATAACCAAGACAAGCGAATATATCCAACGGAAAAGAGTAAATTGACAAACAAGTCCACTCAATAGACGAGATAGCATGAATTTCAAATCAGCAAGTATTGTGCATCAAGAGGAGAAGAAAGCATGTCCAAGTTCCCAGATTGGAGGATCATGTTTAAGTTTTTAATTGTTTTTTAAAAACAACTTAAGACACCGGGAAGGTTACCAGCTCAAACGTGTCTTGTCTGAAACATCGCCGATTGTTGCCTCACTGAAGAGTCGAGTGGTATCATATGAGAACAGATTACGTTTTGACAAGGTGCAGCCTGAAGTGTTTAAGCAAGCTGCTGTCAGTTTCTCAGATGTTCCTCAAGGGAAGTTCATCAAATGAACTTTCACCTATGCGCAACATCCGACATCATGTTGATCTGATGCAGGATCTTTGAGGTACAGCATCATAAGAACAAAAGATTTAATATACCCTTAAGGACAAGCAGTAAATGGTACTTAGGCTTAAAGGTGATAAAGGAATGGAATTGGGAACCATGAAAGCTCTTCTTCTTTTCCAAAAAAGAAGTTTATGACCAGGGACAATCAGGTCTTCTGGTTTATTTGAAAGCTTAAAGTGTAGAAACTCAATAGGAGAATAGGGCAAAAACCAGCGCATCCTGCCCAAGACTCTAAGAATCACACTCGAACGAAGATGAATCACAATCAAATTTCAACTGAAATTTCTTAGTAAGTTCAGCACTTCAACACAAGGCTAGTACATCAGTTTATATGGAAAAATGTCAGTCGCCATAAAGGTACTTAAGGCTGGAATGTCTGCGTCAATTCATGGAGGAATTTCAATATGAGCAGAACAGATACAACAGAGGATCAGCAACCAATTTCCAAAGAAAGACAGCAATAAAATTCAGATAATAGCAATATAATCCTTCCATCAACGCATTTAGGCCTCCTGGATTTTGCCTCGCAACTGAACTGACTAACCCAATTTCCAATGCTTATTGTCCTCTTAGGGTCCGTCTGTTCGGTGAGCATTAAAACTCTCAAGAAATAGACATAGATTCCAATCCTTGAGTCCAAACAATAACTGTCATCTCGTTAAACACTCATAATTAAACAAATAACGACCGGAATGTAATATGTTCTGCTAAAATGGTCCACCACTACTTCTTGTGGAACATGCAAAAATCAAGCCAACAAGACAACAGCAAACATACATTATAGAACACTCAAAACACGCATATGTGCACTGCAGAAGGAAAAGGCAAGAAAAAACAAAGGCAATTGTACAGCAAAAACAAAAACTTTCAACCCAACAAGAAGTCGTCGATTGATAAAGAACTCACAAATGGATTCAATTGCATGACTCCGAAGCAAAACCATTGAGAACAACGAGGAAACGAGAGTAAAGAAAGACAGAACGATGACTACCAAGTACGAATCTGTCTTCTCGCACTTTACGCAACACATGTAACCGGTCGGTTTCTGGATAGTAGGTGCATAGGTTGTGGACGAGCTTAAGGAATATCAAGTCGGAATTGGAATGTAAAGCATACGGCATCAACTTTGAAAGCAGATGGTACTCGTGTGGGATGCTTCCAATTTGGTCTGCAACCAAAAACTTGTCATCAACATCCGGTAGCTGCAGCGCCAATTTTTCAATACCGATGTTGTGCTTTAAAATCCATTCACCGCACCCGTTGCGGCAATGGTCCTCGAATGACCACACCAGAATTCTGTATCCGTCTTGGTAAGAGTAATGCAAACACCCTTTCGATGCTCCAATGATTCCGACGTACTTGGCCGTATCCTTCTCGGGAAGCTCAAAAGACCGAGATTTCACACCACTCACTCCTTTAACATCGAACAAACTAGGTACCTTGCTTAGCACCCCGTTTAGATAAACAGAATGCAAAATAAACTTATGCCCACAAATCTTTGGTTCGAGGGGAACGAAATGGGAAACCCACTTGCCCTGTAACTGACGAGAAAACATCCAGCTCCAGTGGGTGGGTTAGAGATGGAAGCAGCAGCTGCGGAGCTACAGAGCCGAACGATTTTATAGTCGGGAGGATTAAGGTGGCTAGGGTTTATTGGGATGGCTATGGACTGTCTAGTAGCTTGGGTTACAGACGTAATACTCGGCGGACTCGGCGGAGCCGTTGACGAGGAGTAGCAAGCCGTTGCAGCAATCCTGGAGATCGTTGGCAGTACGCTGGAACGGCAACCAAGCCGAATACGACTCCTTAAATCCGTCGCTGATCCACTCGCCTCCGCCGTCGTCTTTCTCATAATCGATGTGAACTTGGTAAACGCGATCTTCGGCCCACCTCCGCGTCCACTGGTAGATTAAACCAGAGAAAGACGCCGAGGGAGAGCTTTTTGGGACACAAACTTTTGAGATGAGAGAGTGCCATGATCTGGCTACAGACTTGAATTGAATCAGAGGCCTTGATCTGGATACAGACTTGAATTGATGAGAGAGTGCCATGATTTGGACCTCAAAACTCACTTGGTCGATGTACTAGAAATCGAGGGTAAACCAATCCAATACTCTCCTCCGAAGAAATGGATTCGGGTTAGAAAAGGGTTACTAGGCACCTTCAAGTTGGATTATGATAACTCACACCTGCTATTTCGAGTTAAATTAGATTAATTAATTACGGTTTATTTGATAAGTTATAGGTCAATAATGACTCCTAATTCTATTTAGAATTGGCAAAGGGATAAATCCGTCACGTACCGGTAAAATTCGGTTCAATTGGGGTAAAATCAGTTCTGATAAAATACGTACCGGTAAAATTCGATCCCATAGAGGTAAAATCAGTTCCGATAATTTTATCAGGTATTATCTATGGGTAAATTATTAAATTTTAAAAATTTTTTATTAACAGATATTCACTAAGCTGTTTTTTTAGAGTTTTTTTCCCCTTCTTTTTATTACTATAACAATCACTTTCTAACATAATTTCCACAATTATCATTTAGGTGATCATCTCAATTCTCAAACCCAACCCACTCATCTTAACTCCAAGTCTCCAAACACAATGAGCACAATATTTTAACACAAATACTAGAAAATCACCTAAAAATAATTCTTAAGTCTGAAATAGTAAAGTACTTAAATACATACAAAAAATTAACACAAATAATACAAGCAGATCTGGAAAAAAAATTATCTCGAAAACAAAAATAATACTCGCTAACATAAAAAAAAAGAAAAAAGCATAACAAATCTATCGGTCGGGGACCACAATTAGAGCTCACTATGGTCTGTGCAGTTTGTACAATTTCTCTTTCCTGATCGGAGACGTTGGCAGGGATAGAGCTGGGGCGGCAGAGTTGTGGCTTATTTGTGGCAATTATGATCAAAGACATTGGAGGCGGATCTGGCGACAGAGCTTAAGAGAGATGATGGACACCGTCGAGTTGATGTGGAATAGCTTGCCGTCGATGGATTTGACTGGTGGGCGAGAGAGAGAGAGGGATGAGCGGTGCAGATGGAAAAGACGAGTGAAATGAAAACCCTAGCATTTATATAATAAAAAATTTGAGTAGCCCGGGTAAACCGTATCCGACCTGAAAATTACGGGTTGGTTAGGGTGCAGGTCTGTTCTCAACCGGTCTTCAAAATACGTACCCATACCTGAGTTGTTTGCCAAGTCTAATTCTTTTAGAGTTAGAGCCTGTCTATGACTCTGAATTCTATTAGAATTCCATATCCATGCCTATATAAAGGGAGCCTACTGTCACGTCTGTTTGTGACAGGCTATTTTGTGACACAGGCGCCAATTGGGCTGCCAAACAGGCGATGAACAGACGTATTTTTGGTTGCATGGAGTGCTTGTGTGCCAAAATGTGTCTAGATTTGTATAAAACTGTCTAGAATTCTATAGAGATGTATGGAGGAGTGTTTTAGAGTTAGAAAGACTTATATAGAAACTTAGGGAAGTTTTGGGAACACTCTGAAAGTGTAATGGTAGCCATATGATAGAGTCGATCTAGGCCGTCCACTTAAAAGTGGACTAGTATAAATAGGTGGTGAGGCATTTGTACAAAATGATCCAAGAGATCATCCAAGAGATGATTCAAGAGAGTTCATCCTGGAGTGGTGGAATGAACCTTTGTGATCCAAGAGTGTGTGTGGTCCTCTTATAAAACCTTTTTGTGTAATGAAATCCTCTTTAGACTAATCGTGCCTATTGTGCGTGTGCGAGTGTGAGTCATAGAGACTAAGTCCGAAAAAGGATAACAGTGGTTTCTACCCACCACTTTAGTTAGCAATTTTAAGAGGTCATCCGCAAGGCGGAACCTATCCTTGGGCTCAATCTGCAAAACAGGAGCTCCAAATGTGCTCTGGATTACAAGCTTCACAGAATCAACCAAAATATCTGGCTTGGGAGTGCGCAAAACTGCAATCAAACACTATTTATTAGAGATTCTCCTCTATTTACTTTCTCGATTGCAAGAAAATGACCTATTCCATCCATCTCATACTATTGACGTCTTCGACGTTTGTGGGTTCCTATAACCGAATTCAGACAAATACTTACAAATTTCCAAATACTAGTTGAGTTTAGTTCATATTTAGATTGAATCTCGTCTATTAGTTTTTTAATTACTAGTTGACTTTTGAGGATAACATAATTTAGACAAATACTTATCTGAACTGTAATTACTAGTCAAGTCTCGAGTCCAATTCAAAATTTAGATGTTGAGTCTCATCCTAAGAATTTGCAAAAAGTAAAAAGTGGACAAAACTATGAAACAGAGGGAGCATGAAAAGTGAAAGGAACAACGAAATGTACCTGACTACCAGACTTAAAACGAACTAGTGGAGGAGACTCAAAAACAACTAGAAAGCCATTGGGATACTTATGTTGCCTGCAATGAGAACACTAGTGTCGCAAGTACACGTACAAGAAATGTGAATCCACTTACCTTAATTATCAAAAGACAATAAAAACGAATGGATAAGCATCATTTTCTCAAGGCTCCGTCATTAACAAGAGTGAATATCCGAAGTTTTACATTGCTGTCGTATCAAAATCGGCAAAATCAAACTAAAAAGCAGCAAAAAACCTCAATCGGCTCTGAAACCTTAGGATTCGTTGCTAAAAGTAAACTTAGCAAGGCAAATCTACTGATGGGGTACTCAGAACAGTAAAAAAAGAATAGGCGTAATAGATTCCGGTCAACGACACTCAATGCTCGTAACTACAAGTAGATCAGTGGTGCATATGCTAAAATTGGTTGCT
Organism: Escallonia herrerae; assembly: GCA_033070095.1. Classification (NCBI taxonomy): domain Eukaryota; kingdom Viridiplantae; phylum Streptophyta; class Magnoliopsida; order Escalloniales; family Escalloniaceae; genus Escallonia; species Escallonia herrerae. Next base: position 163,035 of record JAVXUP010000545.1, read on the forward strand.
AGGACGCGGTTTTAAAGCTAAAATTCACAGACGTGTGAAGGTTTACAATCATAATGCAAAAGTCAAAAGCTCTATTACCTTTACCAGTGAGGAACCGTAGTATTGCGAGTAGAACCAGGCGTCCGCTCGTCTTTCTTCCGCGGAGATGGAAAAGGGGATTATAGCGGTAAAATGACTTTAATATTTCAAACTTGCCGACCTAAGAGGAAAGAGAGTATAACGCATGCCTTTGGCACTTGCCACTAAAGATTGTCGCTAAAAGTATTATTCCTTTAAATTTGATTAGTTAAACATAAAGCATCATAGTTTAGCACCATGTATGCATAAAACACAATAGTCTACAACAACGACATCACATTCAACCCGTCCCTCCACCCACCATCGTACCACTCTCCCCTTAATCAAAGCAAACATTTCGAGGTTTTCATTTACCCGAGTTTATTCTTATCACATGGTCGAGTTCTCACCTTAAATGCTCAATCGAGTCCAAGTACTTCACATTTTTGTGATTTAGGTTTGTGATCTTGGTGGTGGTGGGTTTGTGGCGCTCTTGATGAAGGTATGGTGGTGTGGCGACTGTTAAATCGTGGTGTTGTGGTGGTGGTGGAAAAAGGATATAGTGGCTGTGATTGTGACTCTCTTATGGTGAAAGTGATATTGCGAGCAAATTAACAGTGACGTCATCATGATAGTAATTATTAATATTTTTTTTGTAACTATCAACATTTATGTAAAGTTTTGTTCCTGACAATCTCTCGTAAAGCCAAGTGATCAGCAATAAGTACTTGATCTTAAAATTTTAGTTTATCTTTTAGAAGAACTAATTTTTCAAGTAACAAAGGTTAAGTGTTAGTAACTGCATTTATTAAAAAGTCATTGAAAATTTTAGTTTTAAGTGCTTAATTGGAATTAAGTTTGTGTTCAACAGAGTTTACAACTTTTAGGTTTTGATGTTAGATCCTGAATATTTTAATGCATTAAATTTGAAGGGGAAAAAAAAGATGACTTTGGTCATTAAGGGCCTTTTTGTAATATTTCTCAACTTTTGGGCCTAAAAAATCTAGGTTCTTTTCAAAAGTGGGTTATACTTTTGAGATTAAATGACTTAACTTAAATTTGGCCTTTTGTTTGACCAATTTAAACATTAGAGAATTTCGGACATAATATGTATTTAACAGTTCTAATAGTTTTAAGAATATAAATATATCTTTAAATTTCTTACACTTTCCGTACATCATATTAGTTTGACCTAGGAGCACCACAGACTTTTCAGCCCAAGCAACTTCTTCAAACAACCTCCGGAAGATATCTCGGAATTAGAGGTAAGGGTATGCCCTTTCAAAATTACGTATCAAAATTGGACCGATCAACTCGATGTTTATGAGGATTTTCAAAATCATACGAGTCGATAAATTATTCTGAGCTTAAATTTCTTTGCGTTAAAACTTTAATAGTTCAGTGTATGCTGGTCAAAGTCAATTTCATTAACTGCATTTGGTTAATTGGATGTTCAAAACCATAGTCCACTCTTATGGTGCCTCTTCGAAGCCGCCCAAGGTCCTTACGTGCGAACCCACTGTTGTTGACCATATATTGTAGGGAAATTTTGATTGAATTGGAAGCCTGTCATCGCTTCAGAGAATTTGCCTCATTTTGCATGCTAGTCGAAAGCTTTTCATGTTACTCTATGCTGTGTCATCTAGGCTAGGAGAGTGTTATGTAAGTATTATTCTAATTCCCGACAGTCTTTGCGGTTCTCCTTACATGACATGCATGATCTTTTTTTTTAACTTTTATGTATCATTCATGCTATATCATGTCCATTCTTTCATCACCGTAAGTTTGATTCTTAGTCTTTACGGCTTCAATTTCATGTCAAGTTCATAATGCGTCTTTATGTAATTATAATTCGTTCATGTTAGCCTTATAGCTTAACAATTTATGCTTACATCTTGTTTTGATGATAATTACACAATGATTATGTTCTAACGCATATTTTGAGCGAATTCTTAGCAGGTATATACATACACACTCATAAAGACACATTTGAAGAGCTGGACATATAAATAAAAGTCAAATGAGCTTAAACCTATAATGGAGATTCTATGAAAGCATCGTCAAGTCATATGTCAAAGAGTAACAAAGAATGTGTAGTTCAAGTTACTTTTAACTAGTCTTGGTTTGATATTTGGATTGATAATTATGACCTAAAACGACCTTAGGATAACTTGTGCATTACTTATGAGTTCATAACATTTTAAACAAATGTATTTCTTGAAAACGGGTAAACTTTGGTGCTAACTCAAATTTTCTCAAGAATGTTTCTTAAAGCTAAACGTTTCATGTTTTTATAAAAACGACGCCCCAAGCTAAATTTTTCTAGAGAAAGTTATGACCAAAATAAGAAATAGAGTTTTGTGAGGCAGTCGACTGCATTTTGTGGCAAACTGTACTACTAATACAGTCCACTGTATTGTTGGAATTTCAGTTCTAACAGCCAGTTTAGAGAAATACACTCAACTGTATTGACAAAAACAGTTGATTGCATTAGCCATTTTGGCACATTTAATGTGTAGGCTTGATGAAAGAGAATCAAATGAAGAAAGAGGAGACTATTTGAGATTTTATTTTATCCTATAGAGCTGGGCTATTAGAGTCATTAGAGGGGGAAGAGCGTTGGGTATTTTAAAACTGGGTATTAGAGTGGGTACTAAAAGGATCCTTGTGTATGACAATGATCTTTGGGTTTTACCACAAATGCCTGTGAATGTAATATATTCATTGTTTTGCAGGAGTTTTTGTTTTCAGTTTTTTATTTTTTGTTTTCAGATTTCAGATTTCAGTTTGTGGTTTTTAGTTTTCAATTATCAAAAATAAAAACCAAACCCTCTTTAGTTTTCAGGCTTTTTCATGAAGAGACATGTGTTTGGTTAGGAGTTTCTATTTTTGAGTTTCACTTTCGTTATTTTTATTTCTTATCTTTCTTCCTTCAATAATTGCATACTAGTTTTCTTCTTCGTAACACCTCTGACCACCACGACCATCAAACTAACGACACCACCTTATTCAATTCCCTCTCTCATTGGTAGCACCATGACTCGACCAATTGCCGGATCTGTGGTGGTTGTCGAACGCGGATGTGAGGTGGTGATGGGTTCAGGAGCTAATGAGGGGGCTTGTGGTGGACGAACGTTGACGGCGGTTGATGCAATGCCACATGGTGGAATGATTTGGTTGTTGCGATGTGGTTGTTGACGGTGGCTGATGCGATGTGATGGATGCGATGTGATCTAGTGGAGAGATGGGGTTGTTGCAATGTGGTTGTTGACGATGGCTCATGCAATGTGCTTTTTGATTGTGGGGTAGTTACATGAGTCTGATGGTGGACGGAAATGTCAATGACGGTCCAATTGGTTGTCGAAGGTAATGGGGGGGCAATGGTGGGCAAATTTGTGTGTGGCGATGGTGATGGGTGGCAGTAGTGAGTCAGACCTATGGGTGGCAACGACAAAATTATGGCGGCTATATGATAAATCAATGGGTGTCGACGGCAGTAGGGTGGTGACATTGGGTAGTTTGTGGGGGCGCAGCCATGGGGTGGCGACTGGAGGTGGTTGAGACAACAGTGGGGTGGCGACTGTGGGTGTTTGTTGGTAGTGGTTATGGTTTAGAGGGTAACTGGTTGTAGTGGTGAAAATGATGAAATGAGGAAGGAGTTCGGTAAAAATGTCGATATCAAATTGCTTCTAATGAAGCTTGAAGGTTGGATTTCAAACAAAAATAAAAACTAAAAATGTAGTTATCAAAAAGGCTCTGCTTTGGTAACACTTTCAGTTTCAGTTTTTTTCTTAAGAAAACTGAAAATAGTTTTGGTTTTTTTTTTTCATCAGTTTAAAAAACTGGTGGACGTTTGACATGGTTTATTTTTCAAAAAACAGAAAAGAGCAAGCGTTTGACAGGACAACTCTTTGGGTTTATTTTTTTTAATATACATTTTTACATAATTAAAGGTAATTAAGCAACTATATTACAATTTCTTACAAATAATTAAACATAATTTTCCAAAATTACAATGAATAACAACCAACATAATGAAACCAACATTAGCTCATTTTATTCCTAAACAAGTGTAGATTGACCATCGGCGCCAAGACCACCGGAGGACCACCAACTGATCAGCACTGCCACGCTACCACCAAAGCTGCACACACCCACGAATTCGCCCCATCACCACCGGTCTCATCCCAGATCCAGCCACTGTTGTCCACCGTTAGCGGACATCACAACCGGCGATACAAACCCACGGCTCTCTTTGGACATCAGAGTCAAGCCTCTTTGTTTACCCTTACAAGATCATCATCAAAACCTGTGGGACGACAAAGTTACTCAAGTCAATCCCACCTATTCTGAAGTTGGCTCGATCGATTTCCCTGTGTGTTCAATCTGTTCGATATACTCGTGGTAGCTTCATTTTCCCTGGTGCTCAGTCATTCCCTCATCTCAGCTTTTCAGAGGAAATCATTGTCCTGAAGCCCATCCTTCCGATTGTCAGGTTGTATCCAAATTCCCATTAGATTTAATTTAAGGCTTTCGAGACAAGGGGAGATATAGAGAAGAGAGTGAGATAGAGGGGCCGAAATCGCAGTTGGAAGAGGTGGAGTGGTGGAGCCGCCGATGTCCGATGGAGGCGATGGACGTGGTGGCCGGTGAAGGCGATGGATGCGGTGGGTTGTGGAGTCCATGAGAGTTGCGGCCGATCGAGCCCCAAGCTGATGAAAAAGATGAAGTCCGAAATTAGGTGGGTTTTATACCCAGCAAAGAAAACCCCAATTCTGTTGCTAGTGAGGCTTGAAGCCTCGACCTCATTAAAGCCTTCCTCAGCCTTGCATGAAATTGGTTTAGAAAAGAGCTCCGAGCTCTTTTTGGTTTCGGGCCTTGGTTTTTAAAGTCTTAGCCCTTTTTAAAAAGAAAAACCCAACCAAACACCTCAACTTTCATGAACTTTTGGAAAAATTTTAAACTGGGCCAAAAAAGAGCAAAAAAAAGGGCCGTCAAACGGAGTGTAAAGTTAGCGTTTGAAACCATTTATTTTTTCAATTTTAAAAACTGAAAAAAATATTGATGTTTAGTTCACAGTTTTTATTTTTTTCTTTCAGTTTTATAAACCAGTTTATTTTGGGCTATTTTTAAAAACTTCACTTTGAAGTTTTCAGTTTTCAATTTTAATTTTTTTTATTTCAGATCCCACCTTCAAGCTTTACTAGAAGTAATTTGGTACTATATTTTTTCCCGTTTCATCACTCCCACTAACTACTCCTATCCCCAACCACCACCACACCACAAATTTGTCACCACCCATCGCCACCGACCGCCTTTGACAACCCTGAGATCGAGACTAGTGCAACCACCCCACCACCGTTGCCACTCACATCCTTGCCCTGCCGCCACCACAGCACCGACAAATCTATCCTACTGGCACATATATGCTCCACCATCGCATATCTGCTCCACTCAACGCCACTAGGCGTCGCGACTCATTTGCCCAACCATCGCCACCATACCAAACATAAAGACTAACGTCACCGACTCCAAAACGGTGATGAACGACCACACCACAGAGTCCACGACCGAGAAGCCCAGCCCCATCCATGAACAAAAAGTCTGATTGGCCGGGTTTAAATAGATTTTAATTGTTGATAGTGGGGATGTGATTTGTTGGTGGGTGGGGGGGGGGGGAGTTGGGTGGGGGGTCGATTTTGGTGGTGGTGTTGATTGACAGTAGTGCGATCTTGGTTGTGGTGTTGACTGGCGGTGGTGCGATTTTAGTAGAGGTGTTAACTGGTGGTAGTGCGATTTTGGTGGTGGTGCTTGGCTGGAGGTGGTGCGATTTTGGTGGAGGTGCTTGGCTTGAGGTGGTGCGATTTTGGTGGAGGTGCTTGGCTTGAGGTTCAATTGAAAGAAAATTTAATTAAGGAGAAATGGAAAAAAAGAAAGTAGAAAGAAAACTCAAAAACAAAAACTGCTTTTACCAAACATCTATATGTTTTTTCTAAAAAAAAAACACTAGTTTTGTTTTGTTTTTTTTTTTAAAATCAAAACTATATATTACAACTTTATTAAATAGACTCAACGACGTTTCCAAAAAAAGGCCCAAATTGCTAACAAGATTAAAATGCTGAGAGGAAAAAAATCAAAACGTCAATGCTTTTTTCTGTTCACAAAACTAAAAGTAAAACTATGTTAAACACTACCTAATTGTCAAGATAATATCTTAATTGTGCTTAGAAAATACATAAAATGTAATTGGCCACTGTGCAATTCCATTCAAAATAGAAGGTGTATAAGTCGTTACATTCTAGAGGTTAAAAGGAACAAAATTTCAAAAAACAATTTAAACAAACTTTTCGAGAACATTTTTAATACGAATGATGATACGAGATGGGAAATATTTTCAAACTAGGTGCTCTGATAATAAATATGTTGAAAATAAAAATAAAAAATTTATAGTCAAAATATACATTAAGTGTTGTATATGGTATGAGTTCTCTTTCCGAACCATCTTAAAATTGCTTCTCACAATGCTCGATGCATGCAAGAGAATAAAATTTCTCATCAAATCTAGTTACATATATAGTAAAGCTGAACCTGAAAGAAAGTTGATACTCTTTTTTATATTTGGCATGCTTATTATTTTGCCATTTGAATTTCAATCAATCAAATTCATTTAGTATTTCTCTCTCTTCCATGTGAACATGGTTTGCTTTAAAAGATCATTAAAAGATTTGTAATTCTAGTAATTCCTAAAATTTTGTCAGAACTCTCCCTCCTCTCTTAATGTTAAACCTACATCTTCCCATCTACTCTCAATTATTTCTTTTATTTAGATAAGCCCAAAATTTCAATCTTCCCCCTTTTATTTCGGTGTAAGCTATACAAATACACACACACACTCACAGACACACTTTTGTACATGCATATATAGATATGTAATCCTATCCTTCGTTTTTGTTTTCAATCATTTTTATATACCGTTTTATTCTTTTCTTGACGATCTTTATTAATACAAGCACATGTTGTTGTTATCATTATTACTTTATTTGAAACACACTAGCTTTTCCACTTTATATACTATTTCACCTTTTCACTTGTTATTAAAAAGATAAAAAAAATTCTTTTAACAATAAAATATTAGTGAAAAACTTATATAAAAAAGGTGAAACTAACATCTATAGTGTCATTATTACTATTATATTATTATTATTATTATTACTACTACTACTACTCTTATCTCTTTTCTTATTACTATGAACAAACTTTGGCTGCTACTCGAGTTGTAAGAATCTTCTTCCAATCACGTGTATAGTGATAATTAATAGTTATTAAATATTTTTAATTGCTTTTCTGCTAATATTTTTAAAGATAATTATTAACAATCACTAAAGATATTTAGTAACTACTCATTAATTATCGCTGTATAGGAGCTAGGTAAAAAATTATTTTAATTGGGATAGGAGTCAAAAAAAAATTTCTATTACTATTAGTAGGCCAGGCAAATAAGGATAAGCTTTCTCGATAAATATCTTATCAATTGTGAATTAAAACTCGTGTAAAACGCACGAGATTAAACTAGTTTATTTAGGAAGCAAGCCGCCAGTACTTAACTCAAAGCCCCCCAAGTCGTGAAAGTCACTGTTACAAGTTCAGGTGTGTGCCGCGATCTAACTTGGAACCAAACGAGAGTCGTAGACCCCAAATCGGAACGCTCTCCCCGTACTACTCTGCCCTCAACTCATCGCGCCATCTAACGGAATCTGACCGCAGCACTCCGGTTCCTAGATCTGCCACGGGTATGTCTTCCGTCTCTCGCAATCTCTCTTAGCGCACGCACACACAGTCTGTACTACAGAGGTGAAGATCCATGAGGACGAGCTGGCCGCTTTGACGCTGTTTTTGTGTCAGATCTGTTTTTTTGTTTCTGGATATCACTTGCTTGGTATTCACAGTTTGGATATCTAGGGTTCTACTGTTGTTAATTAGCAGATCTGTTGGGTTGGCAACTGTTAGCTGGGGCATTCCGTAGTTCAAAAGTCTTAATTGCCCGCACACACACGGACACGCACATGCACAAGCACACGCACTTGCACTTGGAGGTAAGGAGTTCATGTTAGAATTTGATGATACTCCTTTTGCAGTATATACTTTCTTCTGCAGCCTGTAAATCAGTCTTATTGCCAGTCGTAAATGTGTTTGTGAGATTTGAAAGTTGTCTATCAGCAGTTGAATGGTGTAGCTACTTTTTGTTCTGTTCAATGGATAGATCTGTAAATTCCTGACTGAAGTTGAAGGTTCCAGTGATTTTGCTGTTGGCTTTCTTTATCGCAGTTTAGTAGCTTTTTTTAATTGCACAACACACTTTCTTGCAATTATGGAATGTGATGAGACTAGGGTGTGATGATACTCCTTTTATAGAGTGTTCGAGTAGATGTGCTTTTCTGGGTTTGGATCTTGGAATTATTTCGGGACTGGAAATGCAATGAAAGTAGGGTTTGAATCTTGGAGTGCAACATTTCCAATACATATAGTTTCTTTTGTAACTATTGATGGAAGTTTTTTTAACTCAATTTCCTTTAACTCGTAGTTTTCTAGAATGCTGTCCTCAACTACCTCAGGTAGTTTTTGGAACTATGTTGGTTTTCATATCTGTCAACACCATTGTGAAAAGTCCCATTCATATACTGACGCTAATTAAATGGTCCATTGTAGATTCGATGTCGAATATGCTGACAAGTGGGGCTTAGATTGGGAAAAGTTTCGAGGATCAAGTGTCAGCCCTTTTACTTTGAAGGCTTATGGCTTTGTCAAAGATATCGAGGGGATTCTGGGCTGCTTTTGTATATGTGGTTCTTGTTTCGCATGCTTGTAATGGCTTTTATTTGCCAGGAAGCTACATGCACACGTATTCAAAGGGTCAGGAGATATATGCCAAAGTTAACTCGTTAACATCTATTGAAACTGAGCTTCCTTTTAGTTACTACAGTCTGCCTTACTGCCAGCCTCATGGGGGAATAAAGAAGAGCGCCGAGAATCTTGGGGAGCTACTGATGGGAGACCAGATCGACAACTCTCCCTACCGTTTTCGTATGAATATCAACGAGTCTGTTTACCTCTGCACTACAAGTTCGTTGAGTGAGAATGAGGTAAAGCTCTTGAAGCAGAGAACCCGTGATCTGTATCAGGTAAATATGATTCTGGATAATCTGCCCGCAATGAGATTTGCCACCCAAAATGGGGTTAAGATTCAGTGGACAGGGTTTCCAGTTGGGTACTCACCACCCAACAGCAATGATGATTACATCATCAATCACCTCAAGTTCAAGGTTTTGGTTCACGAGTATGAAGGGACTGGCGTGGAAATAATTGGCACTGGAGAAGAAGGCATGGGTGTTATTTCAGAAGCTGATAAGAAGAAGACTTCTGGGTATGAAATTGTTGGTTTTGAGGTTTCTCCTTGCAGTGTCAAATATGACGCTGAGAAGATGACAAAACTCCATAGATATGATAATGTCACATCCATAAGCTGTCCGCTGGAGCTTGACAAGTCTCAAATAATAAGGGAGCAAGAGAGAGTAACATTTACTTATGAGGTTGAATTTGTGAAGAGTGATATTAGATGGCCCTCGCGGTGGGATGCTTATCTGAAGATGGAAGGTGCTCGTGTCCACTGGTTCTCAATCCTCAACTCACTTATGGTCATCTTTTTCTTAGCTGGCATTGTTTTCGTTATATTCCTAAGAACAGTCAGAAGGGACCTGACAAGGTATGAGGAATTGGACAAAGAAGCTCAGGCACAGATGAATGAGGAGCTCTCAGGCTGGAAGCTTGTTGTCGGTGATGTGTTCAGAGAGCCAAATTTTGCGAAGTTACTATGCGTGATGGTTGGAGATGGGGTTCAGATTACAGGGATGGCAGTTGTCACTATAGTATTTGCTGCCTTTGGTTTCATGTCACCAGCATCACGAGGTATGCTGTTGACGGGGATGATAATTCTTTATCTTTTCCTGGGAACTGGAGCTGGTTACGCTGGTGTGCGTCTGTGGAGAACAATTAAGGGGACTTCAGAAGGGTGGAGGTCGGTTTCTTGGTTGGTTGCCTGCTTCTTTCCTGGAATTGTCTTTGTCATTCTTACTGCACTGAATTTCATTCTTTGGGGCAGCAAGAGTACTGGTGCCATTCCCATTTCGATGTATTTTATACTCTTGTCACTCTGGTTCTGCGTTTCTGTGCCACTCACCCTCTTGGGTGGATACCTGGGAACACGAGCTGAGCCTATCCAATACCCCGTGAGGACTAATCAAATTCCTAGAGAGATCCCTGCTCGCAAATATCCATCATTGCTCCTTGTTCTTGGTGCTGGAACCCTTCCATTTGGAACCCTCTTTATTGAGCTGTTCTTCATCCTTTCTAGCATCTGGCTTGGAAGGTTCTATTATGTCTTTGGCTTCCTGCTTGTTGTTCTTCTGTTGTTGGTCACCGTTTGTGCGGAGGTTTCTGTGGTCCTCACCTACATGCATCTCTGTGTTGAGGATTGGCAGTGGTGGTGGAAAGCATTCTATGCCTCAGGTTCGGTTTCTCTTTATGTTTTCCTCTACTCCATCAACTACTTGGTTTTTGACCTTCAGAGTTTGAGTGGGCCAGTGTCGGCGATACTTTATCTTGGGTACTCATTGATCATAGCAATTGCAATCATGTTGTCTACCGGCACCATTGGCTTCCTTACGTCCTTCTACTTTGTCCATTACCTTTTCTCGTCGGTGAAGATTGATTGAAGAGCCTCTACCGTTATCCTCATTGGTCTGCAAAAGAACCGGAACCCAAGATGAAGTTTATCTCAATCCAATCGTATCTTTTGCTACATTTTCTTTGCCACACGATCATGCTGCCCGTTGTCAAGAGCTCTGGTGGGGATATGCAATTGCGCCAAAGCCCTGTTATAACTTTTTCCTCCACTCTAGATTTAAAGAGTTTAATAGTCCTATTGTTGTGATCTAGCTATCCTAAAGAAACATTTTTTCATTTCTCATCTGGTCATGCTCTGGAGAAATAGTTGTAACTGATTGAACATGCCATCCTGATACTTCTTTGGATCATTTTTAATGTGGGAAAGAAATGGGTAGATCCATGTCCATCTGCTGCTGTAAGTTTTTTTGACTGTGTGCTGCTTTTTACTGCTGTCAGGAACACATAAACATGACGTACATCTCTCTACAGTGGAGACATGGTCTATCAAATCTGTCAATAAAATTTGGGTTTTTAGTAATCTTTGCTCATGAAACGTTAAAGCAAGAATGTACATCAGCGTGGGACATGTATCCTATGAGAATACGACGAGTCTTTCTTTAAATTGTTGCCCAAAAAAAAAATAGAAAGGCAATCGGCTGCACGAGATAATTAGTGTCGCGGTGTAACATTTCCTCTTAGCAGCTCGAGCAAGATAAATTACTCTAATGTCTTCATTTATGCTCATGGGTAAGTCCCACAACTGACAGTCCCGTGAGACAATACGTGAGAGATGTCTCAAAAGCTTAGATAATTAACCGCAAAAATTTCTTCCAAAGTTTTGTTAAATCAAATCAAATCCTAATCTCTCTGTATTTTTACCAATGGAGTAGCAAGAAAAGGAGATTGAACACCTACAGATCATCAATCAACACCATGTATAGTTACCGAAGGAGAACAAACAGCCACCCCCTATGATTATGGAAAGATGTATTGTCTTGGAAGCATTTTTCAATTCATAATTCCTAATAAGTTGTCCGTTCCGCAATCGAAGGAAACTTTTCGGTAGCATGCCTTCTGGAAAAGCAAGAAAAATTGCCTCTGCTATCCTTGAGATTTCCTTTCCCCCTCCAACTTACAATTGCTCTTAAGCACTAGCTTCCGAGAATGTTTATGCTAATGGAAGAATGTTCATGTTTTTCACGATTAAGAGCAGTCTGCCATTGTCATGCAAGGAAACTTCTACCATTTAACATTACATGTGGAGTCCCAGCAGAATGTGGAGCCTCGGATTTTTGACCTTTCAGGAATAGGTTCCTGCAGAGTTTTCCCAACGCCCCAGAGAAGTGAGGTAGTCATCGATGGAACATTGAGCAATCGGCTGATTGAAAACGTCGGCTTCCTCTACCAAGCTGCTGCCACCGTGCACTTTGATCCCAGCAGATGGAAGATGAGTTGGTCTTTTTTCCAACTTACTGCTGGGTATAGTAGGAGAAAAGGGTGGCACTGCACCAACATCTGCAGGTGCACTTTGGACAACTTGATTACCACACACCTTGCATGTATTATACAGTTCCCTGTCCAGATAATTCGGTTCAGCACGATGATGCTCTATCCGCCTCTCGGCCTGCACATTTTGTTAGTCACAAACAAGATCAAAGTTAAGGTCAGACTAACTTTAAATTCACCGCAGAGAAGAAGTAGTCAATGGCGTTCGAACACAATATAGTGTCCTAGATGAGTTCCTCATTTTCAACCAAGTATCATTCAATAAAACTAAGTACTCTTGGCATTGCCTGTGCAGAAGAGGTGCTTTAATTGATTTTCAGTGCCAAGCGCGATGTCACTTTTACTTGCTCTACTACCGAAAAGCCCTTCAGGCAACTCCACAGCAAATACCAGAGACGCTACCAAAGTAGGCCAAGTAAGTTCATAAAACAAAGAGCAGCAGCTTTACTCAAGAACTTTGGTAGCATCATAAAGTGACTTGGGCTACGGCTCAACTCTAAGCTCTACATAGAACTCACCTCAACTTGCTCTTGCAACTTCTCACGTTCATTTTGGGTTTCTAATGCTTCCAAACCGCTTTAGATGTAAAACATAAGCAGAATAAGCATTATCGATTAGCAATATCAAACATTATCAGATACTAAAAGCTTGGAGCTGATATGTAGATATCTACTTAAAAGGACAAGCCATAATGAACTTTTAACTTACCTGTTCACGTCAGATGTGTCCGAGCTTGATGATCTAGAACCTTCAGATTGTAGTGCACCCAAGGCTGCTTGCTTGTGGCGGCCTGCAACAAATCAAAGCATGAAGAAATTAACAAATTTAATGCTGAATATTGAGAGTACGCTATAAAGTGATATGACTTAAAATCACCCGGACAGTCATCGTTCTTATCATTTTATGAGTAAAAGGGCGGTATAAAAGGTTTGGAGAGATGTACATATAATTAGATATACACAACCTTATACCTGTTCTGAGGAGAGGTGGTTTCTGCTCACCCTCTTTTACCATGAACAAACATAGATATACATGTGAATCCATTATCTTGTGAAAAGTTTTACTTTCCACAATCGCTTGGATATTCAAACTTTAACTTCATATATGAACGTGTATATTATGAATGCAGAAGCCAACTTGACATCATTTGTTTTCCTAGTAATTACCATAGATTTTCAAGAGGAAAAGAAATAGAAAACCCTAGATCAGAACTCTAGATGCCAGTCAGTTTCCCAGCAAGGTGGTTACTCAGTATTGTACATAATACTACCAATCAAGAAGTTCTGCATCAATATCAGTATCTAAAGCTATCCATGCTGCACATATTTGATAGAAGAGACAAGAAAAGTAGGCTGTCAAGCGAAACCCACGTTCTCTGGCGGTCTCCTTCCACAGCCTTCCCATAGGCCTACCCATTCTGAATTTCTGTAACCAACCAATTAACATTAGAAAAGGAAAGCTGTTAACCAAAATTTCGAACTTGAACATTTAAAAGCTAGAGGTTAGCAGCTTCCACTTCATAGTCAAACTCTGATGTCTAGAGAATCATACCTGTAAATGACTCTTCAAGTGGTAAAGAGTCAGTCCCTCCATGTCCATCAAACTCAGGATAGCCTTTGGTGTGGCCTCTGCAAATAGATTGTGTAACGGTAGCATAAGGATATCAGGAAGTTTGAAATTTGAAGTCTATACAGTTTACAAAAATACTTCTGCTCGAGTTAGTAGTCAGGACCTGAGTTTTGATTCTAGTTATAAACGTAATAATTAAACCTCTTGGTAAATCTTGCATAATGCAGAATGTAGGAGATGATTTCAAAATCCTACTAACTCAGCATAATGCTCATCACCTATCTAGTCTTAAAACTTGACTTTTTATTCTCAATTTTGGATGAACTTAAGCCTATCCTAAAATCTGAAACGAGGCTACTTATTCTGCAGCAACGTAACCAAGAATACTCGATCTGAAAAAGGAAGGGGAAAGGGAAAAAAATAACATGTAGAAAATGAACTATCCACTGATAAGCAAAAGAAAGAAAATAATCGGGACATTCTCATTAAATTCGACCAAGAGAAAAGTGAATCAGGTTCAAAGGCAAAAGTCGAAACATGCCAAACACCAACTACATAATACAAACATGAATTGTTCGTTTGTATGAAAACATTGGCCTACTGGTCTGGAAAGATGAGAACCCGCTGACAAGACAATGTGGCCTATAAATTGTCATCAAATGTCGTCGTAAGAAACTGTTTCCCATGATATCATCACCAAATCCAAGGCCACGTGCAATAACATCAACCTAATTAAAAAAAAGAGCAAATACAACCCGACAAAGCTATATAGTAACAGTTCTATGAGACTCCTAATCTAGAAAGTTTGAACAATGAATACGCTGTACGTTATTTCAATCCTGAAAGGGAAAATCACCCCCAAGAATCTAGCTGTCATCAAGAATTGACAACATCTGTAGAGTATGCGACATTTACATTTTGAAAACGCATCAAAATTAGCATGCCATGTGTAATTCGTTCTTTCTATCAATGAATAACTAATACTCTAAAGGAATCGGTACTTTACAACTAATGGAATTTGCTATGGAGAGCGTGGAATCAATTCATAATTTTGTGATTGAAAACTTAATCTAATTGGAATAACACAAACGTTACTAGATAGCACCTAATGTTCACAACAGTAAGATTATGCTTGCTGATAGAAGAAAATAAAGAAGAGAACGGGATTTTTCACTAGAATAAGGTAGAAGTTAGGCTTGATTCATTGTATCTATACGTAGGGGCTGAATAAGACTAAGCACCAGTGGGCTGCAATATCCCCTCGAATAAAGCATATAAATGATTACAGGAAAATGGTACATAAATCCAAGTACCAGACATCTGCATGCAAAAATTAGCACCTCTGAATAGATAAAATTTTCACGTGATTCACCTTCTCGGCAAATTACTTCAGACTGATAGAGCAACTGGAAATCAACCAGGCCCCATGAAATTCAAATTCTCAACATGTTCGTGTGATAAACAAAAGAGAAAAAAAGAGAGTGAATGGCAACCAAAGATAGAAGCATGTACAAATTCAAATAAGAAGAAAAGCACATGCAAGGCAAGCAAAATAAACCATCTAACCAAGAAAGCTCAATTCATTCCCCCCTTAATTCACATACATTAAGAATAAGAACAAGGTGCTCATCTAAGACATCAGATAAACCCTAAACAGAAAAGGCAACACCTAAAAGTTCATGATGAGAGTAAACATAAGGAAACAATTTAGCTCAGCATATAGTAATGAGACACTTGAGGGAAAAATGGTTACTAACTAAATGGTCCACCAAGCTGATTGACAGCCTGAACAAAGCGTTCATGAAGTTCAGGCGTCCAACGGAGACGAGGCTTGACATCATTAGTCATTGGAACACAGGAATGATTAGGTGGTGGTGGTGGTTCCTGATAATCTCCAAAGATTTGCTGGGGACAAGGTACAATCATGCTTTCATACGGTACAACGACCACATCTTCATGTTGAACAACAGCTTGATGTGGGTGGGATGGATATAGTGTTGGCACCCTTCCCTGATACATCTCTCTCTCTCTCTCTCTCAAACTTGGGGGACTGCCTCAGTACTGCTACACACACAAACTGCTACTCTCTGTATGTGAATACATTCATGCTTACAATGAGCATTAAGTGTGTAGTAAATATCAACAGCTCATTGATCACTTTCCTTGATTGAAAAAGGCAAGATTATTTAACAAGCGACAAGATATAACTAAAGCCAGGACAGATGCCAGGGGAGCTTGCATTGTATGGGTTTAATTTGAAAAGAACGATAATTAGTTCACTCGGTAAGGGAGTGGTAGAAGAGCAAGCGAGGGATCACACGTAGGCGAGGGTGGTTAAAGAGAGACTGTGGCTTTTGCATGAGCAAAAGAGGCCAAAGTGTGAATGCGTTTGGTATGTTTTGCTGCATGTAGTAATACGTGGAAGACCCTCTTCAGAGACTTGTGTTTTTTGCTGGGTTGTTTGGTGGGGGTGGGGGGGTCCGTCGGTGGGGTGGGGTGTGGGTTGTGTGCACCTAGAACCAATAGGCGCATCAAACTCTGATCGTTTGCAGACCCAATGCATGCATTGAGTTCCGATTGGGCACCCAAAAGTGTGCGATCTTCTTGATTATCTGTCACTGTATCTAAGTAGGTACTTTAAATTTTAGTTAGCAGGTGCGAATTTATTTCGATGGGATCAACATCATGAGTTTCACCTATGTATAAAGATAATGAATATGATTGATTGTTCTATAAAATTTTGAATTATAGAATAACTTCAGTTCTGTTTTAACCATTTGGAAAGATTGGTGTATGAGTGTCCATATGAATGGCAATGAGTTGGAATTCAGAGCACACATCACAGGCATTGACATGAACCAACAAGGAGAAAAATAAGATTTTATTAATAAAGATATGAAAATGTTTAACATATAATAAAAAATATAATGGCTAACAAATAAATATGTATATACATACATACATATATATGTATATTACTTATAATGAAATAAAATGATAAAGATTAGGTTCGTTAAATTGTGAATATTGCCTAGAGATGAAATTTAAAATTGTAACCTAGATATTGGGCCTAGGGCCAAATTTTAAAACTCTACATCACAGGCATTGACACCAAAAGGAGAAAAACATTTATTATGATGGCTTTAATGATGACATGATACAACCGGTAAATGTACGAGAAGAATATAGTCCTAAAATTTTTTTAAATTGTTAAACCCTGTCCATTGCTTGTAATACATATCCATACAAACTAGTGTAACAAATATTTTTACATTACAGGAAGGGACAATACACAATCGGAAAAATTTGCTCACCTCTCCTCGAGCTCAATGTTGCAAAAGGGACAGTCCAGGTTCGAAAATAGTAAGGCATGTACCTCGAGAATTAATTCTGGTCAAACCATATATCAACAAAGATATTTATATAATTAAATTTAACTATAGGAAATGACTATAATACCCTTACAAAAACAAACAAAAATATTTATATAATTAATTAAATATTAAGAATTATGGAGCTGATCCATTGATAGCGCTAGCAAAATAGGGTATTTGCTAGCGCGATCTGGACCGTCCATCCTGAAAGATGGACGGTCCAGATCGCGCCTTTTTTAAAAACTGTCAGTAGTCCGCGACACAATATCGCGGACGACATTTTTTACCTTTTTGCCCCTCCACGCCGTCCGCGACACAGTATCGCGGACGACTGACAGTATCGTCCACCACACTGTGTGGTATGACTTTTTCTGTCATTAATGTGTCCGCTACATTATGTAGCGGACTAGTCTTCTCTTTTTCCCTCCCTTCTCTTATTCTGACTTCTTCTTTTTCTCTCTCTTCTTACTTTGATCCTGATGAACAAATTTTCATGAAGTTCACTGGCAACAGATTGCCATTGGTAAAAAAGACTCCAAAATGAGCACACCCAATTAGCATATCCACCTGCAGGCTGGAACCATTCATGAAATTGGCTGGCAACAGATTGCCATTTTATTCTAGGGTCTTCAACCTCCTCCATTTCTATCACCCTATATCAAAAACGAAAAGATTTTAAAAAAACCTAATTTCTCAAACCCATGACAACCAAATCAAAGCACATCATAACTATTTGAAGCGGCAAGATAGAAAGAAAGGGAAGAGTTTTCAAATCATCAATAGTTTGCTATTTCGACACAGATTTGTTGTGATCTTTATAGAACGTCCGCTGTTCTATATGGACTTCGCCGGAGCCACCGAAGGTGCAAACAGGCACGGCCAGGCCGGTGCGGAGCTAATGGGCACAGCGGCGGCGGAGGAGGAAGGTAGTGGCTTGATCGGTGACCCAAAATTTCTTTTGCTAGGCCCATAGCCATGAAATTGGACAAAGAATAGGGAACCCTTTTGGAAGGTTGTGCCTCGATCACCACTCGCACGCTCACAAGGGAGAGAGAGAAGATGCGAGATGAGGGGGAAAGATGGTTGTGCCCTCGATCGCCGGACACGGGAGGTGCTGTCCAACTACCCCAAGGGAACCACCGTCTTGAAGGAGCTCATCCAGAAGAGAGAAGATGAGAGATGAGGGGAAATAAAAGTTGGTTGTCTCTTTTCCAGAGCTGACAACACGGATGTCTCTTTTCGAGAAAGTAAAATAGTACGCTACATAATGTAGCGGACATATGTAATTGGGATTGAGGGGTATATTTGTCAAAAATACCGTCCGCTACATAATGTAACGGACGGACTTAAAAAAATACAAAAAAAAGATTTGGGCCGTCCACAGATCGCGTGTGGACGGTCGGATCGCGCTAGCAACTTAACTCAGTTTGCTAGCGCTCTCAACGGATCAGCTCCCTAAGAATTAAGTAGGCAAAAACAAAAACAATATAAAAAAAAAAATCAAACCCTCATTCTTGCTCATGCAGTGGCCTTGTTATCCAATTTATTTCGAGCAAATATTCAGTATAATGGTGATAGATGTCACGACCACTGGCATCTTATCACCATCGAATCAATTACTCCAAAATACCATTTGGTAGTCCACTTCACCATCCACCTCAAATTATAGGTCGCATTGCCAACTAAAAGGACAAAAAAATAGAACAAATATACAAAGAGAAAGAGAAAGACAAATGAATTCCAGCATATAAGGGACATCCATGATTTTCGACCATCGATGTCCATTGATACCAGATCTAGTTAGGAGGTGACAACATATCAATGCCGATGATGTCTTGAGACCGATACATTTATATTATTCCTTGCTTTAGTTTCATTTGTCCCACGACCACTTATTTTCCCATACATTTAGCTCCTCTTAGCATATTAGGCTCGTTCAGTCACTAATTAACCGTTAAAAGCCACCACCATCATGACCGCTAAAATGATGGGTTGCAACATGGCACCAAAATTCACCATCGTTGGGTTTCATGAAACCATACAGCTAATATATATCCACCAAGTACAGGGTTGAGCCTCGCTACAGTCCACTTCCCCATTTATTTAGGCACGGTGCTCAATCCCTATGTAAAAGCATGGACATGAGTGATTCTTAGTTTGCATTGATACAAATTTAGTTATTGTATGCAATGTGTCAGATAGTGACTAAGAAATGTTATTTCTGCCTTTCATATATCCGAAACCCTTGTTAAGAAGAATGAAAACTTAAATTATGACGTCCATAACTCCTTTACACTCTTGCATTACAAACTAATTCAGTTGTGTAATCAACATTGCAATATATTTCAGTATGACATTAAATTAGATCCTTGTCTAGATATCGATGAGTTGGCCGCATAATTGTACAGATTAGTTAGCATTAATAACCAAAAAAAATTTGCCAACAGTGATAGATATGACTTGATACCAAAAAAATTTGGACATTTGCAATAAATTGAACCTCCTATTTGTTGGGGTAACCCCATCCCAATAATATATATATATATGTGTGTGTGTGTGTGCGCGCGCGCACGGGCGCGTAAATTTCGTTCATTCAAGCATATCTATCACCACAAGAGTGAAAATTTACTCGACAGTAATGAACTGACCGGAATTTTGGGTGGCGGGTGGGGGAATATTCTCTCCTCGTGGTTCACAATAGTTTTAATAAGTTACACAATCTCATTACCATGACTAGTCATTTGGATCTCCTCTCATCTTAGCTCATTAGTAAAAAGTACGAGCTTGATCTTGGAGGAGGAAGGGCTTGTTGAATAAACAAGGCGACTTGAAAAGGTCGTTTATGATCGTCATCGGGATCTTATAGCAACTTTATAATAAGTTATATACTATGTACTGGAAAAAAAAGGTATTCATAACTCTAAATTAAATGTCCACAACACAAGTATAACAAGCTTGTTGGCTTGTTCTAGAGCTAATTTTTACCTTGATAACAATTAAACAAGTGATATTATGGAGGCAAAACAGGTATGCACTTTTAGCAGATTACAGGGGTAAAACAAGGGATTAACTGAATTATTTTTTCACTAGAACACTGCTCACATTCTTTCACATTCACACACTCATTTCAGCAGACCACACATGCTAAAGTCTCTCCCATACACTATTAATAAACTAACAAGTGGCCTACATGCAAGGCACAAACTAACTGAAGTTACTAGTTTCACAAAAGACACAACCGTAGTTAACAAAACTAGCTAACACAAACCAATGGCAACACAATATATCTCAACATTCTCCCCCTTAATTTGTTGTCATTTGAGACTCCAAGCGCTTCTCTGAATTTCTGGAACTTTTCTCTTGGAGGTGCCTTAGTGAAAATGTCAGCCACTTGCTCCTCCGATCTACAAAACTCGAGTTTAATTTCTCCATCATCAATTGCTTCTCTTATGAAGTGGTGTTTGATAGCAATGTGCCTTGTTCGTTTGTGGTAAATAGGGTTCTTCGCCATAGTTATGACTGATTTATTGTCACAAAATAGCTCTGTGCCTTCTTCTTGCTTCTCTCTAACATCCTCTAAAATTCTCCGCAACCAAATAGAATGAAAAGTCGCTAATGATGCTGAAACATACTCAGCTTCTACAGAGGATTGAGCAACCAATTGTTACTTCTTTGACACCCATGAAAACATCTCGGAACCGAGTGAAAAATAGTAGCCCGAAGCTCTCTTCATATCATCCACACAACCACCCCAATCGCTATCACAAAAGCCAAACAACTTCAAATCAGAATTTTTGGAATACTTGATTCCATGATCAATCGTGCCTTGAATGTATCTTAGCACCCTTTTCTCTGCTCCCAAGTGAAAATGGCTAGGGTTGTGCATAAATCTTGATAGCAAACTTGTTGCAAACATGATGGCAGGCCTTGTTGCGGTGAGGTATAACAAGTTTCCAACCAAACTTCTATAGACACTTGTATCAACTTTCCTTCCACCATCTTCCTTTTTCAATTTCTGATTCACTACAAGTGGTGTGTCCTTCGGATTGCAACCATACATACAAAACTTCTTCAATATATTTTTAGCATATTTCTTTTGAGAAATGAACACGCATTTCTCATCTTGAGAAGTCTCCATGCCAAGAAAATGATGAAGCAGCCCCATGTCACTCATTTCATACCGTAGCATCATTTCGTTTTTGAACTATTTCATAATTTTTCCATTGTTTTCGATAAATAGCAAATCACCAACATAAAGTGCAATAATAAGGATACTTATGCCCCTTCTTTCTTCACGTACAAAGTTGGCTCACTTTTGCTTTTCTCAAAACCTTCCTCATGGAAGTATCCATCAATTTTACTATACCAAGCTCTCAGAGCTTGCTTTAGTCCATACAACGCCTCTTTCAATTTGCACACCTTTTCTCCACCTTTCGCCACGAAACCTTGAGGTTGCTTAATATAAATCTCTTAATTCAATTCACCATTCAAAAATGTAGATTTGACATCAAGTTGGTACAACAACCAACCCTTTTGAGCCGCTAAAGTAATGAGAGTTCTTACCGTATCCAAATGAGCAACCGGAGCAAATATCTCTTCAAAGTCAACTCCAGGTTGTTGTGAATACCCCTTTGCAACTAGCCTTACTTTGTTTCTTTGCACCGAGCCATCCGAGTTGTATTTCACCTTATACACCCACTTCACACCAATGGTTTCCTTGTGTAAATGTCTTTCAACTAACTCCCATGTTTTATTCTTTTTAATCACAGCAATTTCTTCTTCCATAGCATTTCTCTAAGCTTCCTCCTTCACAGCTTCTTCAAAGCTTTTGGGTTCAATAACACAAAAATTGCAAGTTTGATAAATGTCACTCAAACTCCTTAATTTTCTAGGAGTAGAGTTTGGGGATAAGGTGTTTTAAGCTTGGATTTGAACTTGATGATCTTGGTGAGTCTCCTCTTCGTTCGTTTCATCATCTCCTTCCTCTTCATGGCCTGAAATTGGTTTACAAACTTCATTTTGGCAGCCCTTTTTTCTCAATACTATTGTCTTCCCAATTCCAACGTGCATTTTCATCAAATAAGACATCTCGACTTATAACAATCTTGTTGTTCTTCAAGCTATACAACCTATAGCCTTTTGATTTCAAGCTATACCCAACAAAGATGTATATCTCGCTTGTTTCATCCAACTAGTATCTTCTTTCTTTTAGAACTCGAGCATAACACACACAACCAAAAACTTTAAGATGTCTTATCGAAGGCTTTCTCTCACTGCAAGCTTCAAATGGAGTCTTGTTACATAAGGCCTTTGTTAAAGACCTATTAATCAAGTACACAGCTGTATAAAAAGCTTCGGCCCAAAACTTTTTTGGCAATCCTTTCTCATAAATCATGGATTTAGCCTTTTCCAACACGGTTTGGTTCTTCCTCTCCGAAATTCCATTTTGTTGTGGTGTATACCCAACCGTGAGCTGTCATTCTACTCCTTCATCTTCACAAAATTTATCTAACTCACTTGAATTATACTCGTTTCCCCTGCCACTTCTCAATTTCTTTATAAAGCAACCACTTTGCTTTTCAACAAGACATTTGAATTTCTTAAAAATGCCAAAAACTTCAGATTTTTGTCTCATAAAATAGATCCATGTCATGCGAGTATAATCATCAATAAACAATATAAAGTACCTATTTTTAAAATTAGAGAGAGTGCGCATAGGTCCACACACATCCGTATGCACTAACTCCAATTTTTCCTTAGCCCTCCATGCCACTTCTTTTGGGAAAGGTTGGCGATGATGCTTCCAGAGAGCACATCCTTCACAAACATTATGCTTATCTTCAATGGTAGGCAAACCTTGCACCATTCCCTTTTGAGACAACAACTTGAGTCCTTGAAAATTCAAGTTCCCAAATCGTCTATGCCATAACTATGACTCATCCTTGATTTCCACTTTCAAAGCAACATTTTCATGTACTTCAATGTAAATGGAAAGCTTATATTACTCAACATTTTTATCTTCTTCACCACCTTTCTCAGTTTCCCATTATCATAAATAATGCATCAATCTCCAAAAAATCCAGCTTGTAACCATGCTCCAAAAGCTGTCCAACACTCAACAGATTTTGATCAAGCTCCGGAAGAAGTAGAATATCCCTAATAAATCTACTACCTTCATTAGTTTGAACGTCAATTGTTCCTTTGCCTTTTGCTTCACCAAAGCACCATTTTCCAGCTTCACGTGGGACTTAAAAGTACTGTCCATGTCCAGAAAAACATTCTTACCGACTGCCATGTGATTGCTACAGCCACTGTCTAAAAACCAAACATTATTTTTATGCTCCATAATGCTTTAACAAGCATAGAACAAGTTCTCTTCATCACCTCTTTCTTCGGCACACTTTGCTTGCTGATTATTTGTCGCTCTACATTCCTTTTTTACATGCCCAAAGCCACCACAATTATGACATCTTCGCTTTCCTTTGAACCAACAATCTTTTGCCAAATGATTGTCCTTTCACAAATGTGACACCTCCTTGAACTATCTTCACCATTACCATTTCTATCAAAATGATTTTTGCTTCTTCCTTTTCCAAATCCTCTTCTTTCATTTCCATTATTTCCTCTTCCCCTTGCAAATTCTCCTTGAAAAGAACTTCTTGGGGTTTGATTACTTCTTCCTTGTTCTTGATTTGAAAACTTCTTCACTTCATTTGTGGGATTCATATTGACCTTAGATTGAAAAGCACTCTTAATTGCTTTTTCAGAGTGACGTAACAACCTTTGCTCATAAGATTTCAATGAGGCCATTAAATCTTGAACACTCAACTTCTCAACATCTCTTGTCTCTTCAATAACAGCCATTTTAGAGTCAAATCTTTTCGGCAAACAAATCAGAATTTTTTCAACCATTTTTCTGTCACTAATTTCTTCACCATGTACCTTCATTTGATCAACTAAATCCACAAATCTTGTAAAAAAACTCTATCAGCGTTTTACTTTCCTTTATTTTCATACTTTTAAGATCTCTTCTAAGAGTTAGAAGATTTATAGCTTTTACCTTCGCATCTCCATGGTACTCGTGTTCAAGAATATCTCAAGTCTCCTTTGCTTTTGTAGCCCTAATGATTCTTGGAAAAATGGATTTGGCCAATCCTCTTTGGTGGATTGTAGAAAGTGCATATGCATCTCTTTGTCTAACTTCCTCCAATTGCTTATTTTGAGTAGCCGATAAACTCTCTATCAATTCGGGTTCGGTATTCCCATTTTCTACAAAATCCCAAAGCCCCATAGATTTGAAAATGGTCTTCATTTTCACATAATAAAAATCATAATTTTCACCATCAAACCCAGGTACAAAACCAAGTTGTGACCCGCTTGTATTTGCCATGAGTAGATATCTTCACAATGGCTGATTTCAGCTTCGATTCGTTGTGCCCAATCTGCTTCTACGGACTTGGCTCTGGTACCAGAAAATGTTGGCTTGTTCTTGAGCTAATTGTCAGCTTGATAACAATCAAACAGGTGATATTATGGAGGCAAAACATGTATGCACTTTCAGCAGATTACAGGGGCAAAACAGGGGACTAACTGAGTTATTTTTCCACTAGAACACAACTCACATTTTTTTACATTCACACACTCATTTCAGCAGACCACACATGCTAAAGCCTCTCCCATACACTACTAGGTAAGCTAACAAGTGCACTTGCAAGACACAAACTAACTCAAGTTACTAGTTTCAAAGACATAACTGTAGTTAACAAAACTAGCTAACACAAACACAAACTAATGACAACACATTATATCTCAACAAAGCTCCTTTATATAGCTCACTAAGAATCGGTTAATTCTACTTCCTTAAGCAGAGCGCTGCCAGGAATGAGAGCCTTTGTTTCGAGCACAAACATGTTATTGAGCTCTGCTTGCTTGTTAATCGAGTCAAACTGAGCTGATATGAAATTCTAATTTCTTAGTGTGATTGCAAAAGTGTTCCTTATATTTGGACCTAATTTTTAAATGTTCCTAAAGATTGACTTGTTCTATTTCAGACCTTTATCTATGCTTATGTATCCTATTTGGTCCACAAGTCGTTAAACTATAAGATGCCTTAAAGTTCAAAGGGACAATATTTTAGATGACCACAAAAATATTTTTTTCCCTCCTTCTTTGTCAATATACTTCTATGTTTTTCTTATGAATATTTGTCTCACCACAAGGTTAAGGGTAAGCATCAAACCGTTCAAACCGATTTGAACTGCTCAAACCGATCAAACTGAACCTATCCAATCCGAACCATCCAAAAATCTTAACGATTCCGTTTCAAATTTCTCAAACTGATCTTGGTTCGATTCGATTCATGGTTCATATTTTTAAAACCGATTCTACACTGAACTGAAACGACCTATGAGATGTTGATCTATTTTTAATAACATTCATTATATTTTTGCATACGTGGTGACCAATATCTTTTTCTATATTTACTCGTTCTTTCTCATACATCAATGGCACATATATATATTGAATGTAACAAGATTATATATAATTTAGAAAAATAAAATTTTAATTTTAATTATTGTTAGATCTAATAGTGGTGCGCAAAGGAACAATTTCTTTAAGTGAATGCAAACCGATTCAAATCGACTAAACCGAGTCGTTTAACTGACAAAACCGAACCTTCCAAACCGATAATATTTGGTTCGGTTCTGTTCACAATTTTTCAAATCGATGGATAACTGTTCGGTTTGCGGTTTGACCCTCAAACCAAACCGTGCTCATCCTGGCACAAGCTAATGCCACCGACATCGTCAACTCCAGTTACTCCATCAATAAACCACGACCACGAGATGAAATTAATTTTTCTGACCTATAATGTTGATTTTCGAGTTTGCCCTTTAAAATTAATGGTACTTTACAATTGTTAGGACCAAATAAGGAATGAAAGCTAAAATAAGTGACAAAACCAAACTAGTTAAACAATAAGAAACTTTTCAAAATTAAGTCCACATAGAAGGACCAGTTATCTAATCTACCCAATTTCTTAACCAGCAAGAGCTTGAACTTAGAATTTTAAGCTCGTGAAAATAATGAAGGTGTCTTCCCAAACGAATCGAGAAAGTCTTGTTTTGTCGAAGACAACGGGCTCAATCATGAACATCACTGAAGCCTAGTCATTTTGGGTAGACCAAAATGAGACCATGGTGAAGTCTATTTGGGTTTCTACGAGATAAAGATTATTTGTTGTACAGTTTTAATGATGAAAGTTTGTCTCTGAAAATATTTTATTAGTTTTGTTGGAATCTCTAATAATAATTTTTTTGAAAACTCTAGCATCTTTAGTGACATTTTTTTGTTATGTCATTTGATGTACGGTTTTGAAAATTACAGTTTTAACGTTGCAAAAGATTTTCTCTGAAAATATCCTATCAGTTTTGTTAAAATTTTTAATTATAATTTTTTTTTGAAAATTCTAGTATATTTAGGGACATTTTTTGTTATTACTTTTTTGTGAGAGAATTGAAGAATATATACCAAAGAAAAAGTATTTCACAGACGAATGCACAAAACCAACAGACAAAACATAAAAATTTACATGAAGAAACGATCTTATCTTGAGGAGACTAAAATTTTTGTGAGAGAATTGTTTTGTAATTTGTTATTTTCAAACATGAGTTGTTGCTGCTCTCCAGCTTTGAAAATAAATTAATTAACCTGCCAGGCTGAGTTTCAAACTAGCCGTTGCCCGGTGCCCTCCAAGTCTCCAACTAGCCCCAAACGATCCCAACACGCTCAGCTCTCTCATCTTCAAGTTTAACCCATTCTCTCTCAATACTTTCTCTCCAATCTAATCACACTCTCTCCCTGAATATGTTCACAGAAGGACTGGATGAAAGTGCTCTTCACTGGATCAAACAGGTACAGGAAACCCACTTTCCACATTTTTGAACATTTCTTAAATTTCAGCCCACAAGGGCTCTCAACACACTCAAAACCCAGATGCATTACTTTTCTGTATTCAAGATCAAGATTCTTCATTCACGTATGCATACATGTTTTTAAGCAGGTATTAGAAATAACTTCACTTTCCAAATTATCAGCATGTCTTGAAATCACACACACCCTCACCACCTGCACACGGGCGCGCACACACCCACACACAAACACGCATCATATACTAGATTCTTGAAAATATGGATACACGTTCTTTAGCAGCTACAAGAAAGAACCCACGTTCCAATTTTTCAGCATCTCTTTGAATTGAACTCTCTCTCCCTCTCTCACACATATATGACTCTTTATATTTTCATACATGTGTGGTTTATGAGAACCTATCAAGAATTGACTGTGGAAACTCTAACAGCAGGGATCTGATATAGAACAACAACGTCGACCTCGATCGCCTTTGACAGAGAAGCTTGGTCATGAATACCCAGTTCCAAAATCCCCTCTTTTGTACAATTCTACTAGTACTACTTTCAAGTCCTCCCACGTTTTGCCTCCCCTGAAGTTCCATTCTGGCCTTTTGGGTTCCACTCTTAGCCTGGACAGTGATGAAAGTGAAGAGGAGAGTGTGGCTTCAGTTCCTGATGATTTCGATGCCAATTCCTCTGAAGAAGGAGATTTGGAGAGACCTAGTGTAGATTATTATGATGAAGAATCATTTGGCCTGAAATCTAGCACAAACTTGAACCAAAATAGTGTGACAAGGCCTGATGGGAATTATCGCTCTACTTTGAATAGAGGGTTTTTGATGGAGAATCTTCATGTTAAAGTTCCGGAGAAAGACAGAGTATTTGCGGAAAGTGGCTTTTGTGTTGGAGGAAGTGGGCAGAGAAGTCAGTACGTAAGTATACTAGTTTCTTATCATCTTGTCAAATTTATGAGTTTGCTTGTCATAATTTACGAGTTAACTAATCTGTGTTATAGCCCATCGGTTCCACAATTTAAGTCTTCCAAAACTTGAAAACCAATAATTTTTCTGGCAACTAGCTCAGGTGCTTCAACAAGACTAGTATATTGCCAGTCGGTAATAAGAAGGTTTATCTGGAATGCTTATGCTGTCTAAACTTTGTAATGGGTGATTTGTGAATGCAGAGGCTACTATAAGGCCATTGTTGCTAATTGTTAAAGTTGAACGCAGAGTACCCCTATAGGTAACGGTTTATTAAACGATGTCCCGTACTTGGGAACTCCAAGTGCACCTCCGATTATGGATATCAGAAGAGAAGCACACGTACCCGAAGTTGAATGTGAATTAAGTCAAGACTTGGGAGGTTTGACAGGAAACAAACAAACAAACAGTGAGATAAACATGTCAAAAGAATCAAGTCAGGGTTGTTTTGGCAGAGGAGAAGTCTTTTCTGATAGGAAAGCACAAGCTCCCGAAACTGATCCTGGTGAAAGGTTTGATAATTTGCAATTCCTACTCAGCCTTTGTGGATAAACGGATATTTCTCTCTGTCGCTTAGTATGAAAAATTGCAGAACTTGACAGTGCCTCTTCTATAGGGCAAATAGAGAAACACATGGAGAAACATCACTGGATCATTTACCCTGCTACAACACCAGGTATATCGATTTTATACCTACTATACGATACTCACGGTTATTACTTTCTCTATTTTAGCCAGATTTTATGCATTAAACCAGGGAAAGTAGACCTTATAGTAAGTCACATTAGCATCAAGTGTCACAATTTTTTTTATTTTTTTGTAAATTGCATGCAACTATAGATACTAGATTCAAGGCTGCATTTGGTGCAAGATTAAAGTGCCGGAACAGAAATATACATCCCAAGCCTACCAATTCTGAACATGGTGCAAGCTGTATTTAGCAGATTTTATATTCCTTCAAGAATAAGATCTCCACCAAGAGGCTATCCCACTCTTTAACTTCAAATCATAGATCTATCCTTTACTGGAAGCACCTGTTGTCACCAAATATTGAAGGAATTATGATCATTAATTGCGATAGTAGGCATTATAACTTGGTCGTGGGATTCTGTTCTGAAGAGAATTTGGATAGAAATAGTATTGAAGGGCAAGAAATGATATTTGTTTGCCGAAACAAAGGTGAGTTGGTACATTTTTTGGACAAGTAGAGAGTAATATTCATGCACTTAGACTCTATGGTTGATCGGCAACCTGTAAGAAATGTTATTTTAAGGACCAATTTATATTTTGTGTTCTTTTCTTTTTATCAGTATGGTTTTCGCAACACCTCTCAATCAGTATCAATTTAACGGAGATCCATGCACACATCAAATTGTTATCTATACTAGAAATTTGAAAAATGCTGTTCTCTGCTTGCAGTGGGCAGAATGCATGGCAAACTTTAATTGCTTATGATGCATGTTTTCGCCTATGCTTAAATGCATGGACAAGAGGTTGCCTAGATGCAACCGAGTTTCTACGTGACGAGTGTCTGTTACTCCGTGGTGCCTTTGGGTATGGTACCTTTTTCTTATGTATTTATCTTTAGCCTTTACCTCTATTTTACCGAGGTTATCTATAGCTTTATGCTATTAAAGGAGTTTGTATAATGTTTCTTTATTTAATAGACTACATAACTTCCTGCTGCAACCTCGAGGACTAAAAACGGAAAGGAGTACTAAGAGTGCCAATCAAGCATATCCCTTGAAAGTAAAGAAGGAGGTCGGAAAGATTCGGGTTGAAGGTAAGCTTAGACCTATTTTTAGTTGAAAAGGTTAATGGTCATCATCAGACTAAACATCGCGTATCTAAATTTACCATATTCATACCTCAACAGTTGTTTGCTTCTTGTAAGTTGTTGATATATGGATGCTCTTAATTTTTCATATGGCAGTAAGAAAGCTGAGAATAATACCAAGGGGAAAACTCAAGAGCACATACTCACAGAGAGGTGCTATGTATATGCAAGTCGGAGTAGAGTACGTGCGACACGTGTCATCGTTTGTAAAAACCGGCATCAGTTCTCTTAGGCACACCTCATTTTCATTTGGATCTGAAGGTTTGCGCTTGTTGATACACATATTTTGAAATGTTTTCACGTAGAACTTATGCCATACTATATTATGTCTTGCCAATTCTGTAGCGCAGTCAAATCATACTCTGTGAACCACTATCATGTCTTGCCTATCTGTTAGCTGTCAGAACCATCGACAATAGCAGGTTAAACATTTAAAAATGCCATTTGGCAACCTTGATGTTATAAATGGATTCGCACTTGGAAAAGTTTAAATTAGTAAGCTCTCTTTATTACTGGCGTCTCAAATATATAGATGTAGTAGATCACTGAAAGTGTGTTTTTTTGTGTTTACAGAGTCAATGTCATGCATGTTTCACTTGAGAAGTTCAGCAGAAGATATCCAAATTAAAGCAGGTCACCGAAAGTGTGTTTTTTTGTGTTTACAGAGTCGATGTCATGCTTGTTTCACTTGAGAAGTTCAGCAGAAGAAATCCAAATTAAAGCAGGTGCTGCCATTTCCTTGAGGCCTGGAACTGGTGACTACCATGACTTGTAAGTTGGTAATGTATTGGTAATTGTGCATATAATTATCACTTTTGGCAGCTCAGAGTCTGGATATAATAGAGTATTTAGGTAGGGTTAAATACAAAATTGTCCCCTGTGATTTACATGTTTTTGCTGGTCGCTCCCGTGTTTGCAACTTTTGCAAAAATGTACCCTGACCTTTACAAAAGCATTGCAAAGGAGTCCAAAATTGGACGGCCATTCAAAATCGGACGTTAAGTCCATGTACTGTGCGCATGCCTTTTTGGCATGGGCAGATCTGTCATATTCCTTAGCCATTTTCCCTCCAACTGCCTCATCCCCCCCTCTCTTCTACAGCAAGTCTAACAGTTTCTCTGCTGAAAACCAAATATTACAGCCTTTTCTCTCTCTCTCTCTCTCTCTCTACACACACACAGACACACACAAATAAAGATACGAGGGGAAAAGAAGTGAAGGTGGAAGGGGGAGAAGAAGGAGATAAACAGGCTGCTTCTGGGTATTATGGAAGGGTACAAGAAAAGCCCATATTTCTTAAACCCACTGTCAACTCCATTAATGGACTAAAGTTGAAGCTTCCTTCACTTTCTCTCTTCTTGAGTACTACTAAGTGACCACTGAAGGTGGCCTTCAATGGATGGCGAGAGACCCGTTAAAGAAATGGAACCGTAAATTCAAGTCACAGTTCATAGATTTGTATTGGCCTACCGGCAAAATTATAAGTCCCAGATTGTGTAAGTGACACGGTTCCTGTACATACTTTGGTGGTTTGAGCTTACCAAACAGATCATCTTGGTGACTCACCATGAGCATTAGGTTAACAACCTTTTCTTTTGCAGGTGACTAGCCTGCCCTTATGGTATTTGGGATCATTGTTTTGCTTACGCGCTACTCAAAGCACAAACAATATACACACACATATTCACTTGACAGATGAAATTAGTTGCAATCTTATTCATGTCTGGAATAGTTTGGAATATTAGACGAGTTTCTTCTAACAACTAATGTGACTTCGATTTCCAAGTACCAATCCATGTGGAAAGAAACTGGAACATATGAAGCTATAATGGGTTATGTTTACGCAATCTGAAGAAATGATGATTTGGTTTTTGGGTTAGAAGAGAGATGATGTTCCGATACTAACACTTGTATGTTTTCTCTCTCTTCTGGTTGATTCTTTGCCCCCTTGTATGTTTTCTCTCTCTGTCGTTGGCATTTTTCTACCATTAAGACACAGAGAGAAGAGAGAGAAGAAGCAGAGGAAATTAGCCCACTTTTTGTGAGTGAGAGAGAGAGAGAGAGGGGAGATGGGGTGGGAAATGACAGATCTGCCCATGCCAAAATGGCATGTGCACACTAACGTCCATTTTTGAAAGGCCCCATCCAATTTTGGACTCGTTTGCAATGCTTTTGTCAAGGTCAGGGTACATTATTGCAAAAGTTGCAAATAAGGGGGAGCGACCTGCAAAAAGGTCAAACCACAAGGTACAGTTTTGTTTTTAACCCATTTGGGTACTTTAAAATCTTCTCTTTGTAGATTAGCTGAAAACCTTTTTAGTTAATGGACTCGTAGACTAACAACAAGATAGGATTCAGAGCAATCTGCAGAATTGACCTACGCTAGCCTTCACCGGTTGTCATCCCAAATTTTGACTCCAAATGATGTGGCAGATTGTGAGCCAAGTATATTAGAACACTGTCGCCCACTATTATAATATGCGTGAACCAGAATCTGCAGCCCATTTTGGAGTCAAATATTGCGATATGGAATTAGTAGCGCTACTGTAAACTAAATATATATACTTGTAAGACATCCAGTATGCAATCAATGACGAGGAGCTATGAACATGCTTATCTCGTAATTAAAGTTTAAAGAAGATAATTAAGTTCAGCCATCCTTTGCCATTTTCTGCTTGAAGTGGTGATTGCCATGCCTTATTTGTTATTTCCAAAGGACTTGCGTGTTGTAACTTGCTCTCATGATGTATCCTAAGCATGTTCAAAGCTTTACTACAAAAGGGGCTGATAGCTGGACCCACATAAAATTTTGAGCTATATGATGCTTATCTGGTCTGCTAGTCTAGATCATGATGATCAGCTTCTGACAGTATGATGCATATATTTTGAGGATTGAGTTTTTTCGTGACCAGTCAGGAAGATCTTACTGTCGTGCCTGTAATTTCAGTTTTCCAGAGAACCAAGGAGACGCTCTTCTACTTGAAGTGCACGACGCGAAGAAAACTGTCCAAGGACGAGCTACTATTCCAATTTCATCCTTGACTGACAATCCTGTATGTATCATCTCCATCTTATGAGAATAGATCTACTACTTATAAAGTCCTATCTTTCTACCAACAAACCTCGTCAAAATGATTATCCCAATTCCCAGAATGAGAGAACGAGATGGTGGCTCATCTATCATGACGATCACGAGTGTGTTGGGAAGGTGCAGCTCTTCATTGGTAGTACAGTTACATGTGATGAGACCACTCACATTAAGGTTACTTATTCAATCTTACTACTTTCAGTGATTTCCACATTGTTACATGTCATAAAATATCAATTCAACTTTAAAGTTGTAACTGATATTTGACCCTTGAAATTGACATCTGTTCCTTTAACTTGAAAATGTGCCAGTGTTTTACGTTGTGTCTATCTTGGTGCCAAGACTTTATGGTCAAGAAAGCAATAGCATATTATCTAGACAAATAGCTGAATCATATAGATTAATGTGTTCTCATGGGGAGCCTTCATGTTTCTGAAAAAAAAAACACAAATCCATCAACAACGAGTATCTCCGAGGTAAAAACTATGTGCAATAACAGAAAATGCCTAAAGTTTTTCGACAACAACATAAACACTCTATACCATTGAGTTTGACTTTCATTGTCCAATGGTGAAGCTTAGTTTAGTTGCCTTTGTATGAGGATCCTGTGCCTATTTCGAGTACACCTTGGAATGCCTTCTCTGACAATGAGTATTTACTTGAAACTCAGTCTTTATTACACCTATACAGTTGGTATCATTACACTATACAGTTGGTATCCATAATTCATTCCTTATCGAATAAAACATACAAGTTAGTAACAAAATCAAAGACTTGAGATTTCTTGATAGAGCGGTATTTGATCGAGCTTAATTGTATTTTTAGTAATGCAATCAATTTCCATCAATGTGTGCTCATGTCTAGTCCATCAAATATTAATTTGCTTCGTTCTTCTTTGCTCTAACTTGTGACAGAGTGGAACTATTGTGGAAACCCTTGCTTATGATCTATTGCTTGAAGCTTCCATGCGTGCACAATATTTCCATGCACGAAAGTTAAGGCTAGATGGACCTTGGAGATGGCTGCTGTCTGAGTTTTCTGATTATTATGGAGTCTCAGATTCATACACTAAACTGAGATATCTTTCACTTGTCATGAACGTTGCTACTCCCACGAAAGGTTGTTTAGAACTAGTGCATGAATTGCTTGTACCGGTCATGAAGGCCAGGAGTGAGAAAAGATTAACTAGACAAGAGGTAGACCTTACATCTCTAAACTTTGAGATCATGTACTCAGATTGTTGCACCTTGCAACTTACAACTGTAGATCATTTCTTCGTAGTTATCATAGTGGACTTCTCTAAAGCATAGGTTATGTAGTTAAACTTCCAACAAACATGATATGATGTTTTAGACATATGCAGAAGCCTCAACTAACGGGTACCATATACAAACCTACTAATTGCATACACAAAGACTAAGCACTTGGAGATAACCGTTTTATTTTGCTTGGTACTTGATATTGCCAAAGCAGCTTTGGCAAGCCTAATGCACCAAACTTTGGAAAAAGAGAAACATAACCTTCCAATTACCAGCTTTGCTTTAGTTTATTACTCTCTACAACTTTATGTTGCGTACTTATTTTCTTTGTTCTCTTGCAGAAAAGTATATTGTTAAATTGTGAAGCACAGGTCTCAAGTCTCCTGGCAAATGTATTTGAGAATTATAAATCACTGGAAGAAAACTCTCCAGCAGGTTTAGCAGACATTTTGGATCGAATACCGCAGGCTGCTGGACCAGCTCTAGGTCCTGCTGTGCAAGTTTACACACTTCTTCATGATATACTTTCTCAAGATGCACAGATAATGTTAAGAAATTATTTGCAGGTGAGTCGTATTAACTGCAAATGGTACACATTTCATGACATGTGAAGTTGCATCTGCTTTTTCTTCCTCCTGTGATCTATCCTGAAAATTAACTTCTGAACCATTTCGCGTATACTTTTCAGACAGCGGCAACAAAGAGGTGTAGGAAGTACATGGTTGAGACTGATGAGTTCGTATCGAGCAGCTCAGAAGGTTTTCTTATGGACTCCATTGCGGTTTCCACAGCATATTTGAAGATGAAGAGCCTGTGCGTTAACTTGAGTAATGAAATCCAGTCAGATATTAAGATCCACAATCAAAACATACTTCCAAGGTATTGCACACTACAATTAAGACAGTTGAAAGAACTTGACATACATTATTACGAAGAGTGAGCTATTAAATCAGTTTTTTTTTGTGTGCCACTTTGCTTAATAAGATTCTACAGAACTAGATGATTAGTTAGCCCAGGAAACTGACCAAGTTCCAATGTGATCGTTAACTTTGCACTTGTATTTAGCACTCAACTATTATATGACATAGCATTAACTTCATAGTCTGGGTCACAAGCAGAATCTTCTAACATCTAACTCCTTATTTTCAGTTCAGTGGACCTCTCGACCATCACAGCTGCAGTTTACAGCACCGAGCTGTGTAAGAGGTTAAGAGCTTTTCTTGCTGCATGGCCTCCATGCAGTCCTGATGCCCATGTTAATGAACTTTTGATAGCAACTGCAGACTTTGAGCGAAATCTTGAGTCTTGGAATATCAGGTTTGTAAAAGAAATTTGATATGGCAATGTTCATATTAGGTAACAGAATAGGCTTCGTTTTCTGGATGCAGATTTAATGCATCGGATATCCAGCCAGAATATGGCATCGACACTCATTTCATCTATGTAAAGGTGGATCTTAATTCTCAACAAGAAATGTTATATGCTTCAGACAGGTGCAAGGTGGTGTAGACTCCAGGGATTTGTACCACAATTGCGTAATGGTGTGGGTACAAGACATGCAACTCAACCTGCTTGATATTTGCAAGGCAGAAAAGGTACCTCCCTTTCAACCATTAGGATGCCTGCATGCCATATGTGACTGGATTAACTTATTGAGCTCAAGCTGAGATAAACGACCAGTTGATGTGGAAGTACCTTGCAGGTGCCATGGTCTGGAGTAGTTACCAACTATTCTACCTCTCCATTTGCTGAGGAAATGTATGAGAAAATCAAGGAAATGCTAACTGAGTATGAAGTTGTCATCAGCCGGTGGCCAGAGTACACATTAGCGTTGGAGATTGTGAGTTCTGATTCTATTGCAAGATTCATCCCTTTTATTAAACCTAAAAATATCTTTATGCACCATGTATACCAATTAAACGAAACAAATAATCACAGACAAACTTTATTTTATGTAATAACACCTGAACTAATTAGTGTTTCCCAAGTTGCCTCCTTCATGTTCATTACTTATCCATTGCACCCAGTTTCATCATCTACAACTTATGGCCGCTCTATAAAAATGTCGCTAATGTATGTATATATGCATAGAAGGACATGCAGAGAATCTACTCGTCATTCATATTCTGTGATACTCTCATTTGCTAATGCTATTATACATGCATCATTGACGATTGAAAGGCTGCTGCAAATTTGGAGAGAGCAACCATAAAAGCACTGGAAAAACTGTACAATGATATATTGACTCCTCTAAAAGATAGCATTCCGAAGAGGCTTGGCATTCAAGTTCAGAAATTTACAAGAAGACAATCAACCACCCTTTACTCCATTCCAAGTCAAGTAAGTGCTTCTCAACTACTAATTTGTGGGTAAAATAATAGAGGAGTCATCTCAACTACTATTTTCTGATTGCAACTATACAGAACTCTGCAACTAATAATCACTAAAGGCTGATTCAGGATTCAGACCAGGTGCCTAAGATCTACAGATACATGACCGTTGATTGTAAAAGCGCTACATGTTGCAACTCGACATGTGCTAAATTAGGATTCTAACCAGATGCTTATTTTTTCCCAATGAATGTTCTTGGTGGCATCAAATAGTGAAAAGACCACCTGATTGATATCTTAGGCAAAAAAAAATCCTGGAATACATTGATCTTTGGTCGTGCATAGATGGTAATATTAGTATGCCCACACGTTACGGAGTTTTATTGTAATAGTGTTTGTGTATATGTGTGTGTATAAGGACAATAAAAAAGTTGTCCAGGACTAAATACATAAGCTAACTCGTTCCCGTTTTGCTTTCTTCTTATTGCAGTTGGGGACTTTCCTGAACACTATCAAGAGGATTGTCGATATTTTGCACTGCAGAATTGAGGAGAAATTGAAGTCATGGGCATCTTATCTGCCAGTCAACAGTGATAATAAGTCAACTTTTGGAGAGCAAATGAATGGGGTCACTGTGTTGCTAAGAACCAAGTACAAGAACTACATGCAAGCCACTGTAGTAAAGCTTGTTAGCAATGTAAGTACTACCCACAATCAAATCTCCTCTCTATAAGCCATATTTCATGATATGTCAGGAGGAAAGCCAGATTTTCATGAGTTGATGATTTATAATGTCGTCCCTCTAATGATAAGTCCAGATTATCATGTTAACTAGTAAAGGTGACATGCACTAGACAGAGATAGGGCTTGTGGCTTTTAGTGTTGTTGTACAATGTAGATAAACTGTAATTACTATATATGCTAAAACCCTACTATAGTTATTATTTCTACAACCTTACTATATACGCTAGAACCTTACTTTAGTTAGTATTGCTCGTCTACAATTTTAATAGCAAAAACTGGGGAGTTCAATTTTGGAATAATTTCATAGAATTACTTGCACCTAGAAGTATTTGAAGCGGACGAGTATATATATATTATTGAACTTTATTTCCAAAACTTTTAGTTGTATATGTAGCATGGGAAAAACAAACTTGTTCATTTGTTTATCAAAGGTCATTACTGATCTTTTAAGTAAACTAGTAAGAATCACGTGCTTTGCATGTTATGTAGTGATTTGTAAGAAGAATGTTATAAACCTCAGTGAAAAGTACAATTAAAATTAATCAATATGATATTACAGTTAAACCACAATAAGTAAATCAGTTTGTTAAGTACTGCTCAAATACTCGAAAATATAGAAATTTATTGCACAAAATATAGTTTTACTTTCAAACCCGAAAAATGTATACTACCAAATAAATGTGTAAAGTTAATATGAGATAGTGGTAATGAGCGACATATTGTTCAAAAATCTAAGTTTTTCACATTATGCATTAGATTAATAATATAAATACAAACCCAAAAAGCTCATAAAGAATAATTTAAAATCCAGATCTTTATCGGATAATAAGACTTGTAGCGATGGTTATTAGGGTCAAAATATACCCTACATTTTATTTATTTTTGGTCTATTAATTCCTTTGTCCTAAAAAAAAATCAGAGTGCCCTTTCCTATTTAATTCTTATGATTCCAGATTCGAAGTTGTGATTAGATTTATTATATTTCTTAATTTTACTTTTTTTCTTACTTTTCAATAAAAAAATCTATAATATACTATAAATTTCTCTTGATAGTGTACTCTAAAGCTCTCTTTTATTCTTATATGACCTTGTTCATCTTAGTAGTACAATAAGGACTTTTTATTTTTAATGAACTAAGTAATTTCAATAATGTTCACAAACTTATATTTTTCACCCTATATTTTTACATATGAATTATAGGTTTAATATAAATACAAACTGGACAAAAGTTTATCAAGACCAGTGTTATTAAAGGCGCAGGCGTACCTAAGGCGCAAAAGGTCCCCGGAGCCTAGGCGCTAGGCGCAAGGCGCAGGCGCGCGCCTTTTTGAAGCGAGGCGCAATATTAAATTAAATAAGAACAAGACAATTAACAAACTTCCAAACATTAGAAAAAGTTTCAAGTTCCATCACGCAATAATTTGACAAGTTTCCAACATAAGAGAAGTTTTAAATCCGCTGACAAATAACAAATCACCAAACACTAAGTGAACATAACACCACCATCCTCATCATCGCTAAGAGCCAAGGCAGCAACACTTTCTTCAAATGGAATCAAACAACCGTCTACATAGTCAATTTCGTAAACTAAAAGAGGAAAAAATTTGCTGCAATTGATACTCAATTGTTGTTACGTACAATCAATTGCTTTCACAAACACCTCTCAAAATACATTTCCTAAAGCTACTTTTCAAGCATAACTGCTCATATTACAAACCACATTTATGAAGTATTTATCGATATTAATCAGCAAGAAACAATTCTGCTGTTCAAATGGCAGCCAAAAATCTTTTTGTGCTAAATGAAAAAAAATTCAAAGCTAACATCAAGTTTGAAAACCCAACTGGTTACCTAACAAGTCAGCAACCAAAGTTCCAAACTTTTTCGAAGGGGCACTGAAGAGCAGGGCAGCAGGCGCTGCAGGCCAGCGACTGGAGCGCAGACGCCGGAGGAAAGGAGAGATGTGCCGGCGACTGAAGAGCAGCGCAGCAGGCGGCTGAAGCAGGCGCTGCAGGCCAGCGACTGGAGCGCAGACGCCGGAGGAAAAGAGGGATGCGCCGGTAAGCAGAGACAGGAGTGCGACGGCCGATGGCGAAGAACTGATTTGGGTCTTTGATTCTTGGGTCGCGGCGAGGTGAGAGACCGCGAGAGAGACAGAGAGCTTGGGCGGTGAGAGACCGCGAGAGAGACAGAGAGCTTGGGCGTGAATCAGAAGGGGGTCTTGACTTGGTAAAGACAAACAGGAAAAAGAAAATCGACGGCCCACCACCCATGTGAACAAAATCCAACGGCTACAAAGTCTGGCGCCTAGCTTGGCGCCTCCACCCCCGCTGCGCGCCTAGCGCCTTGGCGCCTGGGCGCACGAGGCGCGCGCCTCCTTGAACGCGCTGCGCCTAGGCCTAGGCGAGGCGCTCTATGTGAGCCTTGCTGCGCCTGGCGCCTAGGCGCGCTTTTAATAACACTGATCAAGACTCAGATATCATTCATCAAATGAAGACCTATATCATTAAAATAAAAAGGAAAAAAAATATTACTTACAGCATAAACTTTTGGGAGTTAAGAAAATTATAGGGTTAATTGCACCCATGACCTTAAGGTTTGGGTAAATTAAACGTCTGTACATTAGGCAGAACAAATAGCACTTATGTCCGTTAATCGAACGAAAATACTGAAAGATGAAAAAACCAAAATGCTCAACACCTAGGAATTTAGTTCTTCAAATGTCAGTCCTCGTCTCTTCATCTCACCATACAGCCCCACCACCACCACAACCATCATCTCTTTACACTTCTTCAACATTAACGCAGACAACACACACACATGCACTCCCACCCACACCCCCTACAACTGGCCACAATCGTATCTCACCGTCATTTTGTTCTTCAGTTTTCTCACCTTTCTTCAGCCTTCTCACACCAATCATTTGTCACAGCTTTCTCACTCTAATCACTTGCAATTCAACGAACCAAATGAACAAAAATGAAATTTGAATTTGGGGTTTAAAATCTGGAAGAAGATGTATAAGATTCTTGTTTGCATCAAACTATTATCCAACACCACTGTAGCCACCGCCATAAACCACCACAAGAGCAAGCTTTCACCACCACTAATCAGCAAACCACTACGTCCAATTAGCCCACCACCTATCCAATTCACCCATCGCTACCAGATGGCACACCTATATAACTCTGATACGAATATAGGATTATGTACTTGTCACAAACTCAACTTATAATCATGAGCAAAATTGTATGATCTAACGATTCTTATGCATTTAAAATTTGTAAAGTTCTAGTTTTACGATAGCTTTTTTAGACCATTATGTCCGTAATTGAAATTTAGAAGTAAACTTTAGTTATATGATAGTTTTAACGTACGAATATGTTTGTATTGAAATATATATACATGCATAATATTAAATTTGTAGCATATACATGAACATACAAATATGTAACACAAAATTTAAAAAAAGATTGGGTTTCTAACAAAATATCCAATTTAATTTATGTAGATTATGTTTATTCTGAAAGGCTATAGACAACACTATTCTCTGCAAGTTATTTTTATTAATTAAAATTGATAGAGAAGATGTAATAGCTTTGAGGTATTTGACTTTAATCAAAGAACATGCAAGAGTTCAAGTGTAATTTTATAGATTCTTATAGGATTTTTTCACTTGAAGACAAAAAAAACTTTGCCCATAACTTAAGGATAGATTCATAAGTATTATTTTAACGAACAATGCTTGATAACAACACTCTAATTCAAAATGGGTATTTGATGAAAAAAAAAGTTTCAAATAAAAAACACCCATAATTAACAATAACTTTGTATGCAGACTTTAGTTTAAAAAGGGTATTTTAAGAGAAAACAAAAAAGATTAGTCATTTAACTCCAATCAGGATTACATATGGATATAAAAAATCCTAGAAGACTCCAGTTTTACAATAGCTTCCTTATACCAATGTTTTGATACTTAAAATCTAAAATTAAACTTTAGGTTTATAATAGTTTCAATGTACTAATATGTTTATATTGAAATCTATATACATGCGAAATAATTCAAATCTGTAGCATATGCATCAACATAAAAATATGAAATAGAAAATTAAAAAGGATTGAGTTTCTAACAAAATATTCAATTTAATTTAGATATATTACATTTCTAGAAAAATATTATAGAAAACTCTGTTCTCTGCAAGTTATTTTCTTTAATCAAATATGTAACACATGCGCTCCCTCCCCCACCCTCATCCCTTCACAACCGGCCACAACCATAGCCCACCATCATCGTGTTGTTTAACTTTCTTACCTCTCTCACCCCCAATCAACTGTCACAGCTTTCTCACTCCAATCACTTGCAACAAACCATCACTATTCAACAAACCAAATGAACAAAAATAAATTTTGAATTTGGGGTGCAAAATCTGGAAGGTAAAAAAATTTGTTTGTATCAAACTACTACTCAACACCACGGCAGCCACCGCCATTAACCACCATCACAGCAGCTTTTCCCCACTACTAATCAGCCTACCACTGTGTCCAATCAGCCCACCACCTGTCCAATTCGACTATCGTCACCAGATGGCCCACCACCGCCTCAAATCGACCGCTCACAAACCACAATCGTCATCAATAAGCCTTCTATGACCCACCACACCTCTAGTTAAGACACCTACACACACTCAGCTAATGTTATAGATTTATGATTTATTTGGCGGCTTTGAAATTTTCATGTTTGTACTACTGTCGAGAATGTTTGTGGCGGTGGAGGCGGGCAGACGGGGTGGGATAACGTGGAGGCTGACGTTTGTCGATATCGGGATGAGGTGGTGGGGCTGAGCCAGCTTGCTAACTTTCAGGCTGAGTACTTGCCGAGGAAGGTGCGGCGACGGGGTAGGAGGAGAATTTGGTTTGGAACCTTAATTTGAAAATTTAGAATTTATAAATTTTTATATTATATATACATTGTAGATACAAAATGTGGGCAATATTGACATTTAAAAAATATGTATTGATGACATAAGTAAAAAAGTATTTTCTTTAACGGATTAGTATGGCTTTACCTTTTGAAACTTAGGATCACTGATAGTATTTCACCGTAACTTCAGGGACATGGTTTATTTTGATGTTAGTCATTTTAAAGGTTATTTTTTGATAGGGTTTTCTTTAAAGGTGAATCAGAGTCTTAGCATTGTATTTATAAGATTGTACTAGATCCACTCTCACATTTTTGTCATTTAAAGATGCATTAGTGAACTTTTAACTTCTTTGACAGCAAATTTTTTATATCTAGCAAAAAATATTGTAGTTTAGTCTTACCTTCTTAAAAGTAAAAAATACACTTAATTTTTGTAGACCTTTTTTATTTCTAAAAACGGTATTTTTAATGAAAAATATTTAGTCATTTTAATCTTTTGAGATTATTTTATACGCTAGAACCAGATCCTTGCCCGTCTTTGTTGTATTCATAGTCTTTTGTCACTAAAAGATGTATTAGTGAACCTCTTTATTGTCAAAATGCTTAAAGTTAGTAAAAACGATAATAATTTAAGCATCACCTTTTAAAAAGTTAAAATATTTAGAAAACTCTTAAACTTGAAAAGAATAGTTTAAGAAATAAAATATTTAGTTATTTAACCCCTGTGTATCAAAACTTGAGAGTTTTCAAGCTAAAAAAAATTATTAATCTTTTGAGCTGAAATAAATTGGAATTTTTAACAAATGAGTTTTATCTAATCATATCACTTATAAGAGTGAGATATATGAATACAATAGCTATATGAAAATATGTTATCATGTAAATATATGAAATCTCCGGATACAATGGATCATAAAAAGTCAATAATCATATGAAGGATATTCTGTCATTTAAATAAGGGTATTCAAATAACCCTAATACGAATATAGAATTATGTACTTATCACGAACTCAAGTTATAATTAGGGGTAGAGTTGTATGATCTAGCAATTTTTATGCATTTAAATTTTTAAAGCTCCAGTTTTACAATAGCTTTCTTAAACCAATATGTCTATAATTGAAATCTAGATTTAAACTTCAATTATATGATAGTTTGAACGTACGAATATGTTTGTATTAAAATATATATACATGCATAATAATTAAAATTTATAGCATACACATCAACATATATACAAATATGTTAAACAAAATTAAAAATTATAAGAGTTTTTGACAAAATATTCAATTCAATTTTGGTAGATTATGTTTATTCTTAGGCGCTATAGAAAACGTTGTTCTCTGTAAGCTATTTTCAATAATCAAAATTGATGGAAAAAAATATAGTAGCTCTATAGTATTCAACTTTCATGTGAATAGAGCTGGTAGTTTTTGATAAAAAAATTTCGGTACTTAAAGAACATGGAGGAGTTCAAAGGTGATTTTATAAATTTTAGTAGATTCTTTTCTTTTTTCACTAAGAGACAAAACAACTTTTAACTTTAACTAAAGCATAGATTCCTATAAGGATATCCTAAGAAAAGATGTTTAATATCCTAAGAAAAGCCAAATGCACCCTTATTTTTTCAACAACACTCTACTTCAAAATGGATATTTAATGGAAAAAAAAGTTTTAAGTAAAAAAACTCCAAATCAACACTAATTTTGTATAAACACTTAAGTTTAAAAAGGACAGCTTAAGGGGAAAAAAAAGGATTATCAATTGAACTCCAGTCAGGATTACATATGCATTTTGAAAATCCTAAAAAGATTCAGTTTTACGATAGCTTCCTTATACCAATATGTCCATACTCAAAATCTATAATTAAACTTTAGGTTTACGATAGTTTCAATGTATTAATATGTATGTATTGAAATCTATATACATGAAAAATAATTCAAATCTATAGCATACGCATCAACATACAAAAATAAAGTAAAAAATTAAAAAAGATTGAGTTTCTAACAAAATATTCAATTTAGTTCAGGTATATTAATTATATTTCTCAAAAAAGACTATAGAAAACTTTGATTTCTGCAAGTTATTTTCTTTAATCAAATATGATGGAGAAGATGTAATAACTCTAATGTAGTTTAGTTTTAACGTAAATGAAGGTGATAATGTTTGATAGAAAATTTTTCAATAATTAGAGCATGCAGGAGTTCAAAGGTGATTTTATGGAATTTTCATAGGGTTTTTTCTTTTTTTTCCTTCCGATAAAAGTCAAAACAATCATTTACTCTAACAAAAGCATATATTACAATAAAGATATTTAACGAAAGAGGCTTGATATTATATTAGTCAAAAACACCCTTATTTTGATTCACACTATTATTGATATAGGTATTTAATGAAAAAAAGAAAGTTTTAAGTC
This sequence comes from Escallonia herrerae, assembly GCA_033070095.1. Lineage (NCBI taxonomy): Eukaryota > Viridiplantae > Streptophyta > Magnoliopsida > Escalloniales > Escalloniaceae > Escallonia > Escallonia herrerae. The sequence continues at coordinate 207,746 of JAVXUP010000545.1, forward strand.
AAAAGTCAAAACAATCATTAACTCTAACTTAAACATATATCCCAATAAAGGTATTTTAAGGAAATAGCCTTGATATCCTATGAGAAGTCAAAAATACCCTCACTTTTAAATAGCAATCTAATTTAAAAAGGGTATTTAATAGAGAAAAATATTATAAGTCAAAAACACCTTTACTAACCATTAACCTTTTATAGGAATATCAATTAGAAAATGGTACTTTAAGGAAAGAAAAGATTAGCCATTTAAGTCCATATGCGCTTTTATATATGTATAGATATAGATAGATACATTTAATGTAAAGCTTGGTGTCATCATCTTTGTAGTTTTTGTACAAATCACGACCTTGCAAATAACTACAGAAATGAGAAGTAGATTGTAAAGTTTATCATGAGCCTTGAACTACACGTGGTATAATTCCAATGGAAAACTATATCTTAACAAGTCAATAAGTTACAGTACCACTATTCCATTGTGAGTTATGCAACTTTTTTGTCTCCTATCTTATTTCCATCGATAACTCTTTATTTTTGGCGTGGATTGGATGTGTATGTTAATGTTTTACCTAAACAGCAGAACCAACATTGCAGTGTGAGAACCACCAGGACATATCGCTTCTGTGACTGGTGGGATGGGGTAGTCATCTATGTTGATCACAAGATCTACATAAGATTTAAGCTTCCAAAAGAATTTTTATGCCATTTTGCAATTATTTATTGGGAATATTACTTTGGCCTAACATTGTTTAATAAGTTGTCAATAAGTTAACTTATTCATCAGCTGTGAGCATGAAAGAAAGACCTTCTGCCAATTCATCAGAAAATCGAATCACTATGCATATTTTTGTGGTCGTAACTTTTGCTTCCCATGAACTTATGTTTAGAGCTTCCCAGGATCCTCCTGTAGTGTGTTCTCTGTCTCATGCGAAAGCTCCTTCTCGGAAGTCTGTTTCCCAAGGACTAAGAGGTTCTTTTATATGTTCATTCTAGAAGGTTATTACATGGAAGCTGCGCAGGTGTCAAGGGTGGTGAGATAGTTTCACATGCCAGAACTAGGACTTTTTGGAGTAGGCAAAACTGAATAGTTTAGGAACTCCAAAAAGAAGAAACTTAATTAGATAAACATTTCGCTAATTATCATATGACAATTGAAAATTTGATAACATCCAAACAAAAGGAGTTACACTTGTTATGTCCTTTTGGGTGGTTTGTTACTTCCTTTTTTTCTTTTTCTTGGGGTGGGGGGGGGGGGGGGGGGCGCCATGTGTTTTTGTACATGATCCTCAAAAACTGCAGTTTCAAATGAAAAAAGAAAAAAACTAAGCATGACTAATTCTGTCAGATGCAAGCTAATCGCAACACACGGCTTCAGAGGAAGCAGATGGAGAGGCTGAAGTCCGTGAAAGGATGCAAATGCTGAATTCACAACTCACTGAATGTGTATCTAACTTGCATGAGGTCTTCAGCAGTCAAATCTTTGTGGCAACCTGTCGTTCTTTCTGGGACAGAATGGGACAGGTATGCAGATAGAGAGGGAGATAGAGAAATTTCGAACTTCTTTTGCAAAAAATTGCTCGCAATACTGATGCATTCCGTTTCCTGATTGGTCTAGATTGTGCTGAAGTTTCTGGAGGGCAGAAAAGAAAATCAAGTCTGGTACAATGGATCTTATTATGCTCTTGGGGTAATCATTATCGTCTCCATCCCTACATTAGTGATTGCTTTAATGTCAATGAGTTCATTGCAAAACTTTCGAGCTATAGACTGGCCATATCATTTTGCACTTCGGATGTAGGGAAAATGAAATATAAGGATACTGCAATCATGTAGTTTTTTTGAAAGCATGGTTTGCAATGTTCCCAAATGTTATGCTCTGGCTTCCACACACAGTCCAGTAGCTGATTAATGTTGTTTGTGCCCAGTGCTTTGCTCTGGCAATCACGTAGCTTTGCCCGTATAAACCATGTTTGCATAAACCATGTTTGAGCCCAGCTGTTGTGCATCAATGTTCAATTCCTTTTCAGTGGGTTTATTTACAAAGCTCATCTGTTTTTCCTTTGCGATGTAGATTCTGGATGACACATTTGCTTCCCAGATGCAACGATTGCAAGGGAACGCCCTGCAAGAGAAACATCTCGAGGCCCCTCGCTCCATAGTTGAAGCGCGGTCTATTCTTTGTAGGGACGCAACAAATGCAATAGATACATCAACCTACACGTATTTCTAGGGCTCCCATACTGCGCTCTTGAGTCTTGTCAAATGATTGCAATTCCACAATATCTTGGACACTCCACACATGCGTGCATGGTGCAGAAATGTGCCAAAAGAAATATAGTGCCACATTCTTTAGAACGTTCTTTCGTAAGTAAGATGCCCATTTACACAGTTATATTTGTAACATCCTATCTTTTATATCAATATAAAATATGAAATTTCCACGCTCCAATCAGTGGCATAATAGGCTTGTACATCGAATGCAAGCACTTTAAAGCAGAAAATATTAAGCTACAATTGCAAGAGAAGAAAGAACTGACAAAAGGTTAAGAGCTATAAGCAATGAAGATTGAACGACCTCCGAAAGGGCAAGAGATATAACCAACTTCAGACGATTCTAGAGGAAACAAAAGGGTATGAGCTACAATCAATGAAGTTGTAATAGCATCCATGGTGGTTTGTCAAACTGCCTGGTCCATTGCCGAACAATGAGGGTGGTTTGTCAAGCTACAACCAAGTTGGTCTTCTGATAAGCCGGATATTCATGTTATAAGAAAAATATACAGTCAGAAGCAGTCCATTATTCATTGCATACCACCACCACCACCACTGATCAGTACCCTTTTCCTTGCTGTATTTGCTGAAGAAGAGCTGCTGCCAGCTGTAATGTTGCTTGCAGGCGTTTTTGGGGATCTGCGTCCTCTTCTTGCATACCAGCATTTTGCAGCTGTTGATTCACTTGTGTGCCACTTGGCAGCTCTCTCTGAGACACGGGGGTAACATTTGCCGGAGGCGCTGGCGGCGGAGGCAGCTGCTGCTGCTGTTGTTGCATTTGACTAAAATGAGATGAGGAAAAGTCAGAAGATGCTTGATTATTTGGTAAAGCATATTGCTGTGATGTTCGATACGAATTCTGAGGTAGACTCATGGTGCTTGACTGCCTTAACTCCTCCCCAATAGATACACCCCCTTGCCGCTGTTGCCCAAGAAGTGAAGACGCTAACTGAGCTAGTTGTTCTGATTGAAGAGCTGCTACAGGCAGAGATGAAGAGACTTGAGGATTGTTGCTCCCGGCTGAGGAGAAACCAGATACTCCAGTTGCGTAACTACTTAAACTCGTTTCCTGAATAGTCCTGGGCATGAGAGGGTTATACCCCTGAACATTGGGATCGACCACACTATTGGACATTTGTGATGCTATATTCGAATTCTGAAGATGGTTAGTCTCAGACCAGTTAGGTCCCAATGCGGGGTTCCGCTGATGGAGCATCTGTTCATGCCTGCTGTCATTAATGGCATCAGGCATACCCCTCAAGGTATGAGCAGAGCCTGAAATCGGTGGTGGGGCTGGTGTTGGCAAGTTCCCAGAAAAAGAGAGACCACTAACTGCAGGTTTTGCAAAATTCGGGAAAGGCTGCATTGAGGAGTAAGGTCCTGAAGGTGATGATGGCTTTGTGTATGGTGTATCACCATGAAAAGACATGGGATTTGTATCCTTTTGTTCGTGAGACACAAAACTGGAAGCAGGATTCTCTAACCTTAATATAACACCAGAGATGCTCAGTTTGCCTGGTACTTTCAGTACTTTCTCTGAGAATTCTGAAGGAGGTACAAGGAACAATGTGGTCTTCTCATCCAATTTAGCCACTGCTGCTCGCTCCTTCTCACCCAAATAGTTCATGAATTCATTGTAGTATCCAATATCCGCATCGCTCTCCGGGACAAAAAATACCACCCAAGCAGAAGCTGCTTGATAATAATGCTTTGCCAGCATGTCTAGGCCAGTCCTCGCAGTGCAATCTAAAAATGGAGGCCTGCGGCATTGGAAAATAGTTTAATCTGAGTGACTACTACGTGCAGACTTCATGGCAAACACAAGAATTTGAATAAGAAAGGAGCACTCAACAATCGCCGGTACCGAAACGTCATATAGTATATTTAAAATTGGACCAATATGTTGTTTGAAAAATATCACTCATACAACTAAGAAAAACTAAGGACTCAATAGTTTTAATTGACAAAAGCGGTCAAGAGGGGTTCAAAAATGAAAAAAATTTATTATCTGAAACAGAACGTGTAGCAGGAGTGAAAAACTTCCCGACCCAGGGAAAGAAAGAAAAGAAACAAGTTTACTACTCACAGCATCATGTCCATCACTTTTCCCACAGGAAAACAGCGAGCACGGCAGACAGCAGTTCCTCCCTTCGCGATGGTACCTTCCCATTTCCACACCTCATTCGATTCAGGAGTTGATCTTTTCCTCTCAACGTGGTTTGAAGGCAATGAAACAGGACCTACATGCAGACTATCATAAGATTGATTCCAGGTATCGCTCCTCTCCCCCTGAGATTGAGTAAAGTTCATCCCTCTCTCAGGGATCTGTTTATACCCAAAGGGTCCTGAATCAAAGGTCCTCCCAAGGGCCTCATGCTGAGGAAAGTCAGATATCCTAGGGAGAACATGGTTCACTTGTTCAGAATCAGAGAAAGGATACTCTGGAAGCTCATTGTCAGGGGGAAAGGAGTTTGTTTTGAGTTTTTTGGCTCCGCGAAAGATCAAAGGATCTTCCGGCAAGTCCCAAGCTTCGTCATAGAATGGACCTTGTCGAGGGAATTGCTGAGGAGAATATTCACCAAAACTGGCACCTCTCTCTCTTTGAGGACTACCGTGCTTTTCATACATCCTTTCTGGTGGTTCTAGTTCAGATCCCAAATCATGAAACCTCCTCTGTTCAAATGCAGCAGTTCCATCAGCCCATATATTCCCCCTTTTGTTGAAAGACGTCATGGCATCAGGATCCCCCGACTCCAAATTTGGAATAAAGTGAGTAGATCTAATGCTGGGACCTCCAGTTACATTCCCATGATACCTATCTGGTCTGAAGTTCTCAGCAGACCCTGGCCGTCCATATGACCTTGAGTGCGGGGAGAGAGGGGCATTCGATGGGTTTCTTCCACTATTGGATGTTGCGAATTCACTCCTAGAAAAACAGATATGTACCCGGGGATTGCCAAATAATTTCCCCTGAAGAGTTTCTTTAGCCCGGCAGGCTGCCATAACATTTCTGAACTGAATGAAGGCATAGGTACGACCTGGAAATACAGAGATCTTCACAATCTCACCGAATGGGGAAAAGGCTTTCCTCAAAATCACTTCATCCACCTTTAACAAAGCTGGAAACCCAATCCATAAGACCTCACTCGGTTCAGCATTTTTATCACCCATCTTGGATGAATCGGGACTGGGATGACGTGCTTTAGAGTGCTTATGAGAGAATGGAGATCCTCTTAACGTGGAGCGTTGCTCATCTCGGCGTTGCAAGTAGTCATTGGCACCCGAGGGTGCTGTTGACTTCTCCTGTGAATATAATCATATTAAGTCTTTTCCGGGCAAAAAAAATTCTTCACGAGGTCATAAAAAAGGTTCATCAACCAATTTGTATACCGACGAAAAGCTACATTGATCGAAGTTAACTCAGTTACTTCTGAATGTAAATTCCAAAAGTAGGGAAATATAAATTTACAAGTAACGACTACATTTGTATGGAGCACTGAAGAACGAATATGCCCTGAGATATTCATGAAAAGTCAACATCCAATATTGCCTTGGTCTTGTGCCAAGGCAAAGGCCGAGGCAACAAGAATAATCAAAAGTAAAACAGGACCAAATTACCATGACGCTACGGCAACAAGCATCTGCTCTGGAGACTGAGCAAGTAAAAACACCTACAAACTCTCTGGTAAAACAAATCCAGAGTGCTCTAAAAGCAGGCAGCACCTAATCAAAAGTTAGAATCCAAGGGATAAAATTCTCGCAGCTTCCCACCGAATTGTTCAAATGTTGGCCAGAACAAAGAGGTTCAAATTCTTGTTGTTGTGCCCATATCTGCATGTCCTACCAATAAAAACTGAAAGCTATTGGCAGACACATGCCAAAGCAGTGTCTCTGCCAACAGCATGTCATAGGTATTATCTGTATCAATAACATCAGGGGCAACACAGCTGCCAGCATAAGCATGAACATATCGAAGGGTGGGGCTAATAATTTGATATGCTGTAATAACAAAGTCTCAAAAGCTGAGCGCTATTCGTGCTGGACAGATACTGAAGCTTTCTTCATACAAGAAGAATTCAACCAAATTTTGACAAGTAGAACATCCCCTACGGTCTAGATACTTGATTAGGATTACCTCTATTTTCTACACATCACGAGCATCAAATGGTTTTAGTGGTGATCTCAAAGTTATGCATTTTGCCATTCAAAAGGATAACTGAATGCAAAACTAGCTGGACTTCACCAAAACAACTGAATATAACTCAATTTGGCCTTCGTCCCCCAATCTACTTGGTACACAGTCCTTCTCTTCCACTCAACTAGTTCAGCAAATAATAGGAGCATAATAATTCTTTGCCACGGGCTCCATTGTTAGAAATAGGTTTTAGAAGCGGAGACTATTAACTGTAAACTGCTTTGAGCCACACCTAGTTAGCAATTGGGGAGGGTAATGCTTGATGCTGCTAAGTGAATGCATATTGGTCAAAAACAACAAGCAAGGTTCCTAAATTGTTAAGTTAGCAGATGGATGAAAGTTGTGTCATCCAATCGCTCTAAAGGTAACGCATGGCACGAAGAATAACACAAATACTTCTTAATTCTCAAACTAAAGTTATGAAAAAACTCTTCATCTCACCCGATATAGCTGGACTTTTGAACCAAACTTAAAGAAAGTATTGAGGCACGTGGCAGAAAGCTTACTTTGGGCCTGTGATTGGACCATAAAGTCTTATCTTGAATTTTTCACGGATTCCTCCCGCATTACTATAGTCAGGATGAAGCAACTCTCAGCCTATTATGTTCCTCCTTTAGGGAGATCCTAGCTGACGCAGATAATTCATAATAAACGCAACCATTCTTGCAGTTTCTAGAAATCCCATCAAAATATCGTACAGTCATTTCTCACATGCGAATCGGGAAATAACAACTGCCAATGAAATAGTAGGACACTGCTTAAAACAAAAGCATAAGCATATATTATCCAAATCAATCTTCAGAAGGAAAGTGAGATTCTCATGCAAAAGTAGTTTGGCAATACCAAAGGAACATTTCTGTAATAATGCCTACTAGAATGTCTACATGCTTCATTACAAAACCGCCTTCAAAAAACTGAGTATATCCAAGCATAAATTTGCATCCTTCATGAGGTAGTTTTATGTTTTGACAACGCAGACTGCAAAAGTTACAGTACATCTAAGTTGGAGAATTGCTTTGAAATTACTGAATCTTATTGATTCCCAGAGTAGAGCCAATTGCCACTTCGGTTCCAAAAGAATGGTCTGTAATTCTTCTCCTACTTAATATTTAGCAAATTTTTTGGGGTCTATTTTATTGGATATGAGAATAAAGGGGTGGACCTGTTGGTGAAAACCAAAAAGAATTGTAGCGAAAATCCTGCCAGGAGCCGAGGATGAAGGAACAAGGTGGCCACTGCCGAAAAGGAGAGGGAGCTCAAAAATGGAGTGCAGCATAAACTATGATCATGAAAAGGAAAATAAGGAGAGAATGCAGGCAACACCTTTGAGGAATCTTCTTCTTCTTTAATTGTGTTTAACCTTCTAGGTCGATTTCTTCAAACTTGTAGAGCCTTAATCCAAGGTCAAAAAATAGGATGGTTAAGCATTCTTTGAGTCGATGCAGACCAGCCTTCATGGGACCATCCAAAGCATTGGCGGCAGCTGGTGGGCTGATTGGCCATTTTTGCATGCAGTTGGGGTGTCCGGTGACATCTTAATTACGTTGGACGAACATGTTCTTTCTAAACATTAGATGTGCGAATCGGAAGGTTCTCTGTTTCCTACTTTTAATTCCATAGGAGGAGGATTTGTCTGGATCTTCACATGTCTGTGTGGGTGTGCTAATATTCACGATAATAAGCTATGTGGCTTGAACTATCTTCATGTATCAGGCTTGGACTACACCATGGTGCTTTGGATATCCTGTTGAAAGGGGAGAGTGTACATCTGCAACAATGACAATGGTATTATAGAAAAATTCTTGTCTGCTATTTCCCAAGATGTCAATGCTTTCATTGCAGATATGGAGCTAATCGATCTCCCCCGAGAATGCGGTCGATACATGTGATTCAGAGGTTCTGATGATTCTTCCTGTTCCCAAATTGGCAGACTCTTGGTTGAAAAAAGGGAGGAGCCTTAAGGGGACTTGACCCATGTTCCTTGCTTCTGGCCTGCGACAAATTCGAAAAGGTTAAGTGTCCTTTTCCTTTTGAGAAATTTTGGCTCAAAGAACCAGGCATTTGGGGGTTGGTTCATGCTTGGAGGGAAAGATGGAGTTAATGGCAACCCCAGTCATTTGGCCAGTAAACTGAAATTCTTGAAGCTCATCTTTGGAAAAAGAACAGAAAGATCCTAGGCAGATTTGGACTGAGACTAACCCGCGACATTCAATCCATTGATGCTGTAGAGGTTTTCAAGAATTACAGAGGGAGGAAATTGAGCAATGGGTCAACTGCATGCTGAAGCTAGTAGGCAAGCGCAAGAGGAGGAAATACTGCCTGGAGACAAAACTCGAGACCATTAGCTCGAAGCCACAGACAGAAACACTTGGTTCTTCCATAAAGCAACCAGTGCTCATAAAAGCCACAGAAACTGGGTTTGTTATGGTGAATTATTAGGATCAAGCGCTTACCACAGTACCAAAAGCAATTGTTGTTAGCAAGAGTGCAACTTTATTTCCTTGTACTTCTTGTACAGCAGCCAGCACACACGGTCAAGCACACATGGGGGTTGACGGACGCGGCCAAACTCCGATCTGCAAACAATCCCTCCTCCAAAAACACCCCGGGGGGACTCAAAGTCATGACCTGCTCTGCTACCAATTTTTGGCTCAAGCGCTTACCACTGCATCAAAAGCAATTGCTGTTTGTAACAGCGCAATTATTTCCTTATACTTTTGGCACGACAGTCAGCACATGGTCGAGCACAAGGGGGGGTTGATGGACGCGGCCAGACTCCCTCTGCCAACAGATCGGTGTGGAGCATCCACTGCAGGATGATGTGAAGGCGAGTATCGTTCGGGTTCTATTACTCTGAAAGTCGGGTTGCTCCCGGGGCTGCAGAGTAGCTGGGGAGGCACCCGGTGACTATTCCTGGAGTGAGAGCTTCAGAAGTTGCATTGCCTGAGTGAAGAAGGTGGCTCCATACGCTTGTCACCCGAGAAGGATCAGTAGATGCCCAAGTTAGATGGTCTAGCCTTTACTAGCGCTGATCAAGTGACAAATGCCTCAATTGAACTCTTTTCACCAAAGAGTTAGTTTTAGGAACATTAAAGTAGATGTGTGTAGATAAGGCGCCAGGTCCACATGGATTTAATGTGGCTCTCTTTCAGCATTATTGGACCGCGATTAAGGAGGATGTTATGGCTTTCTTCCATTCCTGCTTTACGGTTGGGTCTCTTAAGCGAGTCACAATCCCACTTTCATGATTCCTTAAGAACGTGGTGCTACCAAAGTTAGAAATTTAGCCAACAAATTGCGTAAGGTCTTGCTCAATATTAGCTTTGAGTATCATAACGCCTATGTTGGGGGAACGCCTATGCAAATTTGGATTCAGCTTTGGAATCCAATGAGTCTGTTGATTCTCGGTTGAGGAGTGGGTATTCAGGTATTATTAGCAAGCCTGATATCGAGAAGCTTATGATCGCGTGTTGGGATTTACTTGTTGAACTGGTTGGAGCATCTAGGTTTGGCATTAATGGTACCGCAGCTGGCTCTTTTTCTTTCTTGAGCATTCAGCAGGGTGATTTCCCATCCCTGTATTGTTTATTAGTGTATGGAGGCTCTTAGCAGAATGTTGGTGTGAGCAGAGGCATAGGGTTTTCTTTAGAGTTGGAGATCATCATGCTTCAGGTGGTATTGTGTCTAATTTGGTTTCTGTGGATGATACTGACTTCTTATGACATGGACGATGATCAGCTTCATCATCTGAGAATAGTACCCCAGTATTTTTTGGATTGTCGTCTCGCTTTATCTGAGCCATTTATCTTACATTGTCCTGTGGCTAAATCTCTTTGGCACAAGATGTTCAGCCTTCTCTGTATTCAGTTGGTAATTCCCATTGGCATCTTTTGGTGCATTTTGTTAGAAAGAATAAGCAGGCATTTGAGAGTGAGGACATGAGATGGTACTCACTTAATCCCTTTTCTTAGGTCAACCCCGATGAAGCCTATTGACTTTGTGGACAGCTTTGTAGAGTGTATAATCTTTTGACTTGAACTTCTGTTTTGGGATTGTGCCCCCGTTTGGCGCATTTTGTCAATAAAGTTCACTTTAAAGAGTTGATAATAGTTACTTCTCCTACTTAGTATCGAGATCTACTATTTAGCTGGTATACATGTTGTCAATCACTTGCCTAGCCCATGGATGCCAAAATCTGAATTTTACTAATACATCCACAGATATAATGATTCGTGTATTTAGCATGTGAAACTCAAAAGAGAGAGGCTAAAACGCATCGCAGCCCAATCTCTCACTAACTAACCACGTTAGACAGAATGTATATCTGTTTCAATATGTGTAAACCATAAACATATTTCTCGTTGTACCAACACAAACTTAGCAGCATAAGCACCCCAATAAACATATATATCTGCATGCATCTGATATATATGAATGAGCATTGCAGAAAGTACATCAAGCTACATTTCTTCCAAATGCAACCACCCTTGTCAAAACAAATAGGTGGTGGCAACAATTAGAAGTTTGAAGATGATAATACAAACTTCAGCACCAAAATGAATTGATATTGTCTGTGGTGCAAATTCATGCACATTCTGTAATGCTTTTGTACATAGAGAAATAAAAGTTATTCCAGGATCTATCTATCTGTCATAAGGAGAGTAATGTCTAAAAAACTTTAAAAAGCTGTGAATAATTTAAGTTTACACAATCATTGTCCAGTGGACGTGGATTTGTTTGCTCTATCTGACAACACTGCCAGATTTTGCTTTGCCCAGGTGACCTTCGCACCTTTGCCTCAAGCATTTGACAACACTGCAGCAAATAACTTAAGGAAAGGTTGAGGAGGTCGCTACACCCGGATTCTATTGACGGCCTGTGTTAACTTCCTATGGCCGGTGTGCCCCTTCTAACAGTTCTCTTTATCTGATAATTCTTTTTCTCTTTAAAAGAGAGAAAGAGCTTTTAGTGATAACTTTATTCTTGCTACTCAAAACAATTAAAAAGTGAAAAAGTACTCGTTCTTTTTCGGCCCACAAGAACATGTGAACCTTCTCAACTTCATTGTTCATAGACGATACTGGTAAACCGAATTACTGGCTCTCAAAGAGGTATTACTCTCACAGGTGTTCTTGCTGCAGAAATGAATGTATTATTTCGTAGGATCACACAATTTGATTGCCATCCCGAAGGATGTGGTAGTGGGAATACGACTAATTCAAATCTTCTTCCTGTTTTGTTCTTTTTCTTTTGCTCTTAAGCAGGCCTATAACGTGAGAATCCTGTAAGAAACAAAATTATTGCTTGCACCTCTACATACATAATCATATTAACTCACGTTTATAACCAATGCGCTGCCTCACCAAAACAAATCAATAAACACCTAAAACGTAGGTCATATGGACTATCAGTGCTACCAACCAAAAAGTAGACAAAGGTGCAATCTTCACAAAACGAAGAAGCAGTTTCTCAATCTCCACAACTCCTTCAGTGCAGAAATATGTTTCACATGGCTTTCAAGTTGTACATATAGGAGATCATTGCAAATGAAAGCTTGCAGTTCCTTTAAAGAAGAGAACAGTCAGGGTGAAGATGCCATAACTATTAGTTTCATGACTGACCAACAGAGGCTGTGCCTAGAAAAAGCAAAAGTGAAATAATATTCACTTCTTCTCACAAGAACACTATTGAAGATTGGATCCATGTCCCGGAAAATGCAACAAGAAAATCCGTAGACCGTAGTACTAATTGTCCTTTCAGAAAGCAAACTACACAACTGCAAAACCAGAGGCACTCTAGACTATGACAAGATTACCGATCATTTCAAGTCACAATAATTGTTTGGTCGATTTGGATGGGAGAAACAAAAGATGCTTCTTTTGCATAAACATATTGGATAATGCTGTGTTTGTTGTCTTTTGGAAGCAAGAGATGTCTTGTTTGCTGGTTCATGGGAGAATCATAAGGTTCTTCTTAATGTGCAAAATGCATAGCTTTGCTTCTTGGGATGTTGGTTTCTCCATTTATAACTTTTTAACTTTTCCTTTTTCTTTGTTCTTTTTCATAAGTAAACTTTGTTAATCCTGTATACTTCCTATCCTGAGTTACCACCTGCTCTATCAGTCATTTTGACTTGCAGGCTACAATAATAAATTCACCAGAAAATTGAACCAGGTCTTTCATCATAAAAGTTGGTTTAACATAATAAAATGTTCATGTCCTCCGACAAATTAATTTGGAAATTCAAATAACACCAGTGCCTACTTAATCAAGCCTGGAAGGCTTTGAGGCATCAGTCAAACCCTAGGCTTCCTTTATATTTGCTTTTGGCCAAAAGACATGGGGGCTTCATAAGCAGGATATTGTTGTTGGCATGTTATAGAGTGCTTACTTCGGGCAACTGGGACCTCAAGAACCAGCTGTATCCTTTCTATTAAGCCTGTTGTCCCTGGATGATGAGTTGCGTTGGATGCATGAACATTGCAAAGGCAAGAGCTACGACCAATTTGCCAGTAGGGTGACATTTGCTGTACTTAACTACCTGATGCAATTGACTGCCCATAATATGTTTCCTTAAAGGAGATTTGCTGCTAGAGATATATTAAAACATCAGATGCTCTTTTTAGTTGATAGGGGAGCCTTATCTCCTCTTGGTAATTATCTTTTTGTTTTTTTGCCTATCGCTAAGTTATGTTTCCCCTCTAATTAACTGGTGAACCATAATCGTCAATGAAGCTGGTGAACGAATTGTTGAATTGCTTACCAGCAAAAGAAAATGTCATATTCCATCAAATTTTTGTGCTCTCGATGGTTTTTGGTAATGTTTTCCTCGTGTAATCAAATTGATATTTAACCCCAAAGAAAATGTGTGCGGTCTCGACTCTCGATACTCTTAGGAATCATTGCATGTATATGAATATAGCTCCTGTATGGCTGCATCCAATTCTTAGTAGTTGAATACTTGAATGAGGTCAGTCCAATGATGGGTAGATGATGCAGTATGCCCACAATACTCCAGATGCAATGTCGAGTATATGAAAACTTGTAACCAAATGCAAGAATGGTTTTACCATAGTTTTGCATGGGGAACGCTACCTTATATCTTCACTAATCATGGTCAGCTTGGTGTTAATATACATAGTTAGAGAAGAAGAGGCCTACAAACTGAATGCCTAAACAAAGAGATGGTTCAAAAACCTATAATTTGGCGCCGTAATGAACTATGTGATTTTCCTCCTGCAATATATCAAAATTTGCATCTCCATCTCCTGGCAAGTATATTCATGAACTGTCATCTCCAGACCTACCTCGTAACGAAAACCTAGAGCTAGCCCCTTACAACAGCTCTTACTAATTCAACCAAATTAACGTATCTAGCTTTGATCTGGCAATTCACAAATTATCTAAAAAGGCTGATTTCCAATCTTTTACACAAACACAATGATGCTAAACTACACAGGAGGGCAAAGAAATAACAACAGTCTCTCCACCTATCAGAGAAGTAAAAGACATCGAGAAATCATTAGCAAGATTCTTTAAGAAATCTTGTTAAACATAGCACTGGTTTAATCACCAATCAAGACATGGTGTTTCTGAGTAAAAGATAAATTTGCTTGCGTAATAGTTTAGTGATCTCAGCACTAATTAAGACTTGAAATATAATGATGTATATCATCATAACAAGGAGAAATTCCTCTCTTGCAATATGTTTGATAAAGCTTATAAGCATACGACACAGTATCCTTCTCTCTACTAGACATGGTGTTTCTGAGTAAAAGATAAATTTGCTTGCGTAATAGTTTAGTGATCTCAGCACTAATTAAGACTTGAAATATAATGATGTATATCATCATAACAAGGAGAAATTCCTGTCTTGCAATATGTTTGATAATGCTTATAAGCATACGACACAGTATCCTTCTCTCTACTAGACATGGTGTTTCTGAGTAAAAGATAAATTTGCTTGTGTAATAGTTTAGTGATCTCAGCACTAATTAAGACTTGAAATATAATGATGTATATCATCATAACAAGGAGAAATTCCTCTCTTGCAATATGTTTGATAATGCTTATAAGCATACGACACAGTATCCTTCTCTCTACTAGACACGGTGTTTCTGAGTAAAAGATAGATTTGCTTGCGTAATAGTTTAGTGATCTCAGCACTAATTAAGACTTGAAATATAATGATGTATATCATCATAACAAGAAGAAATTCTCTCTTGCAATATGTTTGATAATGCTTATAAGCATACGACACAGTATCCTTCTCTCTACTTCCTACGCCTTTAAATGAAAAGCCAGAGACACTGCAAAGCTCTCAATAAAATGGCAAAATATTCCCTTTCTTCACGAGCCTTACACAAACTAGCAAGATCAAAGTGATAGTGTTGATTAGCTGATGTATTTGACTTGCCTAAGTTTAAGTCATCCATTATGTTATCAAATATTTAACAAAAACGGGATGGCTTATTCCTTCAATAACTGCCCAAACGGTATCAAGGCCCCCTACTCCTTAGGCCCATACTAAGCGCCAAAAATGCCCACTTGCAAAAGGTAAGGAACTTACAGACTCTTGCAAGAAGAAAAGAAATAATCTTACTTGAAAAAGAATGTAAATCACACTTAAGGAAAGTACACCAACTGCAGTATTAGTAGTCCACAGCCTATAAGTTGGCCAAGAAAATCTCTTCGTTCAACTGAGATTGAAAGATTGGTGGGCAGAAGTACATAAAAGTTTATAACTTGATTTAATATGCAGTTTTAGGCTTCATCCTTTCTTACAGATTGTTGAGCATTCATGGAGATGGGAGGTGTAAATATGAAGTGACAGCAGTCAATTGAATGTAAGGACCACCAAGGACAGAATACCTCAAGACGCACATTCGTGATAATCCAGACGACATTTAATCTTTGTTATGTTAACATCTTTCCTCTTGGTAACCGAGTATAAGGACTATGGATGGAAAGTGGGGAATGCACAATTTACTGACCTAACTATTGGATTCCCATTTTTTTGCCCAAACAAATTTGTCTGTTCATAGGTTGTTCATGGGAGCCGTTTTGTATTTATTATGGTGCTCCGCCTTTCCTTTTCTTTTTTCTCTGCAATTGCTTTATGGGATTCGCCCCCTTGGGCACTTCTTTTTTTGTATATACATATTTTTCTATTGACAAATATGTACATACATCAATATAAGCCTGAAAGCAGGGACTCTTTTTCATAGAACGCTCTTCTATGACAAGATCTAATTTTTTATAAGGTCAACTACTCTTTTTGCTCCACATTATTCTTTTCTCTTACTCCTTGGCACGTTGTTTTCACGACTTTCATAGAATTGATGGAATATAAACACATACACGGCAGCAGTATTGCATCGTAAGGAAAACAGACAAAGGTGGACAAAACTAACCGCCTTAGCAAACTCAATTCTAAGCGGATTGCCCGCGACAAAAAAACCTTGAAGTGCTCTCACTGCAGCAAAGGCCTCTTCTTCATGTTTAAAATTAATGAAAGCATAGCTACGACCCGGTTGGAAGGCAACACTCTCAAGCTCACCAAACTGTAAGAAGTGTTCGGTCAAGTCTTGCTCAACTATGTTATGAGAAAGATTCCCAACCCAGAGGTGTCTTGATGGCGGCGCATTGTTGCGACCATGATGACTCTTTTCTTCAGATCTCAGCGGGTAGTCCCTGTGGAATCTATCCCTTCCCCCTCTGCCACTCTGTAGTGAAAAAAGCATAACAGTCACAACAAAGAAAATAATTTCGATAAACAAATACAACCCCGAATCCCAAGTTGGCACAATTATAAAGGAAAATCACGGCAGTAAGCATGTGAACTACTTAATTTGAAAACATGATGAACTACTCCCTCTGTTGATAAATTTTGTCCAGTTTGACCTTTAGCGACACTCAAGGAAAGAAATTGAACATCTAAACATCAAATCGGACTCAAATGAAAAGTATAAATCACACTATGGATTAACAAACAAAAAAAAAACTAGGGCAAGAACGATGTGTAAAGTCAATGTTCAATTACATGCTATGAATTTGCAAAAAAGTCAAAAGGGACAGACATTATGAAATGGGGGGAGTACCAAATACTGAAGTCTAAATCAAGTTACCCTGATTTCCTCTTCATGATGTCATTAATGTTTTATATTTTCAATCCTCTTAAAATAAGGAAATGCTTAATTTTTCTACACACTTTGTGCTAATCTTTGCAGAATTGCACCAAAGGACAATGAAATGATAAATTCGCGTCATAACATCCCAAAATCACTGCAACCAAACCTAAACTAGAAAGAGATCGAAAAACGTCGCACATAGGAAACCAGCATGGAAGGTATGATTGTGAAAAATCAGATCAACTTTGAGGTAATAAAGAACTTTACCATTGTAGTCCGACTAGGTTGTAACGAAGCGCCTTAAATTGAATACGAATTGCTACGCTACATACAAGGGCATTGATTCGTGTGCCTTTTTCTATGCATCCAGATAAACAGAGTAGCAAATTACGAAACCAAGGCTGAGAATTAGGCTTCAGAAGTGAGATTTTAGGGTTATTCTTCGTGAACAGTAAGCGAGCGAGTAAATGGGCCTGCGATATTGAGTTAGGGCTTCAACCCTGTTGCTTAAATAGCCTCCCTGAGTGTCCAATGGGCACAATTCCGGGGTCGTCGGCAGCCTCCATGTCAGAGTGACATCTTAGCCAAATTGTTAAGGTCCAGATTTATTGTTTTGTACGGATACGTTTAGGATTGTGTCCATAAACTACTTGCTTGGTTAGGCCCTTCAAGAAAAGCGTTGCTCTTTTAGGTGTTGAGGGTCGAACAAAGATCAGGTAAAGGCATTGTAAGATAAAAATTGAGAAGGCCGGAAAAGATCCGACATAAACATGCAAACAATTAATTAGTACATGTGTGAGAAAGCTCTAAATCGGAGTCTACGTGTCACTATATACTATCACCTAATATATACAAGAGTTATAGCGACTTAAGTCGTCTGTGATGTATAGGGATGTTAATTGAGATGTCACTCTTTTAGTAGGACACATGGTCCTCGTGTCTATTCAAAGTAGATTTAGGACCTAGAGTCTCGATGAATATCCAGTATGAGATGTAGGACATGGAGTCATTGTAGGGTGTAGAGTTCCTTTTTGTGCACGCTCAGGTGACGGGGCCTGTGTGACTCGTGGGAATCCCGACACCCGCAGTCTCCTTAGCCCAAAATATTGGCAACGACTAAGGCCGGTCTAAAAGTTTCTAGAAATATTTCTAAGACTAATAATGCAGTGGACATGTGGCGCTTAGCGATTAGACACTATTTTTTACCCCTGGCGAGCCACTTATTTTAAAAATACGTACTTAAATTTTTTCGAAGGGGCATTGAAGATTAAATTGTTAACTATAGAACATCATCTTATTCAAGGGATAAATGGAATGTGTTTTCGAATACATAAGATAGAAGTACTCGGTGTATTTTGGTTTCATGTCGCCTTCGCAACCTGGGGCTGAAGGGACTAGCCGTGGAGTTCATTCCATTGGTTCGAGTTCTGGGAGTTTGGCTTCTCGTAAGCGTGATCGTTGTTTGGCTATGTAGGGTCCGGACGAGGTGCAGGGAAATTGTTTGCACATGGAGGTGATGGCCCTGGTCCTGGTGTAGGTACGCCTAAATCTTCTCCGTGTACCTTTTACCCTTATGTTATGATCAATTTTATGGAGAATAAATGCACACGCTTTAATATTGTCTATAATACTTTGGAATCTATGTACATCGCTAGTGGGATGTGGGTTTGGGATCCGGGAGCATATGATATGGTTATTCAATGACATGCCATGGGTGTCTTTATTGAGATATGTATCCATCCCTAAGAGGTTTAGTACTTGGCCTGAACAACCACTCGAACCCCAATGAAAATCCTTTGCTAGAACTGTGGCGAGAGGGTCAATGGTTGATAATTCCTACAGCTGATCAATTGATCTGTAAACACTAAACACTCACCTAATGTCATTTTTCGGAATGGCAGGTGAGAAGATTGCTCCTAAGTTTTATATGCCAGCTTTTGTTAACTAGGTGGGGTTTGATTCGATAGGTCGTTCGTGCGATCTTTGGTTAGGCTGGCGATTGCCTGTACAATTTTGAGTTCTCGGGTACAATGCCCAGTGGGGTTTGATTCGATAGGTCGTTCGTGCGATCTTTGGTTAGGCTGGCGATTGCCTGTACAATTTTGAGTTCTCGGGTACAATGCCCAGTAGGATTTGATTCGATAGGTCGTTTGTGCGATCTTTGGTTGGGCTGGCGATTGCCTGTACAATTTCGAGTTCACGGGTGCAATGCTCATTTAACTCTCACTCAAATTTTGGCACTGAAGTTATTAGTGCCTATGTGGGGTTTATTTTTGGACATCTAGTGGATGAACGTAGGTTACCTAGCAGTTGCTTGCGTCCATCTTCCAACCTCTGCAAGTATGGTGATTTTAATCAAGTTTTATCACCCTTAGCGTAAACTAGTCGACATTCGACTCAAATCCCTATAGCAGGGTATTTGCAAGATTTTATGGTGGACTTCGTTTACTAGAGGTACACTATTTGGGACATTTCTTTACAAGGACCAGGCGCAAACCAAGTGATATGATATGCATGAGAAATTAGATAGCGTGATGTGTAATCCAAGTTGGTTACAAAGACTACCTTTCTCCTTAGCCACCAATTGAGGCATTCAACGCTTAGATCATGCTCATATGTTTACTCGATCCATGGTTGTGGAAAGCAACCTTTTATATTTAAAGCCATGTGGCTTAAGTTCGATACTTGCTGCCATCTCTTATGGTGGCAGAGACAACTTTGGTGGTAAGATCTAGTTTTTTCAAGTCGTATATCAATATTAAATCTCCAAGGACTTAGTTCTACTTGGGAATAAAAACATCAGACAAAAACATTTGGTCTATTCAGGACGAATTAGTCCAGGTCCAAAGGTTAGTACCTAGTTTTCCTGAGCTTATACTATTGACTATCGGTTATGATGTTCCTTGGATTGGTTGTTATAATGCAAAAAGATGTATCGGGGGTAGCAAACACATAACCCTTGGTTGGAGTTAGTTGATGGAATCAGAAAAGTCTTTCACACCTCTACTCTTATTCGTCGCAGAATAAATTATATTAATGCTCTTAAAAATACCCAAGGTGAAAGTGTGATCAAGAAAAGGATATTCGCTCCATTATTGTGCAACACTTCCAAAGCATTTTTAAGGCAAACATGGGACCCCTACGGACCACTCAGCTTTATCAGACCTATCATATATTCCTTGTTACATCGTTGTTTGTCTCTAGATCAGGTTGCATCAGGTCTTGCCCATTTACTGCTTATGAGGTGCATAAGGCTACGTTTCAAATTGGTGCTCTTAAGCGTCTGGGTCTGGATGGCATTCCTGCGATCGTATATGATCTATGTTAGAACTTACTGCGCCGAGATATTACGGCAATGGTATTGTACTTTTGTAGTTGTGGTTACCTCCTTAAGGTTGTGAATCATACCTTTATCACTCTCATCTCAAAAAAGGATAACCCAGAAACGACTCTGTATTTTTGTCCCAAAATGTCTCTAAGGTCTTAGGGAACTTGCTCAAGCCAATTCTCCAGATACTCACTTCCTCCACTCAAAGTGGGTTCATCCCAGGGCGACTTTTGTCCCAAAACGTCATTCTTGTGCAAAACTTGACAGATCGCGTACGGAATATAAGTGCGGGAATAAACATTTGGTAGCCTTAGGTTTGATATGAGCAAAGCTTATGATGGGTTATGAGGGGCTGTCTTTGAAGGTGTTCTTTCGAAATTCCTTTTTCCACCTCATTGGGTGCACTTGATCATACAGTGTCTCTACAGTATCTTATTCTGTTTTGGTTAATATAGATACTATAACCCGCTTTCAACCTACCTGTGGTATTAGGCAAGGAGATCGGTTATCACCCATTCCCTTTGTCCTTTGTTTGGAGGTGTTATCTGCTTAGTTAGCCTGTTTGGAAGAGCATCATTTGACTTAAGGTATTAAAGTTGGACGATAATCCCTCCGCTTTCTCACTTGATGTACCCAGATGGCATCTTCCTTCTTTTCCACATGTCACAAGAAGAGCTGGTGCACCTGTATGATCTTTTGGTACAGATGTACTGACTCGGGCCAGCAAATTAGTTGGGCTAAGTCAAGCCTATTTCTAAGTCCTAGTACGCCTTTGGAACTACAATCCTACTTTTGGGGTTTATTTATCTATCAAGTGGTTTGGGCCTTGAAAATTTATATGGGTATACACCTGAATACTAGATAGGATCGACAAATGTTCTTCTTGGAACTGTTTCAGAAGATTCGAAATGGTTGCATGCTATAGCATAATAAGGCAGCCAGAGGGATGCTTATTCATTCTTTGCTATCTTCTTTATCGTTGCATGTTATACAGGCTTATAAACTGCCGAAATATGTTTGTGAATAAATTAGCCAAATTTGCTCGGTTCTACTGGGCTGATAGTGGGGATTGTCGATCGGTTCATTGGATCGCTTAGGATCTGCTATGCCTTCCTAAGATTTTCGGTGGCCTAGGTTTTGGAAACTCAATATTCTAATGAGGCCATTTTGGCAAAGAAAGCTTGGTGAATTTGGACCGGATATGAAACGACTCTGGCCCGAGTCCTATGTGGACGCTACTGTACTAGATAGAGTTTCCCTCATTTGCCTAAGAAGGCAAACTTCTCATGGATGTGGCCTAGCATTATGGCCGGACGCAAATTATTGCAAACTGGATTAAAGTGAGTAGTGGGAAATGGTTAAAGGATTGCTATTTGGGCGGGATCCCAGGAATTCTACCAAGCCAACTAGCAATTTATAGACCGAGCAATCTATATGTACACTTTTCAGCTGTTTCATCTAAGCACCTTTGTATGGGACCTCAGTATTTTACAAGAGCTATTTCCTATGCATATTATACTTAGCATTTTAGGGTTCAACCATCTTATGGAGGGATGGAGGATTAACATGAATGGACTTCACCTTGGATGGCGATTTTACGGTTCACTCAGCCTATTGTGAAAGGGCTTTGGCAAGTCACTTGCGTGTTGTGTTGGTAATAGGACTCAGTCTCACTGTAAAGCAAACACAATCAATAGTGCGGAGACACTTATGGGAATTACCTCTATCGGTGAAAATACTGACCTTTATATGATAATTCAAGCATAATCGATTACCATTGTGAGACAGTTTGAGTTGCTAAAATTGCCAAACCCTAGTGGTCTACCCTACGTCATACTAATTTTGAAACAATTGGTCATCTTTTGTCGCACTATGAGGAGATTAGAGGGATGTGGTTTGGCTTGTTGGTCGGTATTACATTCGAGAACTACCACCTTTGAGGAGCTTGATTGGGTGTGCCATTGGTCAGTAAAACCTTGCTCAAGCAGGCAAACCTTATAGAATGTTTTGTGTAGATTGCAGTTACGTTCTGATCTATTTAGAAAGGTAGAAATGAGGTCACTTTTTCGAGATACCCACTTTCTTCCTTTGCCATCTTATATAAGAAAAGGCAATATCAATTACAGTATCAAATCTCTGTTCATGTGATCCTACGTTCTGATCTATTTTGAAAGGTAGAAATGAGGTCACTTTTTCAAGATACCCACTTTCTTCCTTTGCCATCTTATACAAGAAAAGGCAATATCAATTCCAGTATCAAATCCCTGTCCATGTGATCCTCTGCCAGCACCTATACATTGTCATCTATTTTCGATGTTTTGCGGCCCTAGAAAACAATCTGGATTTGCTGCTATCGCCTACACGCGATCATGTCCAGCTTGGGTCATTTATGCCTTCTCCTTTTGCTGCAGATTACAAATGCTTTGGCCCTTTTATATTCACTTACTTGGCTACTTTCACATTGTATTTTGCATAAGAAATTTTACTTGTCTAATCAGCAAACTTTACCTCAGTTGACAGGTGATTTTATACATACCTCTGTATGTAGCCATGATATTTTTTCACCTGTGTAAGTGAGTCAAGCTGCGCATGTTGTATATATTTCTCATATGTTGGATGGAAGACAAGATTTAGCTTTTGGTCTAGCCTGGCCAACGCGAGCTATTTTTTGTGCATCGAGAGTGGTGAAAACCTTAGCAGTCAATCGTTGATGAATGTTTAATAGCTATGTAGTTTTTGGGGTGAATCCTGTATCTGTGCTTGACATATGACTTTCTTTTTTGCATAATTTCCCTTTTTGGCATGCGATTCTTGACATGATTGTGGTCTACCATGTTTATAGGATGAGTCTGTCATCCTATTTTGTCTCTCTACGTTGATGCTTGTTAGAGTGCTATAAATTTTTCTTGTCGTTTAAAAAAAAAACAAAAAAGGAGAAAGATAGAAATACTAAAGAGACGCTGAAGCTAACAATCAATTTGTCAAATGGGAGCAAGAGAGAGCGTAAAGTGTTAACGGGCAAAGTTGACATGTATTCAATAATGAGAGCCAGGGAACTCGAAGCGAAAACAAGAATGGAAGCAACAACGATCAAGTTCGAGGACATTGTGCACTCCATAGACATTCGTTGACTTGGAACTAGACATCGACTAAGGGTCTGTTTGGTAACACTTTCAGTTTCAATTTTTTTTGGAAAGAAAACTGGAAAGAGTTGTGGTTTTTTTTTTTTTTGCCAGTTTAAAAAATTGATGAACGTTTGACAGAGTTTATTTTTTCAAAAAACAGAAAAGTAGCGTTTGACATCACCGCTCTTTAGGTTTTTTTTTTAAATATACAATTACTCCCTGTCGGCAATACCTGTCGGCATCACCCATCAGCAACACCGCTGCTGGCAACTCGTAACTCTCACCACTGCACAACAACCTACGGCAATCCACAAATCTGTCCATCACCGTCAGCAACTCGCAACTCGCAACACCCACCACCGCACAACAACGTACGGCAAACCACAAATCTATCCGCCACCTAGAGCACCACCGCACCAATTAAATATGTCCGTCACGCCAACCCACCATCGCCGGCCACTAAGGCAACCACTTGCCGATGTAAATCCAGCACAACCACAACAACCTACGGCAACCCACAGCCACCCACAACAACGTACCGGCACAACGACGAACAACGACCGCCACCAAGCCCAACCGTACGAGACCCATCTCCAATGGCAAATCGGCAGAGGCCGCTAGTTTCAGAAGGTACCGATTCTCAGGAATTGGTCGCAACCATCTCCAATGGTTGTGTTCATCTTGGACCGAAGATTGGCCGGTGGAGGCGATGACCGCTGGCCGGTGGAGGTGGTGACGGTGACGAGCTGTGGAGTCTGTGGTGATGAAAGAGGTGAAGAAGGGTTTTATACCCAGAGCAAAAAAAATGGAAAGATGTTGCTAGTGAGGCTCGAAGCCTCAACCTCATTTAACCAGTCTCAGGCCCGCATGAAAAAGAACCAAAAAAAAGAGCTCCGAGCTCTTTTCAGAAATGGGCAAGAGTTTAAAAACTCTTAAACCCTTTTTAAAAGAGAACCCAACCAAACACCCCAACTTTTATGGGCTTTTGCCAAAAAAAAAAAGTGGACCAAAAAAGAGCAAAAAAAAAAGAGTGTCAAACGGCCCCTAAATGCAGCAGCTTGTTCAGTCCGGAGCTTCTCGTACCATAATGCATCTGAGACATTAGAACAGAGCTAGTCGAAGCCTACTGGATATGGAACCTGCTTTGCAACGCGTGATGGTGTTCCTGATCGAATTTGTTCATAGATATTACGCATCCTAAGCGTTATAAGCTGTACATGGAACCTATGAAATGCAGTACCCAGCGTTAGTGCACTACAAAGATTTTCAAAAGACGAAGAGGACAGTTTCTTGTTACGGAAACTAGAAGTAGAGGAGGAGATAGTTGAAGATTCAAAGATCAGGAGAGCAATCATTCGAGTTCTTGACTGGTAAAGAAAAGAAGCTGAAGTAGAAGACTCGTCGTGCAAAACTATATATATTTGGGCCTGCTGATGATATGATTATGATAATATATGTGCAGCAAAATGTAAAGCTGTACTTGCGATTTCTTCGAATATTACTGGCTACAGACTATTTTGGAAGCCACAAGCTACGTACTCTTTATCTTCTAAGGGGCAGGAAAACTGCTGCAGCAACATGCAAAAATTTCACCATCATGGAAATCAAGCCGAGAGACACTGCTTGGTCAGCTCCAGAATTGAAGACTTGAGTTATGGACCCGAAACATCAGAAGAATACCATACCCACTCCACATCCTTAATATTGGAGGACCAAATTCCTGCAGGGATTACACTTCCGTAGTGCTGAATCAAGTCTTCAGTTCTAGCAGGTCTACGTAATCAGTCCAACGCATTCTTGGTAACTAGGAGTTTGAGGGCTTATCCTCTGCAAAGTTAGATTCCAGCAAGACTTGTTGTAAGCATCAGACGCATAAAAAGGGATACGGTAGTAACATTATCCTTCTTCAATGTTTCGGATGCCAAACTTCAATCCCATCAAATATTCGTTGAATCTCAATTTGGGATTTGCATAAAGAAAAGTGATACGACAATGAAACATTTTTTCTTTTTGTTTTTAGGTGGAGAGTGAGGGTAAGAGGGAAGGTTAGGATAGGATAGAAAGGCTTGGATAAAAGATCTCTACAAGATTAGATGTGCATATAATTATCCTACGGCGGTAGAAGAAATAGTAACTTACGTATGGCTTTGGGATCTTTATGTACAAAGAAGCTTGCCGAGACTATCAGATAGCAAAAAATGAGCATCAGTCCTTTGAAATAATTAGAATTTCCCTCCTGCAAACAACAAACAATCATTAACAGAGGAAGGAACCATGAAAAACAGAGAAATTCAGATTCTTCACGATATAAATAAGAAGATAATTGCAAATACAAGACATTGGCGAATGTCTGAGTTGAAGCAAGAGCTTCATCAGGTTTACTGTATAGAATAGTAAAAGTAGGCTAG
The DNA here is from genome assembly GCA_033070095.1 of Escallonia herrerae. Lineage (NCBI taxonomy): Eukaryota > Viridiplantae > Streptophyta > Magnoliopsida > Escalloniales > Escalloniaceae > Escallonia > Escallonia herrerae. The sequence goes on from JAVXUP010000545.1 coordinate 233,196, forward strand.
TGACCTTTGCTAAACTCAGAAAGCATTTTCTGTTAAAAAAAATTCCTCATAAAAGCAATAGGAAAGCAACAAAAACAAAAGAAGAACTTCAACTGGCAAACCTGCAGCATAAAGTTCACAACTAGAACGGTCATTAAAAGAGTGGCTGTCTCAAAAAGTTGAAAATTTAAGTCCATAGGGCAGCCTATCATCCACCCAACAACCACACAAAATGGGATCTGCAAAATAAAAGGAGTTGGGGGCTATAAGAGGAAGAGTAACCAACAAACAAATACACCATGACATAAATAATGCAATAGCAATATAACCCTTGAGATAGATAGTTGAGGTAAATTTAAAGGACGATCTATAACATGGATTTACAATCATCTATGAAAATAGCGATCATGAAATGTGACAGAATTACTATAAACAATAAGACTAAGCAAAAAATTGAGAGAAAAATACTTGAGCCAAGAGAACTGCTCCGCTTATGCCGACTTATTAGTCAAGAACATGTTAATGCAGTTCCACGTGCCTCTTCAGCAACAAAGAACACCAGAATGATTCAAGGTAAAAGAAGGGGAAGAAAAAATTCGATATAATTAAGCTATACAAAATTCTGGGCTTGGATATGCAGTGGAAAACTTGAACTCTCCCTTCTTCAATAGTAAAGGAAGCAGACTAGAAGTCTTATTATGGACTGCAAATATATGTTTAGACAAATAAGTTTATATGAACTATACGAAAGAAAGCATCTTTCTGCATTGGATGTCTAAAACTTGAAATCCATATAGACCAACTTAAGATCCCCACTAGCACTAGCATACATTTGATGAATATCTAGAAGTCGAGACAAGCAACAGTAATGTTCAGTACATACCCCGAACATGGCTATCTGCGTTGATGATCCAATTGCCACTCCTAGAGAAATGTCCTAAAGAGATGTTGGGTACATTAGGATAAAATGATCAATCAAGCTTAGTTATTAAAATAAATAGAAAACACTTACAAGCTTATCTTTCACAGCAAACATAACAGCACCTGCATGTTCGGCTGCATTTCCAACAATTGGGAGCAAAACAACACTTATAAAAGCTACTGGCATATTCATTGCAACCGATGCCCCCTGAAACCAGAACCACAATTACTGGATGAAGGACTTTAAATGAGAGAGAGAGAGAGCATCTTCCTCAGAAGAGTTGCAAGGAGAACATTAATCAAACCAGCGATCAAAGCTATAACTATAATAGAAAAAGGGCGACTAGTGCACCAGGCTCCCACAATTGCAGGGTCTGGAGATGGTAGCTGTATGCGGCCTTACTCCCACTATTGTGAAGAGGCTGTTTCCATGTTCGAATCCATGAACTCCAAGGTCTCAATTGCGCCAAGGATCACGCTCAAATCCAATAAGTATATTAAGATCAAAACGATTTCCACCAAAGCAAAATAAGATAACAAAAAGTTTCTTCTTTCGTAGGGTACCTTGAAAGTATTCAATTCAAGACATGAAGTTATGCATGCCAATGGAAGAATGGTGCCATGTAAAGGACAGAATGCATGTGTAAGTACCTCTATGGCATTGACAAGGTATTCAGAGACATATGAAATCCATGCAGTCAATACAGAGAGCCATATAACCGATTCCCACTTGGAGATCTCAGGAGCTTCCTCATCATTTAGGCTCCCATCGTTCGAACTCCCTTCCTGGCATTATGACCTTTATTAGACACAGTAATAGCACAAGGAAAGGAGTAAATTGCAGACAGCTTTTCCCCACATAATTTTTGTAGAACTCAAATTAGTTGTTGTTGCACACAAAAATATGAACAAATAGATGAATGTTAACATGTGCAGGGTACTGAATAGAAATAACGGATTCACTTGTTTATGCTGACTTTCATATAGCTAAAGAGGGCAGTTCAAAAGCAAGTGTAAAGTACAGAAAGGGAAGTGGGAAGTGAAAACAAGAGGGCAGGTTATAAGTAGGATGGGGCCCTTGGAAGTGAGAAAAATCTGAGACACATTAGAAATTATATGAAGCGACAATGTGATAAATTAGAAGTTAGTGGAAACTAGACAAAATTGACCTAGCTCAACAAAATATGAAGGAAAAGGAAAAATCCGCAGAAAATAACCGTAAAGAATTTCTTAAGGGATGTCAATTACTGTAGTCCAAATTAATTCGCGTGGTCTACACCTAAAAGCAAAGATGAGCGAGGCATGCCACACAAAAAGGAACGATGAAAGCATGTATGATGTAACCAACCTCATTTATTGGGGAATATGGACTCTTTTGGTGTGTCAGCTGGAAAAAAAGATAGGCACCATATGCCACCAGCATGACACAGCTGCTAAACCTTGAAAGAGCCAATTCAGACTTCCCATAATGCAATTCAGTGTGGGTGACATGGAGAACAGCTGGGAATAAAAGGCCCATAACTGCCATCAAGAGCAATCCTGAATTCATGGCAGCATTTGCCTGCCAACAATAATGGAGATACAAATAATACATCAATCAAATTATGACAAAATTTCTCTGTAGGACAATCCAATGTTTTTGAAAAGGGACTACCCATATACACCCTACAGGAGCGTGATGGTGATTACTTCTCACGATGGCCTCACCTAGACTGTTGAATCCTATTCTAGCCATTATACTAAAAAAATGTCCTTAGAATTAAATTACATGCAATGCTTTTGTTGATGAAGCAGAATTCATTTCTGCTGCATTTTGGGTATTTTCAATCTTCTGGATTGGTGCATTATCCGGTCTTAAGTGACTCTTTCCTTCTGGTTGAATGATGGTGTCAATTCCAAAACGGCTGAAGATTTTAACAAAGAAAGGACCTCTCATCTCCTTGTTTATCACATGCCTCAATAACCTAATCATTTTGAGTACTTTAACAAATCTTTGGTTATGACTGATAAATTGATAATAGAGGAGCCTACTCGAGTAAACGAAACCATCATACTTGCTTATACATCAGCAATGGGTGCGCCCAGAAAGAGCGTGTTTGAGGTTGCTGTATCTGATAATCTTACCTTGTTTATATCATTCGTAGGTCATGAGAGATAAACTTGTAAATCAAGCATGAAGCAATGCATACAATGACAAGAAGCAAGTGGTTACGAGAGGATTTACATTAAGAACTTTTGTGTTGTTACACAAAATCCCTTCTCTGTTCATGTCTATTGTCCAACTTCACCAGAATTAGGATTTAGAGTCCAGAAGTTCATGGGCATGGACACAGTTCAAATACAGAGAAGGCGGTTTGGACTTCTGATTAGAAGCTTTAATTTGAAAGAGAAACTGCTTAATATATATTATAGTAATTTAGTATTCCTTAACACCAGTGCCATAAGCATATATTTTTCAAACTTAATCACCCTATATTTTCTAACCGTTGGAGTAGAATCTAGAGGTCTAAATAGAAAGTAATTACCTTGCCAGATGGTGCAAAGTGCAAACTAACCACCATCCAGCTGCCTCATAGATCTAAGGCAACTAACCTACCTTGTCAAACACCTGTTCCTTGTTAGGATGAACAATTCCACCACCAAAAAATGCACATCCAAGCACCAGCAACATGTTTGACAGAATCGAGCCCAGTAATGACTGCTGAACAACACGTATCATGCCACCTTTCATCGCATGCGTTGATATTATCAACTCTGTTGCATTCCCAAAGGTAGCATTCAAAAGAGCCCCAACTGCAAATGTAACCACTGTTATAACTCGCAAAAATCAATGTAAAGAATAATACATGCAGACAGCCATTCAGAATACACATACAAGATGCACACACGTGTCATTTCAGAAAGACCTTTAGGAAAAGTCACTTTTTAAGTTACATGCTTAAACTTTTGCTATGAAATAAGGGAACAATTAGCATTTGATCTTCAGCATTGTTGACTAAAGCGATAGGCCGTGAAAGTAGTTTTTCTTTCCCTATTTTATGTAGCAAGGTGCAACTTTCTAATTTTGGTACTTATTTGCTTCAACAGTTCCAGCCATCATCATTACTCTTAACAACTCCAAACATTCCAGATGGCAACAATTTTAAAATATAACAGAGAGCAAGTCTGAAAAAGAAGACTATAAATGGGAGCTCAAATATATCGCAACAAAAGAATCAAAACTTAGGTTTTTGAAAGAGCAGTAAATAAGTCAATACCAAAATTTAACTACTGAAATGAGAAAGAACCTGTTGCTCCAGTGGAGAAAGCCAATTGCCTACAGTAGAAAGAAGCCAAACCTCATTAGATACTTGTGGAACTAAACTATCATGCATACATCAATATTTAGAAGTCACGTTGGCAGTCTTTCCCTAGTTCTTTCTTTGAAATGTTGACATGGTTAAACTATTAGGAGATACAATACCCAATAAAAGTTCTTTTATAGCCCAGGATATATTGGACCATCTTTCTTTAATACATGTTTGGGAGAATGGCTATATTGAAAATTAAGAGGTTTGATTATCATCTTCAACAATAAAGTATTACATAGTAGAAGATATCCTAGGCATATCCAAGTATCTATGATTATGTTGCTGATGCAACATATTTGTAACGATATGTGTTGAGACTTACTCTGTAGCCCACCCCAAACGAGCTGCCAAAGGTATGATGCCCAACAAGCTCAGAAAAAGACCCAACCCTGATATCAATTTCAAGGACAACATGTGAACGTGTACCTACTCAAAATCAAGAATAAGTTGGAACTGTAAGTATATTTAGAACTCACATGATGGCTGGTCAACTTATCAACCACTATTGCTAGAGGGCCGCAAGGAATAAGTAAGTTGATTTTTTCGGATAAGAAAACAACCCTGATACTCTTGAAAATTGTACTCCATATACATAAACAACCCCACTCTTCTGAACCGGCAGGGTGGAAAGATCTGATTGGAGCTGAATCCAAAGAAGACGTCTTTCTATTAATTAATTGAGGGCTGACCAGGCTCTCATCTTGAAGGTCAACTACTGCTTTTCCCTCTAGTGACCCCATCTGCCAAGTAAAAAAAGATTCATTTGATCAGCAAAAATTATGAAAAGCTATGGTTCATTTCTAAAGTCAAACAGCTTATACGTGACGTCATAATCATAGTTAAGGACATAATCAGCAGTTCACCACTCCATACACGTATTTAGCCATGTTCAAGTTAAAGAAGGAAACAAAAAATCGATTTCACTCTGTAACAGAGCAGATATATATTAGACAAGTGGCATGTCGACGACATAGTTTTGTGACCTTCCACAAAAAGCACGGCTAGGTTATATGCGATATTTCATTACAGATAGGCAAAGGATACGTCTCTTTTATAAACACCAGATTCTTAGCTCCACTAAGCCTTTATCCCAAACTATTTGGCATAGGACACATGAATCCTTTTCTTCAACCCTCCCCTTGTCTGACAGAACAAATTCATGCTCCCCTTAAATCCAGTAGTCAAGTCCTTCCTTGCTACTTCTGTAAATGTTATTCTCTCTCCCTTAACTCCTCTTACGCAGTTACTTTTTCCTCAGTGGGGCATAAAGAGGTCTCTCTGAATATGTCCATCTCAAGCGCCATATGCATTTCAAAACTACTAAATAACACTTTAAGATCTTGGTACACATGAGATAAGCCAGTACTGCTTTTTCAATATGACTAAATTCAGCTACATCAAATATGCTCTCTTAATTATTTCCAGAAGTGGGAACATAAGAACATTAGACACCAGATTGTGCGTATGATGCAATCTCACAGACTAAAATTCCATATAGCCAGACAAACAAATTCAAAGCAAAGGCACTGGTTGCAGCTCTCCTCTAAGATGGGAGAAAGGAGTTCCTTTTGAGATGCCCTTAAATAACCAAAAACTCATCCAAAACAGGATCAAAGTGATTTAAATTTTTTCGAAACTATTTCATTTCAACCAATACAAGCACCAACTGAACAGAGTTGTGATCCTTGAGAGAGAGTGATCAGCGAGGATGGGTGTCGTATGCCTGATCACTGTCCAAAATATGTTGTTCTAACATTCAGTTGCCAGTTTCTGAAATTTTTTAGAAACTCGTCTTTGCAGTGTCGCAATCTCTTAAAGTTGCTGTTAACTGTTTTTCTACTCTTATATACGCTGAAGTAATGTTGCTAACTAATTTTGTTGGTAGTGGTTTTGTACATTGTAGCTGCAATATGCTAAAACTGGAGTGCGTGCTAACGAGAATGCCGTATTAGTTTTTGTTTCAAAATTGACGAGTGCTTACACGTACCTGTTAGACTTCATAAAAAGCTTGCATCGATCGCATATTGCCAAAAAAAAAAAAAAAGAAGAAGATAAAACTAGTTGTGCTATCCTTGTTGTATCAAACCTTGTGTTTTCAGCTTTAATGATATCAATGCGGCATATAAATGTCTTATATCTTTATCCATCATTGATTCGCATCATCTCCTACAGCTACACACCTTTTTTTTTGGTGCATCCTACAGCTACACACACTGTCAAAATCACTTTTATTGGGAATTGGAAGTGTTAGACAAGCTGCAGAGCTAAAAAAAAAATTCTCAATTCCCCTCTTTGTGTGTTTCTTTGGGATCTATTGGGTTGCTCGCAAAACCCTATAGAGCCTTGATTGAGAGTTAGGTGTTTAACAGTACACGGAGAGGTAGGAAGCCTGAACTATGGGAGATAACCTGAGCCCTATAGAGCCTTGATTGAGAGTTAGGTGTTTAACAGTACACGGAGAGGTAGGAAGCCTGAACTATGGGAGATAACCTGTACTTACCAGATGTGTCGCTTTACGCCGAGTATGTGAGCTTTCTAAAATGTTGAAAGCTTAGATTTAGGCTAAACCATGAGTAATGATGTATTCAGTGTTCGTTGAGTTCAGGGAGCCAATTAATTTCCTTGCAGAAATGCAGGGGATCCAGCGCTACTCTTAACCGTCCCGTTAGTCTACGTATGTTCTTTTGCTAAAACTCCTAAAATGCTCAGCTATTGACCTTTTAGAAAGCTTGTCCAGAACGTGTTTTCTCCCTTTCCTAGACTTCCTCAGCTCCTCTTCTGACATAGCTGGAGTACTGGACCCCTCGGTACAGTATCCCCTCGGTACAGTATCCCCTCTGTAGCAGCTCCAGTGATAGAAGATCGCCACTAAAAGTGTGCTGTCATTGTTGCTAACTTATTGTGACAATCTTTTATCAGTAAAATGTATTTAGTGACATTACAGCAGAGATCCTGATCCGACCCTCCATGCATTGGCATTCTGGTCAATTATAACTAGTTTACTCCTCTTTAGTTAAGTTACGCCTCATGTTTCAACCCCTTGCCATTTCTTGTTCAGGCTCCTCCAACTCTGAATAATCAGTGGACCTTCTTACTTACCAAGAGATACAAGGATAAGGAAAAACTAAAGTGCATTCTTTGTACTGCATAATCCGCGGGTTTAAAAAGAATGCGACAAACGTAAACAAAGAGAGGAGAGAAGGTAAATAACCTCAAGATGGGAACTGAATCCAGAAACTTGTAAATTGTTAGCCATCCACTAATGCTGTTGCGAGGCCGAACAAACAAACAATGTTCCATCTCCAAACATGGACATAACTGCACAGCCCCAAATTGACAAGACCACGGGTAAAATGATCATCCAGAACAAAGGCACTACTGCAAAGAATTCACACAAGGACCATGACAATGGTCGAACATGGGATGACAAAGCAACCAAATTCCAGTCATAAGAATCAAGAAGTCGAGAAAATCGAGACCCATTAACGAATTCAACCAATCTGACCTGTAGAAACACGAAAAATTGCTGCTAATCATGCATACCCATTTTGTCAAAATGTCAGTAAAAGAAGGAACTTGTGATTAAAGTTTTGCCTTTTGTCTGGTTTCTTGAGTCGGTGTACGAGGAGTCAGTTATTGTGAATCACGGGTAGAGGGATTGGGAGAGATAGAGACAGCAGCATTGTCGGACTAACCGATGTGTGCATTAAAAAACAGGCACCCGAGGATTGTTGGTAAGACATACGTTTCACTCCGATTCCACCGGCATTACCAGCGGTGAGGAAATGTTCGCTCGACGCCCCGCCAAAAAGTCGTATGAGTTCGTTGCGTGTCTTGACGCTGTACGTGGCCACGTGTCATGTTGGTTGCCAGAGTAAGGCGAAAATCAACAGGGCATGTATGTATACCTCTACACTTTCGCACGATTGAGCTTTGAAAATATTAACTAATAACTAACCTTTTAATCTCGTGTATATATAGCACGCGGTAATAACCATCATCAACGTACTTACCGAGAGATTTCATATTTGTATGCCGATCAAGCTTTAAAAATATTAATAATTAGTTTTAATCATGTACATCGCATACACAGAACAACAATTGCCCAAAGTAAATCTTATACATGTATGCTTAATAATAATAACCAGGAGTGAACCACCCCCATGATCGATGGGGAAGGGGGGGGGGGGGCGGGGGCATGCACCCCTCAATTTTTTTTTTTGGAATTCATCTTTAGTTTCTTAGATAATGAATCAATATATTTAAAATGTTTACAAAAATTCATTATATTGTAACACTAATTTATTAGGTTTTCATTTGTTGTGTCTTTTACTCTTTGTGCCCTATCATAGTCATTATCTTCTTCATTTTCTTATTTTATCTTCATTCTTCTAAATTCAAAATTCTAAATCTCCACATTACAAAAAAAAAAAAAAGCTTCAAGTCTGTTTTTTTTAGTTTAGTTTAAATTCTTATAGTTGATTAACTTTTAAGTAACTAATGTACTCATATAGTTAGCAATCACATTAGTAATATATTTATACAGTAAGAGTTAAGCTTTTTCGTGCAAAATTAGAATTTTATTGTTGACTAACCTTAACAAGTCATAGTGAAAATATATTGTTAGTAGACAAATTGAATAATCTATGTTGTATTTAACGGATTTAATAGTCATGCTAATTATAATGTATTTTTAATCATTCATATTTTTTGTGAACTTGAACATTTTGAATTCTTTTATGTTAGCCTCAAAATTTTTTATGATTTTTTGGCACCCCCGATTAAACTTTCTGGATCCGTCCCTGATAATAACAAAATTAGTAGTGACAAAAAATATAAAAAAAAAACTTGAGTATAATTTTTAGCCTTTTAGTAATAAATGTGAAAAATAGTATATAAAATAATAGAAATAGCCTCTCTCAACTAATAGTAATAATAGTAATACTAATGCCAATAATAATTCATGTTTGGTACTAAAGGTCACCAAAAAAGAATAAAATTAAGAAAAAAGATTGTACATAAACGAGGAAACTATTTGGGAACTTGTCGTGAAATAAAAGGAGAGAGATTATGTTAGTTAAAGAAAATAATTTATAGAGAATATTGTGCTATTCGAAACAACAGGACAAGTTCAAGATTAAAGGGAGTAGCAAATTAACTTCGGCAAAGTCTTAGAAATTGATGGAATTGTAAATATACTATAGTATTTTAGAGTGGGACATATTGACATGGAAGACATAAGAAATGCAAAGTTTGTTTAATTGGCTGAATTTTGAATGGTTGAAAAGGAATTAAAATCAAATTGAATAAGAGAGAAGGAGAGAGGAAAAAGAAATCTAAATCATAACTAAAAAGATGAGTAAATTCAAAATGGCTTTAAATAGTCAACATGGAAAAGTCCAAATGGTGAGATAAAAGAGTGTCTACATTTGGACGAAATTTTCTCAGCTTCACCTTATATATATATATATGTGTGTGTGTGCGTGTGTGTGTGGGAGCGGATCCACATTTATCGGTGGAGATCTCCAACACCCCGCCTAACGAGTAGCGATTAGCCTTGTCCCCCTCTATCTCCCGGGATCCAATCGTTATTAAGATACCTTCGCCCCGAGTGGGCCTCTAACCGCTACAAAGTGTAGCGGTTAATGTACAAAATATCCAATCTGAACTGTTCCCAACCTCTATTTCTCCAGTGGTAGATGCGGATCGGCTTATGTGTGTGTGTGTGTCAGATTCGTCTTCGATATGTTAATTTAGTTAAAAAGTAAGAATATAATCTTGATAGATAGACTTTCTTAGTCTATAAACTTCAGATAAAAGATCGTAACGCATCATTTTCAAGACGAGCAAATGGGAACCGGTCACTTGAGTAAAAATTGCATGCAAATAGTTTCTCCATCTGTGTCGACGGTACTTACCCTTGTGTCAAGTTAAAGATGACAAGTTGTTAGGCTCCAAAATATTTAACTTTCTATGGATTCGACTAGCCTACTCTTGGGACCAAATTCTAAGATCGAACCAATAATTTGTACCTATCACTAAAAAGTACGCTTTCAAAACTTCCGGGTGGTCACCTGAACATAAAACAAGTTACCCATAGGTCAACTAGGGATGTGATTTGCCACCTTAACTCTCGAACTCATGTCGCTGCCCGACTATTACCCAGCCCAGATCAAAGGTACCTTACCCAGCTCACCCAGAAACCCTTGTCAACCAAAGACTCATGTCTGCATGCTTTAATGGAACTCCCAACACAACTTGTCATCTTTAACTTGACACAAGTGTAAGTGCCGTCGACATCGATGGAAAAAATATTTGAATACAATTTTTACACAAGTGATCAATTTTTCTGGAACTCATACTTATTCAAGATTTTTTCATGCATGTTTTAACTCGAGCATTTGAGTGGTCACCCCAATTTCTATCTTTCGCGTGCTATAACCGAATTTCTTCCATTTCTCTGGCATGTTCAGATTTAATTCCACGACGTTCCTTAGGAAGATAACTTCTTGTATCAAGTTTGTATGTTATACACGACTATGACTGTGCAAAGTAGCTCAAAAAAATGGCCATTCAAAGTACATCACTCAAAATGCTTAAAAACCAGTGAATGTCGTTTAATTCTTGAAGTTTTATGAAGAGATATGCGATCGATGCTTTAACGAGAGGTAAAAAACAAAAACAAAAATAAAAACAAAAAAAATCTCACTGTCAAAGGGCAATAGGAGGGACATACTTGTTGTTAGGCATGACAAGATGCTCTTTTATGTAGTTGCCAGGTTTCGACTGTTCGGACTTATACTCTTATTAATCTATATTTCACCATCGTTCGGAATATAAATTTTATAGACAATCTTTCTATACGATCTAGGGTCGTTAGATATTCTAGGTTAACATTTTGTGAATTTTTAGGATATAATATTATTGTAAAATTTTAGAATAAATTTGCTACAAAGTAAATATTGAATTGAACTTAAATAGCAATCAAATAAAAAAAGAAGAAACACAGCAAATGGACCAAAATTCTTTTCATTATTGACTCTTTCTTTCATTAACAAATAATAACAAGATAATATGCATAAACTAGTATTTGAGGACGTGCATTACACGTAGATGTGATTGAAAGTAATTTTTGAGGTAATATCATTAACTTTTTTTGAAATCAAAATAATATAATTCAATTATATTTTTATTTCTTTTGTGACTTGTTAGAAGAAATATATTTGATGTTTGCAGCTGTATAATCAATTTAATGTTTGAAATCTTCTTTGTGGGCTTCTAAATTGAAGAAATGTTTGATGGTGCTGCTAAAAAGAAAAATAAATGGAGAAATTAAAAAGAATAAATCTACGTGTTTATGTAATCTGTTAAATTGGTTATGGCATACACTTGAGATCTGTAATTTTCAAGACCAGATGGTCTTCAACTGCAATAACTGAACGGATTTTCAGTTTAAATTGACGCCATTATTATTACAGTTCTCATTACCCAATTCATTACACAATGTTTATTTCATTTCAACCAAATTAAAAAGGGAATAACAATGGGATTTTTTGTTTTATTTTTTTTCTTGTCACACTTTTCATTTCCCAATGTTTAAAATAGATTTATTATCTAATGTTCATTTAGTTTCAACTAAATTTAAAAAAGTCATAAAAGGGAAGGTAAGATTGTTATTGACGTAATTAACGGAGGACATAATTATCCAAAAATATTTTACAACATTCGTACTCTTATAGGTAGTAAGTATAATATAGATATAAATATAGATATGAATGCGAAGACAAAGAGATGGAGTCGAGAGGAAAGAGCAAGCAGCAACAGGTATAACGTTTAGTTTGCAAGATGCTATTTCAATGAATTATAAAGGCAAGTGTGTCTTCTTCTACCAATTCACGAGGGTAGCTGTGTCCTCTTAATGTTTGGATGTTAAAAGAAATTGGAGGGCTGGAAAAAAATTAGAAGGATTTTCAATAAACTGTAAAGAGAAACTCTGAATCTGGAAATTAACTTGAGATAAGAACCGCATTGAAGATCAACACTAATTCATTTATTAGAAACTCAGAATCTAGAAATTAACTTGGGAGAGGAATCGTATTAAAAATATAACTCCAATTCATTTCTTTTACGATCAAGAATAATAATGTCATTAACATTTTTTGTAGGGACTGTTTTATTTAAAAAATAATTTATACTTATTCGTACTTTTAACGAGTATAGTATTGATTGTTTGGGTCGAATTTTCCTTTTGAAACTGATAAATCTCCCAAGAAGGTCCAAAGTCACTGCAGGCTGGGCCTAGCCTACTAGATATGGTCCCAAATTTTGAAACTGCAATATAATTCCATAAAATCTCCCTTGTTGCCGTTCATTGCTGATTTGCAGTTGAAAACCTAGTTTCACTCCCAATCAAGAATCTTCACAGGTAAAGCAAAGGGCTACCTGATCTTCCACCTAATGCCATTACCATCCATCATTTACCCTTTTCAGGTGACTCTTTCATTTCTATCTGCAATTGCATAATTGATCGTTTTCAGAAGAAAACCCTTCATACTATTCTTGATAACAAGATGTTGTGGGTTTTTTTTTTCCCGGCTAACATTTCTTAACCGGATATATTTCTCGTATTTTCAAATTCCAGCCGCAAATACTAAGAAAACCCATTTCTTATATGGTGTTTTTACTTCAAGAACATTCCTGCTTTTGCTCTTCTTGATTTTTTTAATTCTTTTTCCTCTTTGGTGCAAGCAGCGCATTTGTACCCCCATCGTGGTCATTCTGGTTATCTACTTACTTAGAGCTCACTAAGATCTCATATGTTGAATGGAGTGCTCGAATAAAGATGATTGCATAACAGAATCATTCGCGATGTAGGTTCACTTGATAGCACATTAAAATCGTACGGCATGAAAACGATTTTGGCAATAGTCCGTTATAAGGGCTGTTTAAGTAGACAAACGTGTATAGTTCCAGTAGGTAGTTGGCGAGTTCCTGAAGGCCCCTTTTACTAGCTACGAGTATTTCTATATTTGCAAGGCTAGACAGCTTTTGTTGTATTTCCTGTAGGTGCCTTTTGATTTCTTTCTCATGCTTGACTTAATCTTTTCAGCCAAACTTCTCCTTGCACATATCTTTTAGCATGTGATCGACTACAGACATTCGATACATAATGTTTGGCTTGGCCAAAAGATATTTAAGCCCATTTTCTTCCTGTTCTGTAGTTCTCTGGTTAAGATTAGATTCATAATTATGAAAAAACTCATCTTGCACAAAATTGACCATGTAGATTTGATTGTTATATGACTACAGTTATAATTAGTAGTTCTATCTGCAAGAAGATGGTGGATGAAAACTCCTACCTGCAGAAAGCTATGATAGTCATGATACTGCTGCAATACTATCTATAGCTATATATATATATATATAAAAAGCTGAAACCTTTGCTTAAAATTGCAACACGTAGGATTTTTGGAACTCGGGACTTTTAAGACCCTTCTCCTCCTGACACATAAGCTTCAACTTTGCATGTGGTAGTCCTTTAACTTAGTTGGTCTCTTTATTTAGAATCCAACTCTTTTGAATTAGATATATAAAATTCAAGAGTCCTATTTGTTTTGGTATTCTTTTCTTTACTACTCTATTTAACTCTTTACTATAATTTATTATTAAAAAATTCGTAGGTATAATTTATGCAATATTTTAGAACTTTATAAAACTAAAAAACTAATTATACACCTTCTAAAACTCTACCTAATCAATATACTTACACATTAGGCCTTAATTTTGATTATTAAAACCTCAAAAGCACTTTAAAATAATAATATAAAATCTCAAAAATGTAAAATACGAAAATCATACCCTACTTACTAATTTTTTAGTATGATCTTTAACTCAACTTTTCTATCTAACTCTTTACTATAATTTATTATTAAAAATTCATAGGTATAATTTATGCAATATTTTTTAACTTTATAAAACTAAAAAACTAATTATACACCTTCTAAAACTCTACCTACTTCAACTTTACATGTGGTAGTCCCCTAACTTAGTTAGTCATTCTTTTCTTTTTCTACTCTATCTAACTCTTTACTTTAATTTATTATTAAAAATTTAGTAGGTATAATTTATGCAATATTTTTAAACTTTATAAAACTAAAAAACTAATTATAAACCTTCTAAAACTCTCCCTAATCAATATACTTATACATTAGGCCTTGATTTTGATTATTAAAATCTCAAAAATGTAAAATACGAAAATCATAACCTACTTACTAATTCTTTAGTATGATCATTAACTCGAATTTTGTATATCTTATAAAATTAAAAAACCAAATCTACTTCTTTTAGAGCTGTACATAATTGAAAAAGGCCTCATTTTGGACTACTAATTTCTTAAAAACACTTAAAATAAATAAAATAAAATTTTGCAAATATAAATAAAATCTCGCAAATGTAAACAATGAAAATCATGTATGAAATCAATGATTAATCTTTACAAATTAAAAGATAAGCTTTTCATAGCGTATATTTTCGTTTTTACCTCAATTTTTTGTTATGCAAAACATCATCCTATTTGTTTTGGTATTTTTTCCCTTTTTAATGAAATCTTATTTCTCCATAAGTTTTATTGTAACTTTCGTCTTTTTGCACCAATTTTCTTAAAATCTAACATGTTACGCACAATATGAACAAAATTTTTAGAACCAATTATATTGAATCTTCAAGATAAATTAAAATCAATTGAAGAATAATTTGTGACAAGATGAGGATAAGTTTGTAGAATAAAAGAGATGGAAAGATAAGTTAGTTATAAGAATCTTTTACCCTTCATAAATAACTACAAAAAGAGAGAAGCTTGGGTGGCCCCAGGATGGTAATGGTATAACTGAAATGTCAGTACTAGATGTGAGAGTGTGAGGGTGGTAATATATGCAATTATGCGAGTGATCAGACGTGCTAATTACGATAGTGATAATTTTTGTGGTAGAATTAGAATGTTGGTAGTAATATTTGGATTATCTAGTGACAACATGTAGCTGTAGCGATGTTGGCGAGTAATATGCTAATGCTTCTGGTGGTGATAGTCATAACCAAACGGTGGTAGTTCAAGAGGTGATGGTTGTTGTTAGAGTTGTTGTAGCGGTAGTACTAAGGTGTTTCGAGGTAATATTAATTTACATTACAGTACTGATTGTTAAGTTATGATCTAAATTAAATTGAACAAGTGATGAACCTAAAAAAGCTGACGATAGAAACATGATAGTGTATTGACGAGCAAAAGTTACGATATGATGAAGGTAACTGCATTTGTAGTGGCAATAATAACGCTAATTAAGGTAGTTGGAGGTAGTGTAAGTGTAGTATTCATAGACGGGTTACGATGAGAATATTATGCAGACAAGCGATGAACTTAAATACAACAACTTGAAGGTGCATAAATTATATCTAGGACTGGAAGCAGTAAAATTTTTTTTTTCCTAGAATGACTTTTATCTTTCAATTTTGATTTTGGTCTCACATTCTGATTTCTTAAAGTTTCGTTAATTAGGTAAGACGATGTTTTTGTGGTTAACCACTTTCTAGCCCCTAGCTACACTAATCAATATTCCGATGGTATTTTCATTAAGTCGTGTTAGCAACACTTTAATAAGTTATGTATTGATAGAAACACTTTCAATGCTATTTTTCCTTTTCATTTTGCACGGGACAAATAACATACACAAAGAGTTTCTCATGAAGAAAGAAAGTGAGTGAATTTGACCTTTATGCTTATAGGAAGATTGAGAGGTTTATATATACTATCAGTAAATAAGTTATAACACTCTTTATTCGATTAAACTCACAAAAAATCGAAGGTGATGGTACAAATAATTGACTTTTTTTTCCTTTTTTCATATTGGTTCCGGATATATCATTGATACATACTAACGATTATATCTACAAAACTCCAAATATTAAATTTAAAAGTTTAAATTCAGTTAAATAGTAGTATGGAATTATTGTCATATATCGTCGTGAAACGTTAATAAAAAGGCATCCTAAGTCTATAAGACTTTTAATTGTAACGTTCACATCTTATTAAACTCACAAAAAATTGAAAGTGATAGTACAAATAATTGGCTTTTTTTTAATCATTTTGGTTTCGGATATATCATTGATACATACTAACGATTATGTTTACAAAACTCCAAATATTAGACTAAAAGGTTTAAATTTAGTTAGATAGTAGTACGAGATTGTTGTCATATGTCGTCTCGAAACGTTAATGAAAAGGCATCCTAAGTCTATAAGACTTTTAATTGTAACGTTCACATCTTATTTGTGAGTAAAAACTGATCATATTAAAACATGCATTCTACCTTTGTTATTAGGGTATGTTTTTATAATGCTAATTTTTCAAAAGTTCTATTTAAAGGCAATATTCTATATAGTAAATTTCTTACATGTTGTTCAAACAATAACAGTTATAAACAATCTATAAAAACACATTATAAAAAATATTTTTAGAAAGTTAAGAAAATTAACAGTTGTAAAATATCTATAAAAATAAATATTTGAGAAATTAAAGAACGTCCCGTGCGTTGCACGGGTCCCTTAACTAGTATGTATTAATATGTGTACAATTTCATTTCTAACCATCTTTATGCAAATTTAGTCATGCATCTCGAATGATTTCCAGGTAAGAAACCAGATAACAATAGCTTAAAAATTATATCCCCACAACATGATGTGACATCGGATATGTTAAATAATGCTCTGATTTAGCTTCTTATGCATGCAGTGAAATGGTTGTTCCTACAAAGAATCGTGATGTAAAGGGCCCTCAAGAAGTACGAAAGGCAAAAGATATCTTTGAAAATGATAGGATGGCCACAGAGGTTTGCATCAGATGTGATAAAGGTGGCAAGGTTTTGGTGTGTAATGAGAATGGCTGCCCTTTAGCCATTCATGAGAAGTGCCTAGGCTTTCCGGCTCGATTTGGTAAGGGAGGTGCCTTCTACTGTCCTTATTGTCTGTACAAAAAGGCAACATCTGCAACATGTGAAGCAAGGAACAAGGCTTTATCGAAAAAGAAGGCTTTATTAGCTTTTATAGATGGAGGAATGAAAGATGGAATCCAAGAGAAACTAAAAAATGAAATGACCAAGAGAAAAGAGCAGACTTTGTCAACAGTTTCTCTAACTATCTTTGATTGTGGGAATAGGCTAGAAAGTAATGTTATTCGCAATCAACCTGTCCAGTTAGAAGAAGAACGAGAAGGAAGATAAGCTCCTTCCAGCAATTTACCATGTAAATCATGTAAAGAAACTAATGCATTGGTAGTAAACAAGCAAAGTGATCTTGTAGTTGCTACACTCAGAAACGGTGCTGGGTATGATAATAGTGATTATCAGAGGGCGATTGTTGAACATCAATCACACTTCGGGCCTATTATTGCGTGTGGTGGTGATGGTGATGGTGTAAGTTGTAGGGAAGAAAGTGTAGCAAACCAATTCCAAGTTGAAGAAGTCAGCAAAAGTGCTGAAGTAGAGCACGTGAGGGAAATTGGTGGCAGGCAGCTACTTGAATATGAACAAGCAGGGAGCCTGAGTGCCTCTCTTGAAGTGGGAGAGAGCGTGCTAAAGGGTAGCATTTCGACCAAAAGGAAATGGAAGAATGCAGAGATAGCTGAAGGCAGTGACGGCATAAGAACAGATGACGAGTTCATGCAGGAGAACTCACGTGAAATTGGTCTGCCCTACAAAGTTGCAGAACCTGTGTTGCACATACATTCAACATCTAACAGACAGGTCGAAGCTGTTGGCGAAGAGCCTGAGACTACCTCAACAATAAGGAGGCATGTCAACCGAAAAGATAGAGATTTAGTACAGTCTCAAGATGTTGATTCCCTGAGGAGATCAGCTAGGAAACTATCCTCTGAACTAGCAACCACTTCAGTGAAAAATGAGAAAGTTATTCCTTCCAGCAACTTGAGACAACCTAAAGAGCCTCCTAAGTTGCAGTGAGTAATCAATACATCAGAAGATGCTTGAAGTCTTTATATATTTATCTTTTATCTTTTGAGATTTCATGCCAAAACAGAAGTACCTTTGTTTCTGTAGCAGTTGGTTTAATATTTTTTATATGATGTTATGAATTTCCTCTGTAGCCCCAACCCAACATCTCCTAATGGAAGGCGCAAGAAATTACCATGGAAGAATGAAGAGGAAGAAATGCTTAAGGTATGAGTTATTGCACACTTTTCGCTACCCACATAATGCATGCAAAATGCAAATACATTAGAAAGCATTTAGAGATGATGTATGGAAACCAGGCAAAATAGAGTTCAATCCAAATTCAGTGAAAGGATCGTGGACTGTGAAGTTCTTTTTTATAGCTGAGGGTAAAGGAAAGATGAAAAAGTGGAGAACCCTTATTGTTTCCTCTGTTGTTGTTTTAAGCGATTGAACATGTTTATTTCCAAGTAGATAAAGGCACCATGCTGTTTATTCATTTTTCTTAAAAGGATAAAAGGCTATGCTACTCTTTACAAATACATTTCCTGAAAGCCAAATGCCTAACTATGGGGTTTATTCTGGAGCAAGTGTTTGAAAAACGGCGTTTCTTTCTTCATAAGAGTTGGTTCGCCATGAACTAATCTATCTATGATTCAACTTTTGGGAATTTGGGGATCCGGTTGTGATTATAAGACATTCTTTCTTATAAGCTTAGAGATGATGGTGAGTGGGGGTCGTGTGACCATATCCTTGGAGACAATTTAAGCTTTCAAAATTTACCAGATAGGACTGATAATGACAGAAATACAGAAACTGGACTTGAATGGCACCATTTTGGAATTTAATTTTCTCAAGATCTAGTCAGATTGGAGAGCTTAGTTATTTTTTTTATTTCTAGAAAAAGTCCTTAATTTTTTAGATTTGGTAGTTCTTTTCTTAGTTTCTTTAACCGTCGTCCCTTTCCGGAATTGCTCTTCTTTTTCTACGAGTAGTTGCTCTACAGTTCTAGGCAGGCCCTTTTTGCCAGAGCAGTCACAAAATGATTAACATAAATGGACCAAACTTGCCCTCAGTTCAAATGGACCCCAGACCCACATCTCCCTCCATTTGTTCGTCTTTAGGAGTAATCCCAAAATCACATGCTGAGCCTTGTTTGGGAGCAGGAATTCCTAGAAAATCACCTTTGATCAGATTATTGGAAGTCGCCGTTGGAAAGAAAGGAAAAATTCTATCCAATGAGAGATCAGTAGTGTATTGCCTGGTGGTGATGGTTGAAGTGGAATTTACGGAAGTAGTACGGGAGCTTTTTGCAATATGGATTGCAGAAGAAGTATAAATGTTTGATTTTCGATTGACCTTCGCATATCTGAATTGATTAAAGACAGAAAATGTCGAGCTTTACGAAGTAAGACCCGAAGACAATAGAATTGACGTCTCCAGTTCTCTCAATTTGTGATGGAGATCAGATTATTTAATTCTTCTTTTTTTTCGTTGAGAATAAGACAACCTGGAATTCATCTTTTCCTTGGAATTTTCTCAACTTTTGCCCATCTCAGATCTGGGTTGTGTAGAATTGCCTTTCTACCTTATTGGCTATCGACTGTGATTGCTGGTGATAGTTTTTGGTTGATGGGATGGTGGCAAGGGTGCTAAGGGCCATGAACTCTGCCGGAGGTCGGTTGGTGGTGGTGACTGTTGAAATGACACCGGTTGACGAAGGTTTATTTGTTGACAAAAAAGACTAGGAGCGTAGATTCCTCTGTTCCAATGTTTTATGTTACTGTTGCTCTGGCAGCTGCTCGTATTCCTTTAATTTGGAAATAGTTTTTTTCAGCTGTCTAGTTTTATAGCATTTCTGTGATTGTAGAATTTGGAGAATATTTCCACTCTTCTTAAATTGAATGTTAAGATTTGTCTATGTGAAAAGCTAGAACAAAGCTAGATACCGCTCTCCATCCTGTCTCAGAATGCAAACATGCATCTTGTATATGCCTTCTTTTGAAAGTTTTGTTGAACTGCAGAGTCTATGCATGTTATCTTGGTTTGATATGCAGTCGGCATAGTAAGATTTTTTCCAGATGCTGAAGAAATGCTCATGATTGTTCTGTTGCCCACTCTTAACTTGTAAGCATCTAATTTGGTTTCATATTCTAATGCTTCAGGAAGGAGTCCAGAAATTTTCAACAACAGTGAACAAAAATATTCCTTGGAGGAAAATTTTGGACTTTGGTCGCCATATATTTGACGCAACTCGTACTCCAATTGACCTCAAGGATAAATGGAGGAACATGATGGCAAAAGACTGCTCAACAAAATGATGGCAGGTTTCATGACCAACATATGATGCAGGAGTTAGATTTTGTGTTTGCTGACCGGATTAATATCACCGTTTTGCTAATTATTTGAAAATATCTTTCTTGGGGCCAGGTGGCTGTTGGAGGTTAGCGACAGTTAGATGAATTCCAACTATTAGCTAAATGTGAACTGGCTTCGGTGAATTTCTTGGGAAACTTGCTACTTGTACTTGTTACAGGGTTCTTTAGCAACATGAAACTTGGCATTAGTTGTACAGATGGTATCGACCATCTCTCTCTCTCTCTCTCTCTCTCTCTCTCTCTCTCATGTTTGTGTGGGTTTGTTAGGGGTGGGGTGGTTTACTAGATAACAATGCACTCTATTACGGTGGCAAAGGTTTAATGAGATAAAGTAGAAATAATATCCTCTATGCGAGAGACGCGAAAATAATGATTGCCGTTCTCCACACCTCCCTCTCTCTCTTTCTCTCCCCCCCAACTCCATCACCACAGCCGGTTTCTTCGGCGTGTGGTGATGTGGTAACTTTAGTCTGTTGTCTAGCTAGGTTCGTGGAGGTTCTTGGTGGCTTTAGGGGGCTTGATGGCCACTGGAGCTATGATGGTCGCACTCGATTAGACTGCAAATCCATGGTTTTCCTATGCTGGAACTCGGTTGGAGGCGTTGCTAGGGGTAAGCTGTTGGATCTTGTGGGGGGGGGGGGGGGGGGGGGGGTGCATTTGACAGAAACCAGTAAAATTACCTAATAAGATGCGGGGGAGAAAAAGGGTGAAGGGGAAGGGATGAAGAGGAATAAAAAGAAACAAGCGGTGGTGGCGGCACGTGGTCAAGAAGGCTTGATTTTTGTCTATAGATCAAAAAGTCATGGTTAAGTGGGCACCCAGTTACAAATCACTTAAATCGGTAGATTTTGGGTTCTAAAATTTTTGACCTATTTATTTATTGGGTGGGTTTGGGTAGCTTTTAGGTGGGTAGATAAATGGAGTTGAGCTGTAATTGTCACCCCTACTCTATAATGTGTTATATAAAGCAAGTCACTCTCCTAGTTAGGCATAGTATGGCTTTCGACTTCTTATATAGACCTGGCAAAATTTAATCTGCACCCACGGGTCTGCAAGTCACTCTCCTAGTTAGGCATAGTATGGCTTTCGACTTCTTATATAGACCTGGCAAAATTTAATCTGCACCCGCGTGTAGACCCATGCCTAAAACGCGGGTACGGGTAGCAGAAATGATTACCCTCAAAAAATTGACCCGTACCCAGAACGAACCGTTTTGAGAGAACCAGTCCGGGTTGGGTGCGGGTTACCCGGTGACTTACTATATATTGAGGCTAATGTTAGGGTTTCTTTCACATTCATTTCTCTTTCTCCATTTCTCTCAGCCTCCCACCCCATAACTCTCTCTCTCTCTCTCTCTCGGCCGGCCACCAGATCTGTCCATCTCAACTCTCGCAGTCGTTGGCTTACGGCACCTCCCGCCTAACCAAGCCCTCCATGTCGCAGAAACCGACCACCGCCACCACCGGAGACCTAATACCGTTTTGAAAACCCACCACACAAAACCGATCCACCACCGCGGCCCACAAATCTCACCACCGCAAGCCGCCGACAGCCACAGAAGAAGAGGCAGGTGCCAATGCGCCTTGCTCTGATCTCCTCGCTGTCAATCCCTACCATCGACCGCCCTCACGCTTCAAGGCCACCACGAATCTACCGAACTCCACAGATCTGTCGCCAATTTTTAATTGTTTTGCTTGTTGAGGCGTTTGGCAAATCAGTTTTGGGATTTAAGTTTTGTTGATTTAATTGTTGCTGGTTTTGATTGTTGATTCTAAGAAGTTTGTTGATTCTAATTTTTTTGAAATTGAAAATAATTTTAACAACTAGTCAAAATTAAGAACACACTAGCTGAAAAAAGAAAAAGAAACAAAAATATATATATGCCTAATTGGAGAGTTTTTGTTTATTAAAAAAATAGAAATTTAATTATTTACCCGCGGGTAATACCCGACCCGCAAGGGTAGGGTACGGGTATTGAAAAACTACCCGGAAAAAATCAGGTAAATTTGGACCCGACCGGGCATTATCCGGACCCGCGGTTTTATCCGTTTGCCAGCGGTTTTAAAGTTGGGGATTCTTCTTCTGCATATAGACACCAAGGAGAAAATTTGTTAAGAGGGGCTTCTCCTATGGCCAAGTAACGCCCAGTGGCCTAGTCAATAAGAAAATAAAAATAGCCACCAAGGACAGGAATTTGGACTTTGAGCGTCCTAATCTCGCTGGAATGTGTCAGCATTTTCTTTATTGCAATGATTTGTGCCATTTCTTGTGCTTTGTTTGTAGCCTTCCCAGTATTTTCAATGAACTCTTGGTGTCTATATGCAGAAGCAAGAATCCCCAACTTCTCTGCTATCCAAGGTGCATACTCTGATCTACTGTTACATTGTCTCATATCAGTTGCTAATTATTTAACTTCAATGCTGTGATTTTTCTGAGGTAGCTGAAAACCCCATATGTGTACTGTTTTGAGAGATTAGTTCCCCTATCCCATGCTTGAAAATCTGGCAACTTATTATAATGGTAGAAAGCTTGTCATTGGGAAATAAAAAGATAAAGGCAACCCATTTGATCAGAAAAAAAATAGTGATATGATGTGGTTTAACGGATGTGTGTGATCTAACGAGATGTCTGGATTTCCAGACAAAATAGGGAGTCAAGATTTTATTATTCTGTCATCTCATCTATCGTTACATATGTCATTGCTATTACCGTTACATTAAAGCTTTTTAGCAATTTAGACAACAAGATATGCTAGGACGAGCACAAATCAAGCTTTATACAAGCGCTCATTCTACCAAGTAAAATCTTAGGATTAACAAAAGACTTGACATGCACCTATGATTGCTCGAGTTCTCAAGAAGGCATTCAGCCCCCTCTTCTACTTAATGATGGGAAGTGTTAAACTCTGATGTAAAGTTTGCTAACAGATAAGTACTAATTTGCTAACAGATAGTATACTACATTTTTGTGGGTATAAATCTTTTAATCAGGAGCAATACATATGAAAGGTGCATTGGTGTATGATCTGTGTAACTTATCAATAGATCAAGAACAGAACATAGTAGAACAATGTTCTGGTCACAGCCGAGGAGTACGCGTCGCTGAGCATGGTATGAAAACCTTGACATGCGTTTGCTTTGACGAACTTAAAAGCTTGATGGCAGGACTTGGTGACTCGCAAGATCACATTTACAAATGCAAGGGAAAACCTTAAGGGACGGATTTGTGAAACTGAACTTTTATTCGGTAAGAGATTGACCTTTACAGCACGATCCGTCAAGTCCGCTCTTCAACTATCGAGAGTACATTATGGTTACCAGAAGATATACATGGGACATTATACATAAAAGAGTTTAGGGGGAAGGTTACATCTTGTCAAGCCAAAAAGTAGGGAAGGGAATCCCCTTACATGGCATGGGAACAGGTAAGAACAGCACTCTAGATGACGGTACCAGCCGGAACCATCGCATCCTTGATTACCGTGACAATTCCACTTTTTATGAAGTATCCATCTGTTTCTCTTGCTGCTTCTTGAACATTGTCTGTATTAATGATCTGAAACAACAGTATACCACAGTTAAGTTAAACCGTTCAATTTTGGGTGATCAAGGCACTAATTTAACATGAAAAGAATTGCAGCTGATGCAAAGAATCATTTATACTGTTTGGAAGCAATTTCTGTTTCTTAAGGGTGCTGACAATTAATAAGCTCATACGATTGAGAAATGACCGAATCGACTGCAGCACCCTCAATGTCAAACTCGGCCAGTTAGGTCATCATCTCTTTTGCAGTCTACGCTGCTCTTGCCGTCACGTCAAGCCCGTGCAGTTGAAGCTGGAGAGTGTTGCAGCCGGATTTGGTTCAGAAAAATCCTCTTTGGAGGACCCCTTAGGCATTTTGGGTCTCTGGACCCTACGGACTCGGTGCCTGTAGGTGGCATTGTTTTCCTTGGCCATCATAGTCAGGTTACCGGGTTTTCGTCTACCCAGTGATGGAAATCCCCCCTCCCCTTTGTGGCTTTCTCATTTTAGTTGCTCCTTAGAATTGTAACTTGTCTAACCAAAAAAAGAAAAAAGAAAAGAACACCTAATAAGCTCAACAACAATTTTAAGGCAAGTTAACCAATTGAAAATCCCAACCTTCACATTGTCCCCAATGCGAGCATTCTTGTCAATTATTGCTCTTTTGATGTGAGAGTTCTTGCCAATACCAATAGGAACACTACCCTTTGCTGCTAGAAACCTCCTGTCAGCATCCGTCTGGAGCAGAAAAAGGAACCATAATGTCAGATGTTAAATCAAAACCTGACCAAAGCTGTCCATTACGGACTACCAACGTGCATAGCAGATAGTTTCCAAGCACAATATTCTTTTCGAACTCCAACAAGAAAGATAGTTGATTTCTAATACCTCGTAATAGTCTGCTCCCATCAGCAACGAGTCCTCTATAATTGCACCTTCCGATATGCAAGATCGGAGCCCAACTACGGAGTGATGAATTTTACAGTTCTGCATGGAAGAGAGTGAAAGGGATCTCAACCAGGAAAGTCTCAATCCTATATGTTGCCTAGAACGCCCAAAGGATGATATGTAGAATGTACCATGGTAATATACTGGGCAATACAAACTACTTGACTAAACCGTAATGAAACAGAAACAAGTGCCCAGTGTGTTTTTTAGTTAAACCAATCCGTACTGCTAAAATTAATAGCTCATGGCTTGTAGCAACCTTATGCATTGCTGCCATAATTGTCATGTCTAAAATCAAATCCCTAACAACCATGTTTTTCCAATTCTTTCGCTGCGGGCAAGACTACATTTTACGACTTGTAACCCAGTGAAAAATTCGAACTACAACCTTAAAAACTTCTCCATGACCACAATTTACCTTAATTACACAACCCTCACCAATAACACTATCAGTGACGTCAGCGTCCAGCATCTTGGAAGGAGGCAAATACCGAGGCTGGGTGTAGATTGGGGATGAACGATCATAGAAACTGCAACACAGACCCCAGAATATAATAACGTTTTATTACCACAAAGAAAGTTTCTGATACACGAGAACAGAAAAAGAGTAAACCACAGAGGTACCGTCTGCCACAAACAAGAAAAACTACCTGAAATCCGGCACTGGCTTTTTTGTGATTCCCAGATTGGCATTGTAAAAAGCCTCAATCGTACCAATGTCTTCCCAGTAGCCATCATACAAGTAAGCTTGCACCTATACAGAAGAAGTACCAATCTGACTTATGGAACCTCAGGGTAAGTAATGCGCATACACAAGTACTTTGATGGCTGAGATTTCAAGCAAAGCATTAACCATTTGGTTTACCATGACCATTAGTTTTGGACTACCATAATTACACAGCTCATGAGCTGGTTCCTAGATTCTACTAATAACCCCCACATACTGGTAAATAATATAGATGTCTGAGAACAAGTAATTTCCATTTTGGATTATGTAATAAACAGATTTAGTGCTAAAAACTTGCATTTCATCGAGCATAATAACTATCGGTTAGAAAGAAGGAATCCACTAGAATTTTCACGTCAAGATGCCTTGATTTGTAATTTGGAAAGGCTTACAGAAATTCTTTTCTCATCAAATACAACATATTACATATGTATGCGATGTCATCGCTTGAAATATTTAGAATATGTGATACCGTGCTAAAAATAATTGTGCTTTCTATTTATTTAACGAAATTATGATGATACATTTTAACATTTATGAAAGAGAAACACAAAAAGAGATTCATACTCTTAATCCAAGAGAAGTTGCACCAGGAATCACTTCACTTCCAAAATCATTGGCTCCAGGAAATTTATCTCGAAGCAGACTCATCATCACATCTTTGCTGACGACGTATATACCCATACTGGCAATGTACGGCATCTCTTTGGCTCTCTCGTCGTCGAGACCTAAAATTGTAGTATCAACCTAGAAAATACAATATAAGCCACACTCTTAATATGATTACATGCTCCATTTCTAAAGAGAAAATCAAAACAATGAACCAAAATCAGGAAGAAAGCAATGAGCAAACAAGTTTGATGAACTATCTTGCCTTCATAGCTTTCAGTTGCTCTCCTTTTGGCTTCTCTGCAAACTCAATTATGCGTCCTTCTTCGTCAATTTTCATCAAACCAAATGCGGTGGCACGTTTTTCATCCATTGGCAGGGCAGCGACGGTGATATCAGCATCAGTTTCTCTGTGTGCTTGAATAAATCTCTCATAATCCATGCGGTACAAGTGGTCCCCAGCAAGAACCAGATATTCAAGAACATTGTGCTCCTCAAAAAGCCACAAATACTGCCTCACAGCATCAGCTGTACCCTGGAAAGCAATCAAATTGAATGTGACGCTCGGGTTCAAGCAAACCATGACTATGAAAAAAGTAAGGGATTAAGCAGGGAGGAGGAGGAGGAGGGAGAGAGAGGGAGTGAGGGAGGGAGGGAGAGGGGAGAGGGAGAGAGAGAGGGAGGGAGAGAGAGAGAGAGAGAGAGAGAGAGAGAGAGAGAGAGAGAGGGTTTTTTCTGCGCAGTTATTCGTTTTATTCTGGTAATTACAAGTATTTTCTCATGAATTTGGAGCCTTTGTTTTCATGTACTGATGTCCAAATTGAAGATTCACGTTGAAAAGTCAACGCTAAATTCTATGCTTGACCCTGCATATTCCTTTTTTCTTCATGAGGAAGTTAGTTATATGTTAAACATTCCCCATAATTGTGAAACAATGAATGCTTGCTGTCAAGTAGTAGGAACCCCAAGATTGGACACCGAGACTAATAGAAGTAGTTCTCTGAAGACATAGAGTGTCGCAAAGCTTACAAGGTAGGAACAGAATGTAAAGTACGATGCAACAAATTTTTTTGATTTTGGCCATCAACATCAAAGTAGATCTACGAGTACCAGCAGCACTTCATATAGCCACATAGCTAAATATGATACAAAATGGTAAATGTTGAGCACAAAACCCCAGTGCTGAAAGTGGTTCATTTTACAGAGTTGATGTCTTGAACCCCATTTTCGATATCAGCACCGCAAAACATACATGACTTCTGAACTTTGCACGGCTGCCGAGATCTCAAAGTAAATACAAATGCATACTGGTACTAGGTCTGTGCAGTAAACTACCTGGAACCAATTCGGATTCTCTGGACTCTGCTGAGCAGCAAGAACTTCAACAAACCCTTCATTCTTGTAACCAGCCATGTTACTTGCATAAGCCCGTGAAAGGTGGCGATTGAGAGATGCAGAATTAAATTGCGTAAGAACATATATCTTTGATATGTTGCTATTCAAGCAATTGCTGACAGGGATATCAATCAGCCTATAATTTGCTCCCAATGGAACAGCTGGTTTTGCCCTCTTCTTAGTTAGCGGGTAAAGGCGGGTCCCAGCTCCACCTCCAAGTATAATGCCCAAGACACTCTGTAATTACATAGACAACAAAGACAGGACAATGCTGTCATTGTACCTCATATACATAAATTTAGAGCTAACAATGCTCAAATCCTAGAATGATGAAGCATAAATGCATCACGACCGAGCAGCTAAGATGCTTTGATCTTTGTAACAGATACTTCAATGCACTCCATGATGTAGAACATGTGTTGCACATAATCGATTCGATAAATGCATCTAAGATACTCAATCCTCGTGTGCTAATCACTAATTAGTAGAAGCTAGGACTCCTCAATGAAAAAATCAAAGTTGTAACTATTTTATATGTTATTAAACTTGACAAAAATACGCAAAGAACGTAAGGCTCTGATTTTGTAACGCAGTTACACCCTCAATGTCTCTTGTCCACTGCTTTTGACGCGATCAAACACAGATGAAATGTACTGAATTCAGACGGCTCAAAATGCACGAAAACGCCATATAATCGTCATCACTAAGCACAGATCTCGACATGTAGACAGTTATTACTTTTTACTAGGTAAATAGCAGTTGAGTAAGCTGAAATGATAGATGCTCAAATTAAAAAACAATCATAGGATAAGTTCCAACTTTGAATTTCAAGCAACCTTTTTAAGCACGTTCTACAACAGTTTTAACGCTACTCAGATCTGCAAAGGATGGAAAACCCACACAGAGATCCTTTTTCCACCAAAGCAACGCAATAGGAGTCCGTTACCAAAAACAGCAAAGGAAGCCGAACGGAGTTAAAGAACATCAACATACTCGGCTGGCGTCGGGGTCGAGACATGTCTGCGAGTTCCTCGAATCGGACACGGCCTTCGGCGAGACCACTACCGGAGACCTACCGCCGGATTCGGATGACGAACGGCGCCGTCGTGGGGACGAGGCCGAGATCTTGTCGCCGGAGAGATTGGACGATGCGAATGACAAGCTGCGGAACGGCGCCGTGCCTCGGAAATCTCTACTTCCGTCGGCGATGGCGCTGGACGTGTGAGGTGGCTTCAAGACTCCGATTGCTGCCATTTTTTAAAACCTTCGCTCGTTGCTGCTCTCCACAAGTTCAGAGAGAGATTTGGAGAGAGAAAGAGTGGACTAAACTAAGTAGGATGGAGTATTAACATGTAGCGCTCGTGTAATCAGGTGTTTAGAGGTGTTGCCGTGATTGCCCCTCGTTTCTTGAGATATTACGTCGTGGCTTAATTGACAAAACCACCCTATACAACCGACGACTTTCTTTCCGCTTTCGCTACTTGTGCCTTCCTTTCGGGTAATTCTCAGACGGGAGATCGCGTTATATCATTCTTAAAGCAGTGTACTAAAGAACTTTTGTCAAAACAAAACGTAAGATTGCTTGCAGATTAGTGTCAAGGCCGGCAACGATCACTCAGTTGGGCAAAGCAAAGCTTAGCTTCGTACTTACACATTTTTTCTTTTACTTTTTCATTAAGAAACTAATGATTGAAAACAATGAAATGCAAAAGATGGGTTTGACAAGTGCCTCCCAGATGCTCTTCATCCCCTCGCCACTCTTGGAGACGTGTTTGCACCTAGGAAAATACTCTTTGCACGTGAATCTAGTTGTACTTGTACGTTTGCCAGGAAAACGAGTTTTCACTAATTGTTCTAAACTTTACGATTTTTTTCCAGGAGGGTTGCACACAACAAGCTACAAGTCTAAACATAAAAAAATTGTTGAGGTATAGAACTGGAAATGAGAAATAAAGAAGCGCAATGACAGAAATATCTTCTTAAAATTAGGCCGTCTCACCTAAGTCACTGTTGCTGCCAATCCTCAATCTCGATCCTCCTTTTCCTCTATTATTATGTTGCGCTCTCATCACCAAGTACAAAACAAACTTGGCATTCTAATGCTCTCGTTCTTTCTCGCCTTCCCCCTCACTGTCTACGAACCTGAGCAAGAACAGAAAATGTTGACCCGCTTTTTAAACTTTCGCTAAAAATTACTTTAAAAATCTTGAAACCTTCCCGACCCTGTTTTGAAGTTAAATTGTGTTATAGTTTCGGGGTACATCCGTTGATAAAGCCACAACATGTATAGCCGAATCAAATTTGAAGAGGTGGGGGGGGTATTTAAGGGTTTACAGTGAGGCAAGGATTTTGATTGGAAAATCTTGGGGGGACGCTGTAACATGTGATGTTGGATGTGAACGGGACTGGAAATTGATAAAGTCACAGGTGGCTGGTGGGGAATTGTTGTGACAGGCGAATTTAGGACCGTGAGAAGAGAGTAGTTTTTAGTAAATGTTTTGTCAGCACCGGCCTGCTTTAGCTTTGGCCACAAAAGGGTCCAAACTAAGTGTAAGCTCTTAAGCACTCTGAAATCAGGTTGGTAATGAGGTGTTTGCTGAGTTCAAAGACCGATGATTAAATTTCGCTGTCACACTGCGGTAATTGCAATTATTAGAGAAATCTGGACGTTCCGAGAAAAGATAGCCCTGAAAAATAAATAAATAACCATAAAGGTTGAGATTGTTTATTTTGACACCATTAGAGATTTGGAGATGGCACTGTGACAAACGCCGTCTCGCCTCGCTCCAACTCAAGTCGTCTCATCCCTACTTAGTTCCATGTACGACTCAATGTATCCCATTGGCACCATTTCGTCAACGCACCTCTGGTTTGATTCTTTACTTTTGGTTTTAAACAAGTCCCTTCTTTTTTTTTTAGAAAGAATATGTTCGTTATACCAATTGGCAGCGATAGCCGGTAGCGGTGACTGTCAGGATCGGTTGTAACATCCCCGAAAGTTCAGAGCTCCGCCGCCCCGAACTCCCGGGTCATTAACCTACCGGATCACATCACACCTGTCAGACCTGTTCACTAACGCATATTTCAAATAATCTAATTCAACATCAACTCAGATTTCTCAAAATACCAAATCACCAACTACTTAGCTTACATTATTACAGCTTAAGTTCTTCGCAATTCAAACTCTAAAGAACAAATTAACAATACCGACCAGCAGAGGGGTCCTACTATACAATAGTGATGGGCTCATCGGAATCTCACACAGACTCTAACACATTCCTGAACATGCTACGTTTGATCTTTACCTATAGAAGGGAGTCAAACGAAGGGTGAGTTTTTGAGAGCTCAGTAAGGTCGTACAAGGACTAACAACAACATTACAAAGCGATTTCAAAGAATACAACCGACGAAACTTTCCAAAATACTTCAGATGGTTAAAAGACTCAGTGATTTCAAAAAAAAATCAAAAACTCATCAAAAATAGATACCAAAATGAACCAGAACAAACACGACGGATTCCAAAACAATCAATAATAAATCATTTCTAGAGTCATCATTTCCAAAATACAATAAAGATTTTTCAAAGGATTTCAACAGAAGCACAAATCATTTCAGATAATACTTTTCAGACATTTTCGTAACAGTCACGGCAATATACAGAGCAGATAAAATAAAAAATTAACGTTGATCCTGGGCAGTCGCGATGCCATTCCAGCAAAGCACAGAAGTGTACACATGCATGATGTACCAGAATAATTACTAGTCCATTTGGGTACTAGCCTGGATTTCATGCAGGATTGAGACCAGCCTTATTACGCCCTCCCACAGAACAGAAACCCATGTCAACACAGAAAAATCAACAATATCAATGAGGATTAACATAAGCTCATATTCCCGAAATCAATTCGGGTTCTAATAACAATAATCGTACTAACATAAGTCAGTATTCGGAATTTCAGAAGAAATCAGAATTTTTAGAAGAAAAATCACAGATAAACAGCAAAAACAATTACGTACAGATATCAGATTTAGACATAACAATTTAAAAGAATGGATACAAACAATGATCAGCTTTGCTCGGCATGCAATACATGCGTACATCACAAGACTTTCAAATAATCGAGTTATGTTCAATATTAGGGTTTTCTGGCAATATCATACTGATATCCATACATAATTCAGAATTCGGCATTAGTCATAAGTATATCAAAGGAGTACTTACGAGTACAAGCAATCAAATAAGGGTTCAGACAAAGTCCTTACCCAAGGTTCAGATAGAATCCCTTACCTGGATCCGCAGTTAAATTATCCTAACCGGAAGTCTTTAGCTTTAACCTAAACGGAATAATCAAACCATTAGAATACAGCCTACAGAACAAAAGTATAACTTAATACGAACTCACACATACTCCCAAAATGAACCCCTCGCACCGCGTATGTAAAATTACCAAAACGCCCCTGAGGTGTAAAATTACCAGAATGCCCCTCTCGAACTTAAATCACCCAAACGGTCTACCCGTAAGCAGAATCACCCAAATAACATTATTGTATGTCAATTTACACAAAATACATTTTGCTTGTAAAATTACCAAAATAGCCCCCCTCGGGGTGACAAATTACCAAAATCCCCCCGTTACACTTTAATTCTCAAAATGACTTTTACATAAGCAAAGTCACTAAAATAATCTTACTATGTGTAAATTTACTTCAAAATACCTCTTATAGGTAAAATTACCAAAATACCCCTTCGGGGTGGTAAATTACCAAAACACCCCTGGGGGTTTCCGGCACCGAAAAAATCTCAAAAATATCTTAAAATACTATTTTAAGCATCCTGATATCATTTTTGTACTAAAAAGTCTTTTAAAAATTTTTTGCCAGAAAATTCCGAATAGGTGTCCGGACCAAGCACTAAAAGGCCAATTTCGTGAAAAATACCTATCGGCCTTAGAATGGCACAAAATTTTATACAATGACTCATACCAATGAAATAGGGTTTCATAAAATTTTTAGATATAATGTAATATCCCGAACTTTTAGTGCGGGTTAAAATAACCATCGGTGCTCCGAAAAATAGACGGGCGTTAAATTTGAGCAATGCTCGGGTATTAGTAGAGTATCAAAGATTAAAAGAACTTGGGGGATAAAAATGTAAATTTTGAAATGTTCTAGGGTATTTGCGTAATTTTGGAAAAATATTGGGGGCATAATTATAAATTATGATTTTAGTAATGAAAAATAATTGAATGAACGCTAGTATGCATTTTTTTAGCGATGTTTAATCAAATTGAGAATGATTAGAATGATTTTAGGGGCTTGAATGCAAGTATACAAATTTTGAGATTTATTTTGTAAATTCGTAAAGTTTGGGGGCCATTTGTGCAATTTTATAAAAAAATTTAGATGCTATATTTTTTTTAGAATGTGCCACCACCAGCTAGCTTAGGTGACTACGCTAGATTAAATAATTTAATATGAGATGGATAAGTGAGGATTTTGGATGAAAGAAAAAAAAAGGGGGGGAAACCTTTCCCTTTCAGGAAAGAAACAAGAACAAGAAGAACACAGAAAATAGAGCATCTCGGGGGAAAGGGAAATCAAGGAGAAGGGGGAGAAATCAAGCCTAAATTCGAGAGGCAAGTTACCCAACTTCAAGTAGGCATGTCCTACTATGTGTAAATGGATTTTGTGCGTATTTTTTTTTATCATTGTGGGCGTATAGTTTAGCCATAAACATGGCGTGAGGCCATGTTGGGAGGGATTTTTTGGGGATTTTGCAAGATTTGGGTGAGGATTTTGATCATGATTCTATGTAATTATGGAAGATATGTTAATGGGCGATTGGTTTTCGAACTTAAAACAGATAAGGAAGAGGGATTTGGTGGGTGTTTATAGTGTATAAAGTGTAACCATGGCTAGGTTCTCAAGTGTGTGCTACGAATGTGGTGGTGTGTTTATTAGGTATTTGATTGTATATTAATGTGTGTTTATAGGTTGTATCATGTAGGGGTGCAACTTGGACGGGTTGGGTTGGTTTTCAGCCCAACCCAAGAAAACCCAACCTTTTAAAAGCCCATCTCAACCCAACCCAACCCAACTTGGGTTTTTTGTAAAAAAAGCCCAACCCAACCCAACCCGAGTAAAAATGCTATGGTTTGGGTTTCAACCCAACCCAACTAACATCGAATTAATTTTTTGTTTCATTCGTAGGGGTGCAATTTGGGCTGGTTTAAGATGGGCTTTAACCAACCTAGCCCAAATATGGACAAGCTTTAACCATTTAAACCCAACTAATTTTAAAATGGGTTGGTTTGAGTTGGGTCAATAATTAAATGAGCTAAATTGGGTCAAACCCATTAAAACCATCCCAACCCATTCTAACCCAAAAGAAAAAAGGAACCCTCTTTCCCAACTGACCATCTCGTTAATCGGTCTTTCAATCCTCCTTCCCAACAGTCGGCACTCCTCACCAATTTTGCCCAAATCGATTTGGGCAAAATTGGTGAGGAGTGCCGACTGTTGGGAAGGAGGATTGAAAGACCGATTAACGAGATGGTCAGTTGGGAAGGAGGGTTCCTTTTTTTCTTTTGGGTTAGAATGGGTTGGGATGGTTTTAATGGGTTTGACCCAATTTAGCTCATTTAATTATTGACCCAACTCAGACCAAAGCTTGTC
Source organism: Escallonia herrerae (assembly GCA_033070095.1). Classification (NCBI taxonomy): domain Eukaryota; kingdom Viridiplantae; phylum Streptophyta; class Magnoliopsida; order Escalloniales; family Escalloniaceae; genus Escallonia; species Escallonia herrerae. The sequence continues at coordinate 267,694 of JAVXUP010000545.1, forward strand.
CATATTTGGGCTAGGTTGGTTAAAGCCCATCCTAAACCAGCCCACATTGCACCCCTAGTATCATGTATATTTAAGGTGTTTTAGTGTGTGTGTGTGTTTAGGGGTAGCAGATTGTGTGCGTGAATTGAGTATTTGTGGATGAAATTCGGTAGAGGGAGAGTGAGGAAGAAGAAGATAGTGTGTGCGTAAAAAGGTGAGATAGTGCGGGTTTTAATCTATGAATAGTAACTATTTTTGTCGCTTATGCTAGAAATTAATTTAAATAGTTTTTTGTGAATTTTTATAAATAATTAGAGACAAAATTAGATAAAAGTAAAAAATAGTAACCCCCGATATTCTTACGAGATCTACACTCTAGAAAAGTTTGGAAATTTTTGGGATCCGCAAGGGATGCTAATTTGAGGTACCGATTAAAGAAAGTTATTGAATTATTTAGTATAGTAAAATAAGTTATTTTAATCTAAAAACTTTATGGAAAGCATATTTTACTGGTATGAGTCATTGTATAAAATTTTGTGCCATTCTAAGGCCGATAGGTATTTTTCACGAAACTGGCCTTTTTGCGCTCGGTCTGGACACCGGTTTGGGATTTTCTGGAGAAAATTTTCTAAAAGACTTTTTAGTGCAAAAATGATATCGAAATGCTTAAAATAGCGGTTTAAGATATTTTTGAGATTTTTTCGGTGCCGAAAACCCCCAGGGGTGTTTTGGTAATTTACCACCCCGAAGGGGTATTTTGATAATTTTACCTATAAGAGGTATTTTGAAGTAAATTTACATACAATAAGATTATTTTAGTGACTTTGCTTATGGAAAAGTCATTTTAAGAATTAAAGTGTAATGGGGGGTATTTTGGTAATTTGTCACCCCGAGGGGGGCTATTTTGGTAATTTTACAAGCAAAATGTATTTTGTGTAAATTGACATACAATAAAGTTATTTGGGTGATTCTGCTTACGGGTAGACCGTTTGGGTGATTTAAGTTCGAGAGGGGCATTCTGGTAATTTTACACCTCAGGAGCGTTTTGGTAATTTTACATACGCGGTGCGAGGGGTTCATTTTGGGAGTATGTGTGAGTTCGTATTAAGTTATACTTTTGTTCTGTAGGCTGTATTCTAATGGTTTGATTATTCCGTTTAGGTTAAAGCTAAAGACTTCCGATTAGGATAATTTAACTGCGGATCCAGGTAAGGGATTCTATCTGAACCTTGGGTAAGGACTTTGTCCGAACCCTTATTTGATTGCTCGTACTCGTAAGTACTCCTTTGATATACTTATGACTAATGTCTAATTCTGAATTATGTATGGATATCAGTATGATATTGCCAGAAAACCCTAATATTGAACCTAACTCGATTATTTGGAATTCTTGTGATGTTCGCATGTATTGCATGCTGAGCAAAGCTGATCATTGTTTGTATCCATTCTTCTGAATTGTTATGTCTAAATCTGATATCTGTTCACAATCGTTTTTGCTGTTTATCTGTGATTTTTCTTCTGAAAATTCTGATTTCTTCTGAAAATTTTGAATACTGACTTATGTCAGTATGATTATTGTTATTAGAACCCGAATTGATTTTGGGGATATGAGCTTATGTTAATGCTCATTGATATTATTAATTTTTCTGTGTTGACATGGGTTTCTGTTCTGTGGGAGGGCGTAATAAGGCTGGTCTGAATCCTGCATGGAATGCAGGCTAGTACCCAAGTGGACTAGTAATTATTCTGGTACATCATGCATGTGTACACTTCTGTGCTTTGCTGAAATGGCATCGCGATCGTCCAGGATCAATGTTGATTTTTGATTTTATCTGCTATGTATACTGCCGTGACTGTTACGGAAATGTTTGAAAAATATTATCTGAAATGATTTGTGCTTCTGATGAAATCATTTGGAAAATCTTCATTATATTTTGGAAATGATGACTCTAGAAATGATCTATTATTGATTGTTTTGAAATCCGTTGTGTTTGTTCTGGTTCATTTGGTATCTATTTCTGATGAGTTTTTGATCTTTTTGGAAATCATTGAGTCTTTTAACCATCTGAAGTATTTTGGAAAGTTTTGTCGGTTGTATTATTTGGAATCACTTTGTAATGCTATTGTTAGTCCTTGTACGACCTTACTGAGCTCTCAAAAGCTCACTATTCGTTTGGCTCCCTTCTGCAGGTGAAGATCAGATGTACCGTGTTCAGGAATGGGTTAGAGTCTATGTGAGATTCCGATGAGCCCATCACCATTATATAGCAAGACCCCCCCCCCCCCCGCGGGTCAGTACTGTTAATTTGTTCTTAAGAGTTTGAATTACGAAGAACCTAAGCTGTAATAATGTAAGCTATGTAGTTGGTGATTTGGTATTTTGAGAAATCTGAGTTGATGTTGAATTAGATGATTTGAAATATGCGTTAGTGAACAGGTCTGACAGGTGTGATGTGATCCGGTAGGTTAACGACCCGGGAGTTCAGGACCGTGGAGCTCCGAATTTTTGGGGATGTTACATCGGTCGATAGTGACTGTTGGTAATTGGCGAAGGTGGTGGCTGTCGAAATCTGTTGGCGGTCGGTGGTAGAGGGTGGCGGCAACAATGGCTACCAGATGGTAGTGGCTGCGGGCGGTGGCAGCCAGCAGTAGGCAGCTGCCATGGCTGCCAAAAATTGCCGGCGGCCAGGGAGGTTGGTTGTTGCTGGACGACATTGATTATCCTGATCTTGGTGGTGCTAAAATAGTCGGGAAAAAGAGCGAGAAATTGAATATGTATTGATTTGAAGAGTGAGTAAATTCTCTTTCTTGACTCACGCTTGACCAAAAGCTTTATAGCTTCTTTCTAGATCAAACAACGAAATTGACTGAGTTTGTCGTGAACACTTCATGAATTTTCGTGACGAACAAGCCTGAATGTCAGTTTGGCAAAAATTTGGTTTGAAAGAGTGGACTATTGCTTGAGAGAATAATCTTGTAAATTTTCACCCCAAGGCTCAGCCCTTATATATAATGGTAAATAGGATTATTGTTATAAAATTGTATCTCCTTGATAATTATCTTTTAATTCAATGAAGAGATAAATAATTAAATATCTTATTGGCTAGAAACTTTAAGGTGATGTATGATGCCTTTTGATGATACAATATCGTTTTAAACGAAATTTTACCACAATATTCCCCTAATTTGAAACCACTATGGAATTGATTCAATTATGGAATCATGAATAATCATTGGTTTAGTCGGTACATAGACATAATAATCTCCTTTTGTCGAACAGAAGAATTGGGCATATTGTCAAATTAGTCATATTCATACTTTAGGGAATATGTGTCACCTTCCTACTTGTCAATAATTAATTGTTTTATTGACAAATACAGATTACGTGGCTATTTGTTATTGGTATAAATTATATCCTTCTACAGCGCGTTCGGAGTAGGGGTGCAACTTGGTCGGGTTGGACTGGTTTAAGGATTAGACCATGACCAGTCCGCTCTCCAAAAGTCGTGTCCATGTCCAGCTCAATCCATCTACGGGCCAAATAATATGTGTCCACGCCAAGCCCATCAAAATTTTGGTGGACACGGATTGGACGCGGACTGTCTACGGGTTGTCCATGGTTACAAATTACTTTTTTTTAAAATGATTTTGAAACATATCATTGACCATCCAACTCTATAATTTAGTCATGATAATGAAATAAAGTACATTAAAGTCTCAAAATAAACTTAAATATAAGCATAGAAACAACTATTTGGGACAAAATGAGAGATAAAAAGACAAGAATCTCTAATCTTATAATAAGAAATAAAGTAGGAAAAGTAAAGTCTTCAAAGATCTCTAAACATGAACAAAAGTGGAACCGTTGTTCAACCTGGTTCAGAAAAATAAGACAAGAATATGAGCGTACCTTTCACTTTGAGGCTTTGACTTTGTCGAAGTGGGGCTGAGAGTTCAGAAAATACAAAAAAGAAATAGAGTAATATTCTATTAGGTTAAGAGTTTGAGGGTCGAGATTGAATAAACTTATGTGATCCACGATTTTTAATGACAAAAGGAAACAAAATAATTATATTTTGTGTGTGTGTGTGTATATATATAATTTATATTATATAATAGTTAGACGGGTTGGTTTTTCACGGGTTGGACGGGCTTGTAGAAACCTTTGCCCATGTCCAGCCCATATTTTTTACGGGTTCAAAATTTTGAGCCCACGTCCACTACGGTTACTACAAAAGTAAGTCCATACCCATGTTTTTGCTGGCTGACACGGGTTGTCCATGGTTGCCCAGCTCAGGTTGCACCCCTAGTTTGGAGTAGTCGGTGATGGCTACCAGATTGTGTGTGTTTGTGTGTGAGAGGGATAGAAAGGAAAAACACTTGTACATGGCTAAGTTTTTGCAAATCTATTTGGGTTAGGATTCGGTTGGAAATTATTTTAATTGCCCCAGTTGATTAGATCTTTATTTGAACCAAATCATTTTAGGGCTTGCCCAAATAAGTTCCACGTGCGGCGGGGACAAGTCTCCAATTGGACTCTCAAATTGCCATCCCTACACACCATATTAAGCTTTTTCAAACATTTACTTGTCGCTAGATGAACATTTTGTTGTTAATATACTTTTAGCAAACCAGGTATGAAATTAAACGCTCCCAAAGAGGTAGTCCTGCATTGTTTACCTGTTAACTTTTGTGCAATTAATTTAAATGTAATGTATAATCATAACCCGCTATATAGAAATGTTATTAGTAGAAGAAAGAGTGTGAATTAACTATCCAAATAAATTGAGATGAATGTCGTGTTTACCTGTAAGTAACCCGGCCGTAGAAAACAAATGTAAAACTCTCGTGCACTTGTGCGATGAACGCATTGAAATGTCATGCGATGATTTTATCCATATCATTCAAATTTTTTCCACGTGAAATTTCAGTTTACGCATTTAAAACAGATTAAAGACGTACCATTCATATTTGAAATCTAAGGAATAACTTTCTAAGACCTTTACAGGTAAGGGATGGGGACAAGAATATGTTGCACATCAAGCAACGTCTAGTCTCTGGAGAACTTCTTTGTGGCATCTTTAGTTACTTCAAATCTACTATATATATAGTTCACCAATAAATGGCCGACATGAAGTGATTTTGCAAAACCACAACATAATAACTAATTATTACTCTTCTTATCTTACAAAAATTGATCGGTTTTTCTTTTTTGAAGGTCCAAAGTCTAAAATAAACTGCTCATATTTTATTTTGGGATATCAATTTTTCTTGTTCGTCCAACTTTGCCCTTTTGGCTAATTTAGGAAAATTAAATGAAGCCCACACCCAAATGATAAAAGTAGTACTTGGAAGGGAGAGCATATTTGAAAACTCAACTTACTTGAACTCGATCCTTCCACTTTGTGCAAATTAACCGTCATCAATTTTTATGAGACGGAAGAAATATTATAATTCTTTACTTTAATGGTAAATATTCTGCAAATTACCGAGTTTATCTCAAACTACTAGAAACGTATCATAAATTGACCTGCATCTCAAGTTGTTGTCCGTTGCTTAAATGTTGTTTTCCTTTATCTCTATCAATTATAAAGTTGCCATTTTTGTTTGTGATTGTTTTGACCAGTACCGAATCATGTGGTTGTAATCTGTTGTATGCAAGTTCCACTCTATGCACTGCAACCAAGCAGAGCGAGGGAATCAATCAATATGGCATTTGTCAAAAATATTGAGCGGTCCAGAGCCAATGTTTCAAAGTATTTAAGATCACCGCATACATTAATAAAAATAACGATCTGCCTCTCTGAGCTCTCCTTTACTCGTATCTACCCCTCCTAATCCAACGGCCATCAGAGTTGACCTCAATGCTTTATTTTCACTATATAAAACAATCTCTTACTAAACGTGTTTTTTTTTCTCAATCAAAATAAAGAAGCACGACTTTTACCATGGTTTGAGCCAATCATTGTTCATAGCTACCCTATGTCGTGTTCTTGTTTAAATCCATTTACCTTTACCATGGTCATCCATTCTTGTTTTGATAGTAAACGCCTTCGGGTGGGCATTGGTTTATCTTATTATGTAAATAGCGCGAGGTGTGGTTCGTGCGGCTTTTTCATCTTTGTTTTCGGACAAATATACTGCTTTAGCCATTTGTTTGCATACTGCATCTTTATGGGCTCTTAAACAAAATTTTCTACATATCAAGGTTCTAACTGAATCTTGTTTTCTCCTTAATCAGATGAAAGGTTCTGAAGATATTTTAGATATGGTGGCACCCATCATTTATCATTTTTGCTATTGTGTAACAGATTACCATCACTTTAATATTGACTGGGCGGATCCTCACCTTTTGAAGGAAGCACGGCTTTTAGCATCTTTTGCATGTCAGGCCCGCATAGATATCTACCAAGACTAGGTTCATGACAAAGTGAGAATATAGGCCTGGTTTGTAGTGTTATTTATTCATAGACTTTTGCAGGGTGCTTTAAGGGATTTGGCAATTATAGCCATCCTAGTTTTTATTTGAACTCTCTGATATCTTATTTTGTAATGGCCCTAAGGCCGAATGCTTATTTCTTTTAAATGCTATTCTCTTATTAACCAAAAAAGAAAAGAAAAGAAAGAAAGACTTGTGTTTCCCTGGGCAAGTCCCTAAAACTAGAGTAGTCCCAGCTATTCAGCTACAGATTCAACTAATAGACACAAGCAAGAAACAACCATAATTATTTTTGGGTAACTGCTTTCTATCCTAACTTTCTCTCTCAAAAAAGCGACAAAAGCAAAACACTGTTTCGGTGTCTCCGCCGCCACCGCCGGTTTCCTCTGGCGTCTGGTGGCGTGGTAGAATAAGTTTCTGATATGGTATGGTTCTTTTCATCTTTTTCATGTGTTGTTTCCATCTCTGCAACTGTGGTGGCTGCTATCGTAGGCCTTGTACGATCTTCGTCATCGATTGCTCTCTACACTGGCTTCTGTCGGAAGCCGTCTTCTGGGTTTGGTCGTGTATGTGGGTAAGGGTTACAATTTGGATTACTACGGCTGGTTGGGTAGCAAGGTGGAAGCTGCTGCGTAGGGATCGTGCGTGGTTGGATGTTGCCCGTTTGGATTTGGGAGTGGTGGCCAGAGAAGGAATTTTGTGGGTTTTAGGTGTGGATGTTGAAGACGGAAATATGTGGGTTTCGAGTTTGGTGGCCAGAGAAGGGAGTCTGAAACCAATAAAACAACCCGAGGAGGGGGGGGGGTGAATAGGGTTTTCTAAAATTAATGGGAAACTTAAACAAAACACAATTATGAAACTGAATCAAGCCAAGCAATATTTCAATGAAGATGCTAACAACACAATCTCAAGTAATTATGAAGCAATAAGTAAAGAGATTGAGTTAGAGATACTTGACAAGAATATTTAAATGGTTCGGCTTGAACTACCCTCAAGCCTACATCCACCTCTTCAAGAAAGTCCCTTGCAAGAGCACTAGAATCCACTAGCAACAATCTTCTTCCGGATCAAGATCAAAACTCTTACGATACTTGATGATATTCCCACACCAAGCATGAGCCTTGAATCCACAAAGCTCACCCAAGACTTAACAAACCCAAGCCTTGATCACAATTCTTTTACAACGATCAAATGTGTACAATGAAACCCTCTTGAAAGGAGAGGAGTACAATTGAAGCTCTAGTACAATAGAGAGATGAGAGAATTGATGACTTGAAGTATGCTCACTCTCAATCAAAGAAATGCTCACAAAGATGCTCTCTTTAATGATGTAAAATCATGAAGATGAAGAGAGAAAAGTTTAATCTATGAGCCTTGATGTTTCTCTAATTAATGGATGCTTAGAATGTGGTTTCCATAGTGTATGATGAAGCCCCAAATCATTTATATAGAGAGGAAATGAAATATAGCCGTTATAGGCAAAAATATGGGCAAAACTGTCATTGCAGTCGACTGTATTCCCAATGCAGTCGACTGGGTTTCCTCTAAAATAGCCGTTGGAGTCTTGTCCTCGAAAATAGCCGTTGGAACTGAATCTTGACCAATGCAGTCGACTGTATTCCAATACAGTCGACTGTATTACCCTACTGCCTATCGGCTGCCTCACGGAACCCCCTTTCCTATTTTGGGTATAACTTTTTCTAGAAAAATCGGATAGAGGTACCGTTTTTTGCGTTGGAAAACTAATAAAAAGTTTTATCAAGATATGTAAAGAATAACACCAAAAACATTTTTTTTATAAAATCTAAGTAAGCTCCAAAGTTCACTCATTTTTAAGAACTACACTTGTGTGAATGGTTATGAACTCACAGGCAATGCACATGGTATCCTAAGGTCTTTTTAGGTCATAGTCATCAATCCAAGCATCAAACCAAAATTAGTTATATAATAATAAAGATTAATCATAATCGTAGTAACTTAGCCTTTGCATTCTTTCTTGCTTTTTGGCATAGGACTTGATGAAGCTTTCATAGTATGTCCACTATAGCTTTAAGCTTCTTTGGCTTTAATCCATCTATCCAACTTCTCAAATGTGTCTTCATGAGTGTGCATGTATATATCTACTAAGAGTAAACTTAAAGCACACATTTGAACATAATCAATATGTAGTTATCATCAAAACAAGATGTAAGCCTAGGTTGTCCAACCCTAGGGCTAACAGAGTCTGTGAATATGTTTATATCCTTCTAGGGTTTGTATCCCCCTCCCCCCTTATTGGTTCCCCATCCCTCTTGTTCACAGAAAGGTTGGTCGGCTTGTTGCCGATGATGGTTGTCGAGGGGCTTCGGTATGTTAGCATGCTCCGATGGTGGGTGTTTGTGATGGTGGTGGCTGCTGAGGTGGCGTGTTGGCTCTGATCGTGTTTGGGGGATTCATCAGTTAGGTCTTGGGGATTCGGTGGTGGTTACGGTGGCGGGTCGTGGACTAACAGGGCGGAGCGACCATTTTTCAGTCGGTTCCAGGTGCCGGAGGTGCTTGGTGGACGGAGACGATGGACATGTGTCAGCCCTAGGCGCTGCATGAGCTACAAGTGACGCGTCGCTAGACGCGTGGGTGCGGGCTGTCCTCGTGTCGAGACACGTGGCTGGTCTTTAGATGGGTAGCTGGCTACAGTTGACTTTTCTTTTCGTTTTTTGTGTGTGTAGTTATCTGTTTAGCTTTTCTGTGTGTGGTTCCTAGTAGTTTTTAGTGTTTATCTAGTTCTAGGCTTTACTTATTTTTACTGTAAAGAAAATCAACCATAGCTCTTAGTTGTACTGTATTTCTTATCGGATTGGGATGTCATCCGAGTACCATCGACTATTATTAATAGTAGGGTTAATTACTCACGGCACCCCTGAGGTTTACCTTAAATTACACACGGCCCCCTATCTTTGAAAATTACACTATGCTCCAAAAATCTAGATTTCTTTGACGGGGTTAATCGCTGGTCATAAAAAGACGTTTCTGCCCTCGTATATAAGTACACAATGTCTCTTGGGTTTTGAAGGAAAATCAAGAAGTCTGGCTCTTGGGTTACACCCAGCCACCGATGACATCTCCGGCTGTTCCGTCATTGAACCCCATCGCGCCACCACTCCGCGACCACCGCGCAGCAACGAATGCCCTGCTACTACCAGCGGCGCAGCGCTGCCACCGTCCTTTTCGCTGCTACGACCATCGAAACTCCGCACCTTCACCCCGCCGACCACACGCCGTCACCGGTAGCCAAATCCAGCTGCACCTTTCACCGAGCAGCATCGCACCGCACATCCACGACCACCGTGCCGTGACCAGAGCACCGACCATCGCCACCTCCAAGCCGCATGCAATCGCTGCTGCAGGCATTGTATCCGGTCTTTGATGGCCGATTCCGGCCGGTGCCACCAGCAAGCAAACAACAGGAAAAACCCTTGACTGCCTCAGCAGAAATTTCGGCTACGAATGCCCAACCAATGAAATTTTGGCGATGTCGAGGCAGTCACCATTCACACTGTCAAGTTCTATCACCAACTGCCACACCTTCTTCTCTGTGGCTTCACCCCTCCCTCTTCTCTGCCGTCTAACGATCTCGATTTCCCCGATCGCAGCCGCAACCAACCCCACACGCCGTCCACCAATACCGGCCGAAAAACAGCCACCCAAACGCCGCAACCAACACCGCACAAATGCCGGCCAATCCTAATCTCATCCCTACTGCCGTCTCATGGACCATCACCGTCCAACAAATGCCACCCAAACATAGCAACCAACCCCGCACCACAAAAATCACACCTGTAAAGTATAAAGAATGTCCCCCTTCCTAGACTATCCTTGGTAAAATGATGGTGAGTTAGCCATGTGTTTTGGAGAAATTGAATCAATTGTAAACCCAAATGGGTATGCAAAGGGGAAAGATAATAAAGAAGAAGAAGAAGAATCTTAAAGGGCAAGGGAAGTATTTATTCAAGAAAGGGAGGGCAGTTTGGAAATGAAAAATCCAAAAAGTAAGGTGTCAGTGAATCTTTAGACGGAGTTAGAGTCTCCATCAATTTTGTGGGGCTCAGGGAAATGCGGGTACAAACCTAAGGGAGCGGAATGTAACTTTTAAAAAGTAAGGGAGTCCGTGTGTAATTTTTCTTACTCCTTTTCAAAAAATGCATCAGTTGAGTAATGTGGTTTCGAAATCATTTTCTTCTGCCCAAGAAATTAAGCACCAAATCCACCCCATATCTCAAATCCCAACCAAGTGGAGTTGCAATCATAGAAGAGTGGTGAAAGGCATCTCACAAAGTTCAGTTAAAAGGCTGCAGAACTCCTTCACACAATCATACTTCGCTATCTATAAAATTACAAAAATTACAATTACTGAAGAAACAATGAATTTATGTTTGATATTTACTGATTAGTTTTCCTTGTGTCATTTCTTTCCACATTTACTGACAATCAAATAAAATGAACTGGTGATATACTACAAAGGACATCAGAACATCAAGATCCATCAAACCAGAAGTTAAATAACCATAAGAATGCAGTTGACTCAGAACCGTTCCATCTTTAACTGCAGCACCCCCCTCCTTGAGAAGCAGAGCCATCTCTTCCTCCTGATGGTCCAGGGATGCCCCCGTATCCGACTTTTATCCCGTATGACTGCAATACAAATGCCAAAAAGGGCAGAAGTTAGAACATCACACAAAACTTTGTTTCTTATTCCATTTTTCAGTCTTGCGTGAGCAAGATATAGAGTTCCTCGGGCCAGGTTGCTAAAAAAAAACAATTTCTCCCAATTTCATACTAACGTTTTTCAGAATGGGGTCAGCTGAATAGTTGCTCACCCTTTTGATCTATTAGAGACATACAGCGATAAAATGTAAGTCGTCTCTTATGCCTTCTAATGTCAGATATTGAAGCTTATTATATATATCTCTTCTTGGTAAAACTAAAAGACATCAGTTATCACTTTATCCCCAACTTTCCTTGAGGGGTCCTGGTGAAACTCTCTAGCCATTAAAAACCAATAGAATACAGCATATACAATGAGATCACTGCACCTTTAATAGCAAATCCCTCTACTTGTACCCAAGAGAATATTAGCGACCAAATCTTTCTCCGGCGCCCACATATAAAGCAAGCAAATCAACGCTAGTTTGAGTTTGGTCTCTTCACTACCATGATAACGGATGCTCGTTAAAGCTGACATAAAATGAAACTAAATAGAGGATAACAAGAGATTTCTACCAAGAGATGGACCTTTGCAGGAAGAGGGATCAGTACCAAGGGAATGAACCATGACCTGCTTATTATGAGAACTGATTATGTTGTCGTATTTCTTTAACAATGGCAGGAAGCTCCAAGAGATGAGCCTTGGCTCATATCTATAAATTCCGTTGTACAATACATACATCATATGTTGCATTGAAAGAACCCGACAGGTGTATTCATCCTGCTCGGTCAAAAAGCTGTTTTTATAGAAAATTGTGAAAGACACTATATGAAAGATGTAAGCAAAACAAACCTCATTTGATACATCAAAAACCCCATCCTGAATCTTCTTGTAGATCGTGGCAGCCGTGCTTATGAATGCCTGCAAGAACAAAAATCAAGGGTGCCATACAAACTCCAGAATCAGATTGTGATAGACAATGACAGTGCTATACATTAGCAAACGAGTGAGATTCCTCACCTCCTCAACATTCTGAGCAGTTTTTGCAGAGGCCTCCATGAATATTAGGCCATGTTCCTTGGCAAATTGCTCGCCTTCCTCTGTGCTTACGGCCCTTCGATGAGCAAGATCACTCTTATTGCCAATAAGCATAATGGTCATGTTGGCATTTGCATGCTGCCTTGCATCCTCCAACCAGCTAGCAAGGTGATTAAAAGTCTCTCTCCTGAACAGAAACAAATCAAAACCATAGCCGATTCTTCCAACTGCATATGGAGAGTAGTTGATACAATGACAGCTCTTTGCGGAACCTTGAGAACCAGAATAGGTATAAGTACCTGGTGATATCATAAACCAGCAGTGCACCAGCAGCCCCTCTGTAGTAGGACCTTGTAATAGACCTGAATGATTCTTGCCCCGCCTGGGATGATAAGAAATGATAGACAAATATGAAAAGATGTATGGCCATTTGCAGTAATCCACATATTAAGTAATTGTTTAGAAGGTGTTATTAAGAAGCCTAGAACCAAGGCAAAAAATAGTTCCTTGCAGTTAGTTGCTGAAGTCATTCCCAAGCATCTCAATATGGAATCATATTAAGCTTCATAGCTGTTGAGCAAGAGCAACGGAGGAGAAAAAATGGAAAAGGAAAGAGAGCGAAGAACCAACCGTGTCCCAAATTTGCAGTTTTATAGGCTTGTTGTCTATTGTGATCATTCTGGCCCCAAATTCGACCCCAATGGTCAAATCATGCACTGGCTGAAATCGCTTGTCAGTGAACTGCAGAAGAAGACAAGATTTTCCAACACCTGCATAACCAAGGATCATAATTACTCATAATTGCAATATTACTACCACCATTCATTGGCATTCAACAAGCCCATAAGATTGATCACTTATGTTGTTCTATTTACCTGACAAATTGCAATATGAACAGACCAATGAAAAAAAATAAACCCACAAACACACACAGACCCCAACAAGTAATAGGAAAAAAGAAAAAAAAAGGTAAAAGGAAAGTACTTCGAAAAAATTGGTACAATCACTGAATCATGGTTTCAAATTCGCTAAAATATTGGAACTATTCAGATCCAGAGTATACAATGCCCAGGTCAAATGTCTTGACTATGTCAACATTGCAACCCATTTGATGGTAGGAGGGAGATCTCAAGGCGAGTGTGCTGCCTTGATAAATTTGCTTCTCTTCTTTTTCCAACCAGCCTGGAAAAGAAACTCAGGGAAAACAACCAACCCCCTGAATCGATTGAGGACACCCCTTTTCAGACCGTGGATGTCAATGAAAGGACCTTCCACACGAAGTTATCTACTTTGGCTTTTCTATGGCCTATACTTTAGCTAGATCCTGTAAAAGACAAACAGGGATTGCTCTTTTCGGCTTGCAAACGGTTACTACCTGAAGAAACTTATCTGGAGTGGCAGCATATATTGTGGCTTTTCCTTTATGTTAAAAAACTCTCGTTAGAAGACGATTGGTTCTCCGTTATTTACTGCCACTGTTTGCAGCATAAACCCAAGTGGTTGCAGCTTGAGATTGAAGGTATCGAACTTTCAGCAGGGGGTAGAAATGGTGGTGGAAGAGTTGGATGCGGTGGTCACATTGTGGGTTCTGATGAATTGTGAGAGAAGGATATTGAGAGACAAGATTTCTCTCTCCTCTGCCATAAATGATGACTTGTTTCCCAATTATTACTATGGTTTTGAGAATATTATAGTAAATTTTTTTTAGCATGGATTTTCAGAATAAGAACAACAGTGTTTAAAAACCGGACCAGTCATCTAACTGTATTAAGTGACTGGTTCACTAGTTCAACAGTGCTTTGACCGCGGTTGAAGCGGTGATCTCATAATAACGTCGTAAAATAATTATGCAACTGCACACTTCCTCATGAATTTATCTTGAATCGGGATCTTTTGGTTCAGACTTAACATAATGTAGCCACTGGAGCCATTCTGAGCACAATTTTGCAAAGAAATAGCCCACTCGTTTTCATGGAATGTCCACATTTTCATAAACCTAAAAGGTCCGAGAAAATGAGCAAGAAGATCCAAAAAAGGGAATCTAATTATATATAGCAAAGCCGAAACTAAGAGAACATTAATGTTATCTTTCCTACTTGGCATGACTATCATTTTATCATATGAAATTCAACCAATCAAATCGTTTTCACATTTCTCTCTCTTCCATGTTAACAAGTCTCACTTATTACCAGGTTTGCATTTTCAAACAATTCCTAAGATTTTGCCATCCCTCTAGCGCTCTGTAATCTTAGATCTTTTATATTTTTAAACAAGCCCAATATTCTCCCACAAAATTTTTTCGAACAAACCAAATATCCCTCTATTTATTTCATTATGTCATATACAAAATTTTATCTCTCATTGCATTTTCTATCAGCTTTTATATCTTTTTATAATCTTCTTAGTGGCCTTTACCAATACAAATCTCAACACATGGGCTATTGTTATCATTAATATTGTTGTTATTATTATTTGCAAGAGATTACTTCCGCCTTTTATATGCTGTTTCACTTCTTATTTGTTGCTAAAAGCCTAACAATTGTTACTACAGTTATTCTTTAAAAACAAAAAATGGAAAAGAAAACCCATATAAAAAGATAAATATAGTTCTTTTATAATTATTATTATCGTGTTTTATAATTACTACTATTAGGTATACAAGTAGGCGCTTTGTCAATGAGTATTTTGGTATTTGTTGTTCTAGTGTACAAATAGACAAGTTTTAACAAGTATATCAATTAAATAAACCAAAATAAGCAACAGAAGTATTATAAACAAATGGGTATTAGTACATCTAACTTAAAATAACAATTACGAAATGAAGTTGACGGTGGACAACTGGGTGGTTGAAACTGCTGAAGTGGATTGTGGGGAAAGAAGAGGGGGGGGGGGGGGTGGGTGGGGGGAGGGCAGAGAGTGGGTTCGTCAGTCAAAAGAAGTGAATCCTTGGAAAAGGAGCAGTCTTGCTCAATTGCAAACCACAGAGAGAGGGAAAAAGAGAGAGAAATTAGAGACTGATTCTTCATGAATCCTTCAGACGTACACAAAGCTTCCCACTTTGATGCCAGTAAAGGCTGAAATGACGAACGAACAAGAAGAAGGCACTTAAAGCAGATCTGGATTGTCATGGAAAACAGGATGGGGAAAGAAAACCGTAGCAGTTAGACGATTCGGCCGTGCCACCATGATTTACCAGCTTTCACTTTTCAGAACGGTTTTCAGCTAGGTCCCATATTAACAGCTAATCGATTGGCCTCTTAAACAGATCACAGTCTGACCAGTCCGATTATTTAAGCATCAAATAACAGAATTTTTTTTACCTCGCTGACTTACCTACCAGGTGTCTCTAAAATGGCTACGATTTGAGATATGTTTTCCAGACATTTTCCAAGAGTCAAAATCAAAGAAGCACGGATTCCGGTGCGGGTGCGGATGCGATACGGGTGGGCTAGGTAGCACGGACACGGACACGGTGTCAGACACCGACACTGACGGGAACACCAGACACTGCAATTTTGAAAAAATCAGATTTTGGACACCGCAGGACACCGCTATTTTTTAAATATTTTTATTTTATATATATATATCAAATACATTCCACAATCTAAAATAGCATACAATAATGAAAAGTCTGTTAAATTGGTGGGCTGTTTTGAAATTATTGTACATTTGTACTTGTATAGCTGATTTTGATTATGTTGGTATGAGTTGGGGTATTTTTATAAACTTATGGCACTAGTTTAGACAATATGTTAACACGTGGGACCAAAGAAAGGCATAGAAACTTGAAAACTCTGACTCAGCAAAAAGACTTGTCTCTTGCAAATGAAAGGAATAGAAACTTGTCTCTTGCAAATGAAAGGAATAGAAACTTGTCTCTTGCAAATGACTTTGACTCAAGTCTTGATAGAAGGAGAAAAAAAAATCAAGAGAACGACTTCAAACAGAGAGGGAAGGGACTTGTGGGTCAGCGACGGGATTGAGGATCTCCGGCGAAGGCAGCAGCTGCTTCCGGCGATGTGACGGCGACTGGATCTGTCGGCGTAAGGCTTCAGAATGTTGGCGACCAGCTCCGGCGACAGCTCCAAGTCGGTAATGGCTCAGAAGGGCTTCCGTGAGGTGAGAGATAGCCCAGATAGGTGACGGCCGTAAGGTGAGTGAAGCATGTGGCAATGGTTCAGATTAGGGCCTATTTGTTTTTGTAAAAAAACCCCACATATTATATTTATTACAGATTGACCCACCGAAATTAGTTCCAAAAATTCCAAAGTAACCCCAAACGGTCCGACACTGCACATTGCTGTGTCCGACACTCCTCGACGAAGTGTCCAACACGGTGTTGGAAAATAAAATAAAAAATAAAAAAATTTCCGACACCAATGGGCGGTGTCCGCCATGTGTCGAGCGGTGTCCGGAGGGTGTCGGGGTGTCCGTCCGTTTAGGACACCAAATCTCCACCTAGGAGAGGTGTCCGCGCTTCAGAGGGGTGCGGATACGCCATTTTTTCAAAAAATAGGATAGAGTGCGGCGAGGATATGGCAAAAATTTATTAATATATATTATTTATATGTAACAAAAATAATGCTATTTTAGACAAACAATAAGGTATTTTGTGAATTTGGTGGGCTACTTTGGAAATATATTGCAAGTGCATAGCCAAATATGACAAAGTTTGTAGAAGTCATGTTATTTTTTTTAAAAATAATGGGGTTATTTTAAAAGATTGTCAAGAAAGTTGGGACTTAAACATAATAATTAGAAACTTCCATTAAAACCCTAGCTTATAACTTGTAACACAGCCATCACTCTAACATAGAGAACATCGACAGCTCTGCAAGGAGAGGCGCCGTCGCGACTGCTGCCAGACACCGCTGCTCGCCACTCGCCAGAAGACCCTCGCTGCTCCGGCGCAAGTTGTTTCTTCTCCTCTCCTTCCCTTCTTCTCTTTCTTTTTCTCCTCCTCATCTTCTACTCTGCCAAAAAACCCTAGCTGTGTGTTCGAGCCGGACCCAAGATCCAGAAAATAAATTGAAAAAACAAATTCACACACGCACCCATGCCGCACCCGACTCGCATCTGGTGCTGGTGCTTCCCCTAGATTGCCGTACCGGTGCTTCATAGGTCAAAAATAATGAAAAAGGATCTCCCCCACTTCAAAATGCAAATCAAACATGGAAACGGATGCCATGCAGGGACATAACTTAATTATTGCCTTGACCATACTTCAAAAGCCTAAAAAGCAGGCCAAGGCCCAAAGCATACAAGAACGTACTTGAGTCCTAAAAGTCATCTTTGCGCTAAAAAAGAAAGATCGATAATTGCAGGTAATGCAGTAGAAGCTCAACCCCTTCAAAATGCATGTTACTCTCACTTTTGGAAGAGAAGGTACCTCCAGATGATCGAAGAGAGGGATGAGTTGGCAAGATAGCTGGCTTTCCTAAAACTCAGTACTAGTTGAGCGATAGAGAAGCTGGAGGCCAAAAGCGAGGATGAAAAGCAATTCTCAAGCCGGAGGCCAAAAGCGATGGACGCCAGCACGAGGGTTATTCAGATGATTCAACACATTGTACGTGATTGCACTCCTGACAGTGCTATTCCTGATGATAGGTCATAATTAATTTTAGATGAAGTCATTGGAGCCTAGAACTGTTTAGGAATGTTATCGTTTTCCCTAAACTAAGAATCGTACAACGTATTAGTGTCCGGTTTTATTATAACTAAGTTAGATCCATTTCTTTGGTAACTGGCAGAGGGTGAAAACTTTGATGTCGAAATGATGTTTATTTATTAATGGTAACTTCTAATTTACACTGTTCTTTTGAAATGTGTATGTATAATTCTCATAATCATGATAGGTATCAGTATGGCTCGTACTCGTAGAGATAGCATCAGAGGTAGCGAAGGCCTAACCAGCGGCCGAGGAGATCATACCGAAGGCCAGGATGTCCCAGTTAGGAAAGTACCTCATGTAGAGGAGCAGCAGCAAAATCCAGAGCCCATGACTGCGATTCTGAACAAGATGAATCATATTCTGACGACTCAGAATTTGGCCAACTAGAGGGAGTACATAATCAGATTGGGCCGTAGCCATAACCTCAGGAGGAGAGTACCCCGAGTGAATTCAACAAGCAAAATGTGGCAAACTTTAGCGAATCAATGGACCTTACAGAGGCAGAGGGTTGGATAAATGAGATGGAGAAGATCTTAAGGGCAATTCGTTACAGTGGGAAGTAGAGGTACAATTTGCTGTAGATAAGCTGAGGAATGAGGCAGACTAGTGATGGAAGATGGCAGAGATTAGTAAGAATCCTCAGCAGTGGGCCGATATGACTTTGGAGCAGTTTAGGGAGTTATTCTACCATAGGAACTTTTCTACAAGCTACCGTAAACAAATGTTGAGAGAGTTCGCCAATGTGTGACAGGTGAAACAGGAATCGGTGGACCAGTTCGGGATGAGGTTTTCTCATCTCGCCAGATTACAGCAAGGATGTTGTTGACGGATGCACACAGATGTAAGAAGTTTGAGTGGGGGCTTAGGTCTGGATTGAGATGGGGTCATCTCTACTCGACTGACGAGCTATGTGTAATGTGTAGACTTGGCACGTACTTTGGAGCAGTCTAAGTCTCACAATAAGAAGAGGTATGAGCCGAGGCAGGGTGGTCAGAAGAGAGAAAGGCAGGAATCCTTCCAGCAGGGCAGAATTTGTGCAGTCGGCATAACACAGTGCCTAAGGCCAGAGGATGGGATAAAGTTAGGGATTCAGGCCCGCATCAACTCAGGATATAGACCTGGGCAGAGTTCTGAGGTTTGATTGGGGCAAAGTACATGTTCAGAGGGGCACAGAGCACAGGAGCCAGACCATCTCAGAGTACTGGATTCGGACCACGCAGAGCTCCAAGTTACGATTTACAAAGAGTGCTGGTCAGGGTACCGGGTCAGCTTCTCAAGTGCTTCTTGTGCTACGTGCAGGAAGAGCCATGGTCGTAGGTCATGCTACTTACCGGGGGATGTTTCAAGTGTGGCAGTACGGAGCATCAGGTCCGAGACTCTCCATCCGCTAGAGATAATCAGTCAGCTTTCTGCCACACACCTACAACTAGTGCAGTAGCAAGCAGTGCTCCTCAAATAAACCACATAAGGCGCAAAGATGCCTTTATCTACCACTTTTGAACCCTACTACGCAACTTGAGCGCATTCTGCCGTCAAAACTTATCCTTGATGGACCTCGGCATGCCTCACTGAACACGAACGTGATAAAAATGAGGGACCTGTGTCACAATCTAAAATGGTATACAAATTCCCCATTATTCATTCACACCAAACATCAGCTAGTGAAAACATGGGCTCTTTGCATCCAATTATCAGTCGTCAAAAAGCAAAATGTTCTTTCAAGGATTTGAATGAAAAATCTCATTCTGACCGGTTTCCACCAACTCCTAAAATCGGATTCCAAAGTTGTCCATCCAAGGCAAGTTTACATAGTCTGCATTTTATTCCAAACTAGTTAAGGTAAATCATTTATGTTCACGGCATATCCCTACCTCGTCTTCACACAAATCAATTTTCTTATTGGGGCATCAAAAGGCTAAATTAGAGAAGAGAAACAATCTAAAGCAATGTTCGTCTATTCCTTAATTTGTATTCTCATTTCTCATGGCCACTCATCTACCCAAGCATCAGCGCTCAATGACACTCATCTTATGTCCCATAACTAGCCATAACGATGTCAATTTAGGCCTCAGTTTTTACTTCTAATTATCATTTTTCTTTGGTTTAATAATAACAATGTGCTACGCCAAGAAAATGCTCTTTTTCTCTTCCCTAACCCGAATGAACGCAAGGTTCAATACCAAATATTTGTACAACTACCAAAATAGCCTAGATCAAATAAATGAATAACTCAAAGCAGCTAAAAATCTGCAACACTCCTTCTAGATTAATGGGAATGTCTGTTTCCACACCCTCAAATGCTTGTCCAGACCCTGAATTGTCTCTCCAAGGCTAATATTTTGTCACTAATGGACCTTGGCTTGACCAACTGAACACCGAACAGGACAAGAATGAGGGATCTGCATCACAATCATATACCGGCTAATAAAACATTGCCTCTCCACCTCAAATTATCAGTAGTGAAACAGCCAAAGGTTCTCCCAAGGATTGGACTGAAAAGATCCCACTTCCAACCGACTTCCACCAACTCCTAAAAATCGGGGTCCAAAGAGTTTGTCAAAGACCTCCAGATGGCCTGCAACACCTTTATTCCAAACTAGTTAAGGTTGATCACATTAATTACTTTCTGTCCAAGGCCTACCCCGTCTTACCACAAATTACTTTTCCTTAGTCGGGCATCAAAAGGCCTACAATATTTATATATGCCTCAATTGGTTCAACCCCTAACTTGTTTCGGGTATCCTAATTTCTTATAGCCACTCATCCACCCAAGCATTTGCATTTCAGTTTCACTCATCCTGTGTGAATGAGGTTTCTCAGTTCAGCATAGGGTTTTCGATGTATCTATAGCAATTTTCGGCCTAATAAGAACAACCTGCTCTGTCAACGAAAGACTAACTCTCTGCCACAACCCATATGAATGCAAGGTTCAAATATAGGAATAGCATAACGATCCAGAGCTGCTAAGAATTTTCAAAAATTCCATCCAAGTTAAAAGGGAATGTCCGTTCACGCCCTCAAATGCTTGTCCACACCATGATTCGCGGCTCAAAGGTTAATCTTTTGTCACCAACGCGTTTTACCCAGACTCGAGGTGTGAAAATAGGCGGTTCCCTTTAATCTAATCACCCAAACGGTTCCACCCCCAAGGCCCAAGATCCAGAAAACCAAAACAAAACCAAATCGTTAAACATGTGCGATCATTACACGCGCGCACACACACACAGACATGTATTCGACAAATCAAGATTGAATTTTAAATTACCGACAACGACAATTATCACGAAGAGAATTACCGGTATCTCCGATGATGATGTACTTGAAGAGGTAGGCATACGACATCCTATCTCAGATCTTCCGGAAAGGGGATTTCCAATCAATGAATCGTGTAAGATTTCCGGCAAAACAATCAAAGAAATTCGATTAACAAAACCTTCGAGAAAGCTTCATATATTTGTATTGGAAAGCCAGCTTGGTCGGCCTCCGCTTAAAGAGGCCACGCTTAGCTGTCCCAATAATTCTGCCAAAAATATGTATACGTAGCCCGCTTTTCTAAGGAACCCGTCAAGTGCCGGATCATCCAAGTTCGACGGACGAGGCCCAGGCCTATAACTAGCCCAATTACGGATAATATATGCGTAGCCCGCTACGCTGGTGCCTTCTTAGTTTTAGTCCAAACTCCAAAGTTCTCTCCTCTTTTTGTTTTTTTGGAAAGGACAAAATTTTTACTCCTATGAGTTGAGCAAAGTTCCACTAAATCTCCTTGAGTAACGTTGTGCTTCATGAATTTGTATCTCAAATTTTAACTCTAAAATCACGGGATTAACAAGCGTTTCGGTCTGACAAGCACTTCAATCAAGTACCGAGATGAAATATACTTTAAACCGGCTATAGAGCAAGGCAAGCCGTGAACGGGCCGAGACTTGCGATTCGAAGACCAAGTCAGAGATTGTTGCATGTTAGTGGAGTATTTAGAGTAGAGACATGCTACATTTAGATGCAAGAACTAGAATTTGCCACCTTATTTTGAAGTTAAAATTTGGAGTACATATTTTTGAAGAGTGGTGCTGCTCAATCCCCTTATTAGAACTCATCTTGCGACATCAAAATTGGTGACAAAAGTGTTGTCACTAGTTATAGAATTGTCACCAAACCTTTTTTGGTGACAAGGGCTTTGTATGGTAACTTGTTGCCAAAAACTCTTGATCCGATGAATCTAGTGGGTGCACAATCCTGGATGGGTCAAAGGCAAATAATTTGACGTAAGGGGGTTTGTTCATAGGTAACTTCTTGTGATTTGGCGCAGAGGAGAGTCAAAATGATGATCTCAAACATATTTTGGGATCTTTACTATTTGAGCTAGCACGTTAGAGTCTTCTAAATGAGGCCCGTTCTTCTCTTTTCTAGAGCATTAGAAGAGTGACCATGATCTAGATCAATCAACTTGGGCCCAAAGTTAACTAGGATGCAATTGTTTGAGCTGGCTAGCTGGTTGGGCTACTGCCTTTTGTTTTTGAAGTTGATATCTTTGTCATATGTCCACTTTCCTTTGACTAAGTTGACATTCAGTACATAAGTACACTAAATTTTTTGTCTCTTTCGAGAAGTTATACACAGAGTAACGGTAAGAGACATGACATGATTTAATGGACGCATGGAATGTAACGTGATGGAGAGGTTCTCAAATAATAGGAGTTACCTATTTTTTATTGTCTTGTTTTATCTATTGGATGCATCACATGAGCCATGTCTATGGTTTAAGTTTTTGGTTTAGAACTTTAAGAGAAGTTCTGCTCTAGGATTTGCAATTGGGAGTGCACCCACTTTTCTTCTTCGGCCTTCTTCCATCCTCCCTTTCGCAACCTCTTCCACTTAACCCTCCTTTCTCCTTTGAGCCAGATCTAGTTTTTTAATTTTTATTTTTACATATAAACATATATGTTTATGTATGTTTACAAGAAATGAAGTGTTTTATTGACATTTGTCTGTTTCTTTAATGGAAGAGTTGTTTACAGAATATGAACAACTTTTAGAGACAATTATTTATCATTAAAACCCGGACCACCATGTAAACGATTGTCATGGAATTCATTGAAATGCTTAGTGCAAAAGTTGGATGGTTTTCAAATTTGATGTGTTTTAGAATTGAATTATTTTGGAAGAGTATTAAAGTGAAGTGGAATGGTTTGACCATCATTGTTTCCAAGATTTGGTTTACAATGAATAAAATGGATGATTTTGATTACTCGGTTACTGTGCCCCATATTTAAGGGAAGGAATGTTAGATTTTGGGCCTATGTCAACGGGACTATGTACGTTGTTGTAATGCATATTGCTATTATTAGTGTTCACTTCTACTTCCATTATGATGTTTATCTCGAGGTGGGATTTTGGGCCCAAGTCAGCGTGGGGTTATTTACGCTGACCGCAATATACTAAGGAGTTGGTGTTGGGAAGTAACTACTTCGTGATTATGTTTTTATGTTATGTGATTTAAGCCCTCAAAATTGTTTTATTTAGATCATATTATGCTTTATAGGATAATTGCCCTTTTACAGTTTTTAAAGTATTATCTCTCAGTATAGTTGTTATTTAATAGACTGAGTTATTTCCTAACATGCTATGGTCCAGCTAGTTGGGTCACTGGTTACTTGCTGAGCACATGTAAGCTCATTCCTTACTTATCATTTTTGGTTTAAAAGTAAGGTGATGATGACGATCTTTGGGATTGGAATTATAGTGGCGGAGCTTCAGAGATTGCATTAGATGACTTTGAGTGTTGTCCTAAGTGTTAATGTAACAAAAATGATAATTATATTGGAAATGAAGTTGTATTTGAAGTTGTGAATATTTTAGTTTAGTTTCCGCTACAATCGAATTGATTTTAGCGAGTAAGGCCTGGTAGAGCCCTTGGGGGGAGTTTAATGGTTCTGCTAACTCACGAGCCCAACTATGGGTTCAGATCATGACACGCGTAGCAGATTTGAGTGAGGAAAGTGATCGGTAGATTCAAACAGGGGAGGTGGTGGCAACGGTGTAAGGTTAGAGAGCTAGTGATGGCATTGGCGAGGTGGAATGACGATTCGGGGTTGTCCGATGATGACGATGGCAAGGTGGGTAATAGCGCAGTGGTGATGGTTATCTCAATTGTCAGTATCGTCGTCGATCCCATAATTCACGATGAAAAGTGAGAGGGTGATGGCGGTAATTGCAGAGTAAAAATGGGCTGGGGTGGTGGTGGTCTTGCGGTGGTTGGCTTGTTGTTGCTAGGGCTATGGAAG
Source organism: Escallonia herrerae (assembly GCA_033070095.1). Taxonomy (NCBI): domain Eukaryota; kingdom Viridiplantae; phylum Streptophyta; class Magnoliopsida; order Escalloniales; family Escalloniaceae; genus Escallonia; species Escallonia herrerae. The sequence goes on from JAVXUP010000545.1 coordinate 291,783, forward strand.
ACTCCAAGGATAATATTGGTTGTTGAGATGTAAGGTTTTGCCGATTAAGTTACTTGACTCACCGTGGAAGTTGCTTTTTATTTTGCCCCTTCTACAATTGTATTTTAATGGATGAAATTGACGAAAATGACCTATCAGAATGCAAAACTTTTTACAAGGATCACTAAAAAAAACTGAAAGGATGAGAACGATATCGAAATGGAAGGTAAAGGAGAGGACAATTTTTTATTTTTTTATTATCTTCCACTTATGTGATACCTATGATGTATTTTGTAGACAAAGAGAATGAACATGTTCGCTTGGTTGGTTCATGCAGTCTCTTCTTAAACGCGTTTTTAGGTTGAATATCAAGTCTTATCATAATATCATATAGAGCTTGCATGCTTTATTGCCTTGTCCTCGTACCCTACTATTGTCAAAAACTAGCCCAGGACCACTGCTATACTTGGTTCCCTGAGCTCGTTACGGAGCCCCATCTATCCCCATTTTTTCTACTTGCAATTACCAAGGAAAAGATTTTATACTTCTCACAAGGAAGGTTATTAATATACATCTTAAGTTGAACATGTATTAAAATTAAATGGCCACCAAAGGTTATAGTCAAATGTAATTCCTTTGATAATTAATTTTATGTATTTTTATACATAAGACATGATTCATGTTAGTATGTTCTCATTTAAGGGTACAATAACATTTCTCTCTCCGCGTAAATGGAGTTGACGGCAAAAGGTGATTTTTACCAAAAGCCTGATAAACATTGTCTACCACTTTGTGGACATGTAATGTTAAGCTCGCAAGCCAAACACGGGCTTCCTAGACAAAGCCTGAGGAGTGGCAGTGCTGCGAGGGCAATGGCACGGGATGAATACACGACGATAATCACAGTTTAATACTTACGTCTAGAGTCAAGTTCTTGCTTTACGGTTTCGTATGTTTCTCTCTCTAGGGTTCTAGAGCAAGAACGTGAATGTGAGAATGAATTACTGTTCTTCTATCCTATAAATGAATTCTCAAGGCCCCTATTTATAGGGTTGAGATGATGATAATGTCATCAAATGACACGTGGCACTCCTTGGGAGTGACACGTCATCGAGAGGGCCACAGGTGTCAGTGCTCTGCGGACTGTCGGATCGCATATTCATCCGAACTATTCCTTGTAGCGTTGCTCTGTCTATCTAGAAGGATTGACTCATACAATGCCGACGTGGCTAGAGAACCCCCTTAATCTGCCCACCAATCCAAAGCCCTTGTCGAGTCCTACAGGGCATAGAGAGACGCCAAGACCTGGCAAAGTAGGGATGGCCCGATGCCCAATTGCCAAGCAAACTAGGTGCGATGCCCTCCACAGACATGCTCTCGTCTTGGAGTGACCCAGGAGTCATAGTTCTTAGGGATGCCGATGAAAAGCCCCCAATGCCGGAGCACGTAATTTAGTCACATAGTCATCCTGAATGAGATGATGTCTTAGAGAGCGAGCCTATCCTGCACGTGAGTAGTTGTGCCGAAGCACTCAGAGCATGCCAGGGTAGTTTCTTGAAAGAGTAGCCTACCTAAGAGGCCGAGGTAGTGTCTGGAAGGAGTTGCCTGCCCCGACACACCGAGGTAGTGTTCCGGAGGAGCCGCCTACCCGACAGGCCTAAGTAGTGTCTCGAAGAAGTATCCTACCTGTCAGAAGGAGAGTTGGAGCTCCCAGGTAGGATAGTGTTCCAAAGGAATCGCCTACCTGACAGGTTGAGGTAGCGTCCCGGAGGAGTTGTCTACTTGGCAAAAAAAGAGTCTTCATGTCAGAGCACTTGGATCCCTTAGTGGAGATAGTGTCTTAGAGAGCGAGCCTATTCCTACGAGTGAGTCCTTGTGCCAGAGCACTCAGAGCATGCCAAGATAATGTCTTAAAGGAGTTGCCTACCCAACGGGCCGAGATATCATCCTCCAGAAGCCGTTTACCTGGCAGAAGGAGAGTCTTCATGTCGGAGCACATGGATTTCCTAGTGGAGATAGTGTTTTGGAGGAGTCACCCATCTCGACGGGATGCTGCACACTCCAAGGAATGGGTTGGGCACAACTGTGTTAGCAACGAGGTGCATGGGCATGGCAGCTGTATGTGATGCTAGAGGCATGATAGTGTGACAACGAGCGGGGGGCGCAATTGTGTCAACAGCGTCGCTCATGGGTGCAGTGGATGTGTGTGCAGTGCTGGGGGCACGTAACATGAAAACGGTGCACGAGCATGGAATGGATGTCGTGCCAAGGGCATGTGATGCTTGAATGGTGCATGAGTGTTGTGACGGGCTTCAGTCGGCACTGGTCGCAGCGACAGGCATCACAGAATTGATGCGTGGGTGGCGCTGCCATAGTATTTGATCGTAGCAAAAGGAAGTGAGCATTCGTTAGTGAGGACGACCACCCCCCACCACCCACCACCACCACCAAGGGGGAAGGCGGCCATCCCCTAAAGGGGTGGACACATGTCCAACTAAGCAAAAAAGGTTTGTTGAAGGCTAAGGCGTGCCGAGTCATCTAGCTAGCGAAAATGGCTGTGCAAAAATAACTTTCTTGGTGCGTAAGGTCATAAAAAAAAGGATGGAAGGAAGAGCATGCGTCGCTTTGACCATTTTTGAGCTTTAAAAACTAGCTGTTGACAATGTTGACGTCTATTGCAAATGTAGTATTGGACATAGCTATACAAGCCCAATCCAAAATGACGACAAAGCCCAAAGCAAACTCCAAACTTAAAGCCAACAATGCAATCCTTCTATAGTCTAATTAACCACACAAGCACAATAGCCACAAAGCCCAAACCAAAACCCAAACTTAAAGCCTACTCATACTTCTTACTTAACCTAATTCCCTCCTTTCTCTTTTCGGTTCAACAAAATGTAACCGTTACAGGGATTTGGTTCCCCTGCTGTAACCCATGGTGAGAAAGGGAAGAGAGAGTAACCATGGTTACAACATGTGTGCTGTGATTAATGTTGAGAGAGAGGGAAGAGAGAAAGAGAGAGAGAGCGAGAAGGATCCTCTCTCTCAACATTAATCACAGCACACATGTTGTAACCATGGTTACTCTCTCTTCCCTTTCTCACCATGGGTAATGTTGAGAGAGAGGGAAGAGAGAAAGAGAGAGAGAGCGAGAAGGATCCTCTCTCTCAACATTAGTCATAGCACCCCTGCTGTAACCATGGTTACAACAGGGGATCCAAATCCCCGTTACAGATGGAGCTTCCACCATTAACCATGTGAGCCTCGGTACCTCCCTTCAACAACTTCCATCACCTCCCGTCAATCACCGCCACTTCCACTGTCACCCCAAATTTCCTTCAACAACCACCATCGACGGCCCTCTAATGTATCATCAGCGCCTCCAATCGACACCACTGCTAATCAATTCTCTCTTTTGTTCTTAATTTCTCTATGATATTAGGGATCTGGTGCGTCCTTAACTGAGTCGTCTTATTTAAGTTGGTGAAGGGTTTTTCAAGAATTTGGTTTTGCGATTACCGAATTCCAAAAAGTAGGGTTTACGTATTTGTTAATCTCTCTCTCTCTCTAAAAAAATGCCATTTATACGAGCTGAGCTGAGCTGAGCTCATGTTTGTGAAGTATGGCGACCACGAGTTTGAAGAAGTAATCCAGAGCTTGTGACACACACAATAAAAGTTCGAACATATGTAAATCGTATGATCACGAGCTCAAGCAACCCTTAACGAGCCGAGTACTCGGCTAGTTTGCAGCCCTGTGTAGGGTAGTCCGAATTGGTGAAAGAATTGTACGTAGATACTCTTGCCTTTCTTTAATTCTTTTGACCAAGTAAACAAAGTGGAGCTTCGCTTATAGTTTAATAAAAATGTACTATCACCTGCTTGATTCCAATTTCCAAGTAGGAAAAGGCCAGTATCTATCATATCCTGTAGGTTTATGCATGAGTCGTAAAAAGGTCTCAATCCCAGCATCTCATTCTAATGGTGTTGAGCAGCTATTTCTTTATGCTCTGCCCTGGCCAGAAACAACTTAAAGAAAATGCATGAGGCATTGGTGAGTTCGCTATATATTTTGTATGATGGATAACATGAAAAAGTGGATAAACTATTCTTCGTGAGGTGATACATTGCCGGTCATTGTATATGCAAATTATATTCTAAACATTATTAGTTAAAAATCAAGTGATACAAAAGTATTGTTATGTTATATCTCACATGGGCTAAAAATAAGTCCTACATTTGTTTCTTGTACGTTATGAACTTATCTTCTTACAATCACATTTTTGCTTGAATATTAGACTTTAATATGATATCAGCGGTAGGCCTTAATCTGCCCGTGTCCCATCATTGTCAGGTTGTTACCTCACATCATGCTATGCACAAGGGTCTGTTTTACTCGGATCGAGATCTGAAATCACCTCATATGTCTCGCTATACGTGTCAAATAAGTCCTTTATCGACTACACATAGTAGGATTATAATCGGTTCTTATACATAGTGGACTTCTCTTCCTCTTAAACATACTCTTGAGTTGGACACCAAGCTTTAGTAAGGGTTTCAATTTTCTTGGTCAACACCTAATCCTACGGTTTACATAAGGATGAGTGTTAAGCGTATCCCATATCGGTTAAAAATAAGTGATAGATTTCTATATCTTATGAAATTATCTTTTTGTATGCTCTTTTGTGCTGGACACCACACTTTAATAAGTGAAAAAAAGCTTTCAATTTCATCCAAAGTTTTTCAACATATAAACTCAAGAATGTTGAGAGATATAAACCCACATCGGGTATCAATCTCACTTTGGGTAAATAATCAATAATACTTCAATATATAAGCCATGTATGCCTCTTTCTCTTTTATTGACAATTGGTTTTGAGATAGATGCTTTTTCATGGTATCAGAGGTGGTCAATTCAGACTCGGTAGACACATTCACCGTTATCCAGTCAATATTCCTACATGCTAGACACACTCAAAAATCAGTCAGGCAACATATGAGCGGGCATCTTGAGAATTATAAACCTTATAATGGGTATTAATTCACATTGGGTAAATAGTCAATAATGCTTCAATACATAATTAAGCCTGATAGATCTCTCTCCTTTATTGCCAATTGATTTGGAGATGGATGCTTCTACAAAGAATTTATCCCAGATGACCAATTAATGTATCAGATTTTGCAAGATTTCATCCCCTCCCCTCTCTCTCTATCACACACACACACACACACACACACACACACACACACACACACTTATACTTTTTTTTGGTTCTAAGGAAATATATTACTTCAAAGGAGTCAATTACAGACGCACATAATTAACTTCTTCGGCATCAAGCCGTAACAGCGACCTAAGTTCCACAGGTGGGTGATCTAGATACTCAAAATCCTTCTTCTGTTTAGCTCCAAGCTCTGCTAAGGTGTCAGCACATTTGTTCCTTTCTCTCATAACATGTAGGACGGTGGACTTTGTAGCCTTCATAAAAAATGCAATCCATGAGGATGTTGTTGAGCGAATGCCAGGGATTATTGGATTGGGTGATGAGGTCTTTTGCAACTGACGAGTTTGTCTTAAGCACAGCTTCTTTGTAACCTTCGTTTTTTTATTATCATGAGACCTTTGAGGATACCATGGAGTTTAGCCTTTAACGCATCGCCGATGGTTATTTTACGGAAGAAACCTCCCTTCCAGGTGCCTTTATCTTCTCTAATCAGTCCTCCATATTCTCCCGTCTTGTCTTGCTGTACATTTCCATCTGTGTTCACCTTGATTTTCTCTGCACCAGGTAACACCCAATGTATTAGTTTATGATCTTTAATCTTTGGATTCTTCTGTGTGGAGAAGGCATCCATAGTCTCTTTAGCATAGTTCAAAGCCAATTTCCAAGAGATCTCCTCTTTGACCACGATTCCTTTAATGCTCTCCTTGTTCCTGTCTTTCCAAATAAACCAAAGTATTGCAATAAAAGTGTAAGACCAGTCAATTCCTCCAAAGTCTGTCTTTCCTTTAGTTAAAAGGTTATCTTTAAGCCAGAAATGGATACTTTGATTAGCGGCCTTATTAAAGAGCACCGGAGACATGAGCTTACTCCACATCACCTTGGCTTTAAGACAGTCTCTAATGATGTGGACTGTAGTTTTCACATAAATTTGCATCTCTGGCAGGTATTATCGATGGTGAGGTTTCTAGTCATCCTGAGGCTATTGGATGACAGTCTTTCCCAAAGAATAAGCCACAAAACATGATATTTTTCTAAGGGATTCAGAGCCTCCAAATTTATTTGAAGTCGACCTCTTCTTCCTGATCTTCCCGCTACCATCTTTCCTAATAAAATTATAAGTACTATTGACACTAAATCTACCCTGGGGGTTAGGATTCCAAGATGGTTGGTCCTTTTTATCTTGATCAATAGGGAGGTGGATGCTAAGGATATTCTTAAGTGTGTAAGGATTCACCCATTCCTTCAAAATATCCTTATCCCACAGCCCATTCTTTATACCCTGCTTAACTTTGATGTCCTCCCTCCCAGAATCATGAATGTATCCCGGGGGGCATGCCCACACCGTTAATCCTTCCAAAAGCTGGTGCTATTGCCATTATCAATGGTCTATTTAACCCCTTTTTTGAGGTAAGGCAGGGTTTGTAAGATGCTCTTCCAGATTGGAGAGCCTTTTTTGTGGTACCCCAATCCATCATACCTCTACCTTTAATGTACTTATCTTGGAGCACTTGAACCCATAACAACTGCTCCTGATTAATAAGTTTCCAGCCCAATTTAGACAAATTAGCTAAATTACTATATCTAGCTTTTCTAATACCCAAACCTCCCATTCTTTTAGGTTGACAGACAAAGTCCCAATTAAGGAGATGGATAGTCTTTTTTGTCTCAGTATCCCCCCATAAGAAGGAGCTATTTAGCCTATCAGGTTTATCACAAACTGCTATTGGGAGGGCCTGAACTTGCATAATATAGGAGGGGATAGTGGATGTGACTGCCTGTATCAAAGTGTTTTTGCCAGCAAGGGTGAGCAGCTTAGTTTTCCAACCAGCAAGTCTGATTTGAATTTTTTGGAGGGTTTGGCTATACATGGATCTGAAAACTCTACTATGGATCAAAGGGAAACCAAGGTAAGTCCCCAGACTATCAGTACGGGGAATGCCACATCTCAAGCTAATACTTTGGGCCTTCATTTTAGGAATATTTTGGGAAGCATAGATCCTAGACTTCTTGAGGTTGATGCTCTGGCCAGATATCCTACAAAACTTATCCAACAACTCCATGACTTTGTTGCATTCTTTATCTTTGTCTTTACAAAAGATGATGAGGTCATCAGCATAAAAATGTGTGAAATTAAAGGACCCCCTCTTGAGGCTCTAAGCCCCAGCCATTTTCTATTTTTATTACAGCCTTGAAACATTTGAGAAAGTTTCTCCATACATAACACAAAGATATAAGGGGAGAGAAGATCACCCTGTCTAATGCCCCTATTGGGTTTGAAGGATTTGAGGGGTTTCCCATCCACAAAATAGATAGGGAGGTTCCAAAGATCATGTTCATAATGACGTTTATCCATGTCCTAGGGAATTTGAAATCCTCAAAGGTGTTTTGGATAAAATTCCAGTTGAGTCTATCATAGGCTTTCTTAAGATCAATTTTGAAGATGAGACCTCCATTTTTTCCTTTCTTATTCCTAAGGGTATGTATGATTTCTTGGGTGATTATGGCATTGTCTATGGTAGACCTACCCGGGACAAAACTACTTTGAGCTAGGCTAATGAGTTTTCCAATAGAGATCTCAGTCTATTGACTAAAATTTTGGAGAGAGCTTTGTAGGACATATTAAGCAGACTAATGGGCTTGAATTGGGTTATACTGCGGGGGTTGTCCACTTTAGGGATTAAGGTGACCAAGGTTTCATTATTGGCTTTAGGCATTTTCTTGATGCTAAAACAATTCTTAATGAAGTTGTAACAGGAGAGACCCACTATATCCCAATAGTTATGGTAAAACAAACCATTAATTCCATCAGGTCCTGGAGCTTTGAGGCTTTTAATATTAAAGAAATCATCTCTAATCTCCTTATTACTAATGGGTGAAGACATAGACATGGCATCAAAATCATCAATACAAGGAAAATTAAGCTTTAGGTTAGATCTACTATGGAACTGATTGGGATCATAGAAAAGGTTATGGTAATGTTCAAGGATATGGTCCTCTAGACTTTTAGGATCAGAGATCCAACTCTTATCAGAGGATTGAAGGGCGAGGATATGGTTTCTCTTCCTATGAGCAACAGTGGACACATGATAGAACTTGGTGTTATGATCTCCTTGGGTGTGCCAATTAGCTCTAGACTTTTGGTGCCACAGAATTTCTTCTTATTCAAGGGTCTCTATATATTGGGTTTTGATACTCCTCTCCAAACATTCCAGATTATGGGAGCTATGGTCAGCTAGAGCTTTCTGGATGCCTAGAAGCCTGGCCCATAATCTACGTTTCCTTCTAAAGATGTTTCCAAAAACCTCCCTATGCCATATTTGGGCTTTCTTTTGGAAAATTTTAATTTTATCAAACAGGGAATTATGGTTATTCCAAGCATCAACAACAAGATCCTTGAAGTTATTGTGTTGCATCCAGGCTGCTTCAATTCTAAAAGGTTTATAAGAAGGAGAGATAGAGTTTTTGAAGAGAGTACCTAAGCAGTTGACAATAATGGCACAGTGATCAGAAGAAGAGCCAGGAAGATTGCAGACCTGAGCCTCCGGGAAGATTAGGCACCACTCCGGCATCGCCTTCTCTCTATCCAGTCTCTTTTGGACGTTGGCCCAACCCTGTCTTCTGTCTGTCCATGTCAGCTTCAGACCGGTACATCCGAGATCTACATGCCCACATTTATCAATTCTATCCAGAAATTTATGAATTCTTAGATTGTCAGAGTTATCTTCCCTTCCTCTTCTTTCATTACTGTCAGCTATGTTGTTGAAGTCCCCCTATCAGCCATGGCATGTTATTTTTGGATGCAAAGTCAATCAGGTTTTGCTAGACAAGATCACATTTGCTTTGATTAGGGCTAGCGTAAACCGTGGAGAAGACCCAATCCTCATAATCCTTCCTCGAAATGATTGAGTGGATTACTTGATTAGTGGCTTAGAGGACCGAAACATTGACCTGGCTAGAATCCCAGAACATCCATAGACCACCCATTCTGCCTTCAGGATTGACAATGTAGGAGGTCCTATAACCCATATCATGAAAGAAATTCCCTATTTTGGAGAAGTTAACTATGGGCTCCAAAATTGCAATCATATTTGGTCTAAATCTTACACTGATTTCTCTGAACTCATTTTGAAAACAGTTGTTGCCTGCTCCACTGTAATTGTAATACCCCGAACCAATGGTTCGTCAGTCATTATTACTTAGCGGCGATTGTTGTAAGTAAGATGAATTTAGATCTTTAGTGAAGACCTTAAGAGCAGGTATAAATTAGATCTTTACTGTTAATTATTGTGAACAATATTATTTGTTGCATTTAGAAACATATTTTAATACTATGATAAGCAATAAATGATGAAGTTTGTACAATAGAAAAATTCGTGGAAGTGAGCGGTTTGCAATTTATAACTGACGAAATTGTGCCGTTATAATATTATATGGTCTCGCGTTAAATGATTATACATATTAAAGAGTAAAAAGCAAAATGGGAAACAACAAAAAAGAAAGCAAAAAAAAAAGAAAAGAGAAAAGAGAAAGAGAAATCAGTAGAGAGAAAGAGAGAAGGCAGCCAGCCCTAGAACGGGTGGAGCCTCTGGGCAGCCCCATAGCCGGCAACTCGCGGTCGCCGGCGGCCAACTCCGGTCGCGTCCACCGAACGCCGCTACTCAGCACCTCCGCGACCCACTAGAAACTTCGATCAACCGCCACCATCAAGCCGTTGAGGATCGCCATCACCGGCACCATCTCCGGTCTCTTCAACTCCCGGCCACATGCGCTGTCGCCGGCAGCCCCATCGCCGGCCAACTCCTTTTCCAGGTCACGGCAGCCCATCACAGGCGATGAACTCCAGCGCCGCCTATACCGCGCACCACACCACAACACCCCGTGACCACCGTGCCGTAGCTGAGGTGCCGCTGCCACCGCCTAGACGCCGTGCAATCGCTGTCGCCGGCCACCCTTTTGATCTCCGACTGGCACCAGTGGCAACAGATTTGGACCACCGCTACGCCGTCGGAGTCATCGCGTCCTGCCACCGCCGCAATACCCATCACCGACAATGAACGCAGACCAAGGACAACTGTCGAATGGCCACGAACCACCACCGGCCAGTTGCCGGTTCTTTCTCTCCACCGCCGACCAATCGTCGCACCCAATAGCTTCGCACTCTCCTTCCGTTCACCAATCAACCGTGACACTTCCTTCTCCGTCTGACCCTTGATGATCATGGCCGTCAAGCCAATTATTGTACAATAGGTTGGGGCTGAATTATGTGAAATTGATTTTGGTTGTGTGCCTGTGTTGTTTGTTGGTGGCGGTGCAGTTGTTGTCATTTAGCGGCACCGTTGGAAGTGAATGAATGAAATGAACTAGATGGTTATTTTGGGTGTACGGTGTGTGAGTTGAGCATGTATACAGGTGTGGTTGTTGTTGTTGTTGGATGTGCATGGGGATGCCGTGTGTGCGTGATGGATGTGAGGGTGTGGTGTGCGGCACATATTTGGTTTTTGTGAAATTGTTTGCGAAGTGGGGTTTGGTGGTGCCTTACAGTGATTGTAGTTAGGCTCTATATGTACAGTGCAAGTGTTGAGGAATTCGTTGGATTTTTTTGGTGCGGTGCGGAGTGGAAGTGTTATGATGGTGTTTGCAGTGTTGGGATGGGTTAAATTGTGATAGTGTATGTGTGTGTGATGGTTGCGATGGAGGGTGTATGACTGTGTTTTGTGAGTGTGTTTGTGTAAACCAAGCGTGTTTTTATCTGGGTAAAAGTTACAGGGGTGTGGGTGAAATGAGTGTACAGGTGGGTATGTAGCGTTTGTGTGCATTATGCGTGACTTGTACTTGTAGCAGTATGTGAATATGTGATCTGAGTGTATGTTGGTGCCAGATGTATTGTAATGGTTGAAACTAGTGGTCATTGTGGCGAAATATCGGTTAGTAAGCAAGGAGTTGAGACGACCGTTACCTGTAATGATGAACTAGTGGTTAGTTCGGCACAAGGGTGTGCGCGTAGTGGGTGTGCCTGCATGGTTGGATGTGCAGTTGTTATATGGAGGTGTGTGTGGCTGTGTGAATATTGTTGCGTGCCAGTGATTAAATGCCAAGAATGACATGGTGAACTGGGCACGATATTGGACGGACATTTAAAGGTCAGGCAGTAGACAGCGGCATTGAATTTGCTTGAAGACATGTTCAACGGGTGTGTAAAGGCTAGACTATGATTACGGCATTTGAACTGTTGAGGAGATTTTTAAAAGGGATATGGTGTTGACCGATGACACTTTCAGGTTAAAGCATGTACATGGACATAAAGAGGGAAAGAATGGCATTGAAGGTTCTTTGAGCCGGAGGTAGCTGCACGATCGTCGCCCCAGAGTTTTTGATGTGAGGAAATATGTCAGCGTGACATGTAAGTGACCCTTTGATTCAATTAGTGTTTTTATAGACAACATATATGTTTATCTACTGTTAAAAAATGTAGTGTTTTTCAGCATTGGTCGTTTTAAGTACGTTTAACTGCTCTGGCTTAAATTACCAAAAAAAAAAAGGTTTTAGTGTTTTATTCTCGTCAAAGAAAAATCGGACAAGCATGTAAATGATGTTTTGCCTAGAAACTGAAATGGAACTCGAATTTGAAATGTATTGTATTGACGTTATTGGGAATATTGAACATGTTGAGGGTTATTGAAAGGATGTGAGGATGGTTGAGAATCAATTGATGAGTGATTTTGTTCACGATGAACCCAAAGGGGGTTTTTGGTTTACTCGATTGCTGTGCCCTATATCCACGGGGGAAAGTTGGATTTCGGGCCCTGGTCAACGGGGCTTGTACGTTGATGCACAGTACTGTTGCTCGTGGTTCGCCCATGCGTCCACAAAATTTTATCCCGGATGGATGAGGGATTTCGGGCCCTAGTCAGTGGGGCTTGTACGCTGACCGCATCATATCGTTTGAGCTAATGTTGCAATCGAACTGGTTGTCATGAGTTTTGCGTTAATGATTTTATGCTTCAGTTTTTGGTTTAATGTACTCTATTTTGTTTTACCTGATGATTATCAAAACTATGATTTTTTTTAGATATCTTAATGATGCTATAATATAAATGAGTTATTTTCTGACATGCTATGGTCCAGCTAGTTGAATCATTGGTTACTTACTGAGCACGTGGAAGCTCATCCCTTACTTATCATTTCAGGTTTGGAAGTAAGGTGATGGTGACGAGCATAGGAAGGAACAATTTGGCACTGAGCTTCGGAGACTGTATTGGTTGAGTCGCTAAATATTAGATTTTCTGTTTAGCTTTAGTTGTTGACAATCAGAGTTATGAAAAGTTTTAGTATAAGTGATGTATTCAAATAAAATATGAAAAGGTAATTTAAGTTTATAGAAGTTTTAATTTTCGCTGCAGATTATATGCTATTTTAGCGAGTAAGGCCTGGCAGAGCCCTCGGTTGGAGTCCATTGGGTCTGCGGCCGGTCACGTGCCTAGCTCGCGGGCCTGCCCGTGGGTTCGGGTCGTGACAGTAATTCCAAATGAAAATATCCATAGATTTGCACTCAGGTAGATTTGGAAGGGCATTCTATCTGGGATCTACAGTATTGACTTGATCCAAGTCTCCTCCTAGATTTGGCCTTGCATCGGAGCTTGGGCCAGGTGAACCGTCATGGGGCCATTTCTTACCTTGCTGCATTCTATTTTTAGCCTGATTTCTTTGTTCGTCCAGAGCACTCGAATCACATGAATTTTAGGGGTCTTGGTGTTTATGACGGAGCTGACTATCTCTCTATTTAGTCGGGTAGAGTTGAATGGGGATGGTGTTCATCTTCAAGATCTAAGGGGTGACCCTGTAGTAGTATAAAGGTTTTGCCGTGATAGAGTTGGTGGTGGGGTTATGGTTCATACTTGGAGAGTGTGGAAGATGAGTAGCTCGGTGGGGAGGAGAATCTGACTGAAAGTGACTGGAGTTTTGATTCGACTGTTGATGAACTAGATCTGTCCGATGAGCTGAACTAGATCCATCAATATCCATAAGAAGCTCTTCCCCTTCAGTATTGTCTGTGAGGGCCCAAAATTTTCTGCTTCCTTGCTGAATCGGTCACTTGTTTTTATCATAGTTTCTACATCCTTCGTTTGGGCTTGGCCCACAACATTTGAGGGGGAGTCCACCTATTGGGCTTCTAGAGGTTGATATTGACTCAGTTCATTTGGTATCATCCTTTTTGTGGTAGGCCTTTTTCCATTCCTTAGAGAAGAGGGCATGTTCTCGATCTTTCAAGTATCTTTAACATTTATCAGATCGGATTAGAGGCCCAGAATGAATATGAGTCTTACCTTGAATAGGTCTTCTACCTCTTCTTTTAGCTAATAACCAAGGCCCATACTCTAACTTGTCTAGCTCAGCTTCCCTAGTTTTGTGACCTGTATGGCTAGCTACCTTGTCTTGTTCTGTCATTGTCACTGGGTTTTTTTGTAGGTTTCCGTTGGATGGGTCAACATTAATCTTCTTCTTCTCCGGTGTGGATTCTAGCTTCTCACGGAAATTCTCCCGTCGATGTCCAATCTTGCCACACAAAAAACACAAATTATTAATGTATTCATATTCCACCTTGTATTTTCTATTTCCGAGAATGTAAGCCGGGATAATGGGTTTAGCTAGGTCCATCTCAATGCAAACCTTGCGTATTTTCCCCTTGTTGACGTCGCTGTGTTGAAATCAATTTTTATCGGTTTCCCGAATTTCTTTGCAATCTTGAAAAGAACACACTCGTCATAGTATTCAATAGGTAGCTCAGGTAGCCTTAACCATATGGCAGTTTTGACTTCTTGGGCTTCCGAAGGTTTGAAGTTAGGCTCCCATTTCCTAACTGTAAGGTAATGGTTCATGATGATCCATGGTCCCCCACTAGCAACTAGATGGTAATCCTCCACAAAATTGAATTTAATCAAGAAGAAGCCATTATCAAGGTCCACTAATTCAAAATCCCCTTGGAGACTCCAAAGATTCTTTAGTCGAGTGGATAATGCTCGGAAACCAATAGTCTTCCCCATCAACCTTATGATGAGGCTGGACTTCCATTGTTTCCTGATTTTTTTGATCAGATTTGGGGACAGAGTTATCTTGGGGAGTAATGGATTTTCCTCGCTTTGATCTTCCTCCATGATTTCCACATTGATTGTCACTATCGCTCTCATCACTAATTTCTTCATCTGAGGTTTCTTCCTCCATATTGTCATCAAAGAGAACTGCGTTATTAGGTTTCCTAGCCACCGCATCTCTATAAGATTTCTCGAAGTTAACTCCATAACCAGGATTCTCCATGTTGGGAGGGGTGATGTCTTTGGCTCCTAATCCTTAGAAACTTTTGAACTCCATTGCTTCCTTGTGATCATTCTTCGGTTTCTTGTTACTTCGACCTCAGGAATCCTCTTCTTCCCATGGTTTTCCAGGGGAATCAGATGAAGGAGAGGGGGGTTGATTGCCGTGAAGTGCGTTGTGGGTGATGGGACTCGTCACAATCTTCTCTTTTCAAGTAAAATAAAATACAATATATGTATACGTGTGTGTATATTTGTATATATATAGAGAGAAAGACAGACAGAGAGAGAAGATCATAATTCATCAATGGAGAGTCAAAGCATTACAGAAAAAACAAAAGGTTGGTCCAACTAACACCTCCTTGTGCTATCTCGAACTGTGTGTCCGAGAGAGAGGAAGAGAAGCTTGGGGGCATCGAGCATGGCATCCAATGCCCCGTGAAAGGGAAACTTACAGAGCAGAGAGTACAGTAACAAATGAGGAAGAGCAACTATATGAAAACTAGTACTTGCAGGTCATTCGACTTATCTTGACTTGCAAATATATGAAAAATGGTACTTGTACTAAAAACATTGAGAAATTTTCATGATTTTTTTATTATGACATCTAATTAAATTCCACTACTCTTGTAAGACTGAAAATGGTTTCAAATAAATTCATACCGGTTTTTGAGTTTTAAAAAAAGTATAAACCGAGTGTAAGGGGCATGCGGTGTTCGACCATTTACGTTTACTTACTTTAGTTAATAGAAACATAGTGACATAATATTTGTAATCTTTAGTGATAGAAACAAAATATTTATATCTATACTACGTAAAGAAGTACGGATATTGTAAATTATTTTTGGACGATTATGTTCTCCATTAATTACGTTAATAACACTTTTACCTTCTTTTCTTCTCTTTATGACTCCCTTTTAAGTTGGTAGAAATTAAATGAACAATGGATAATGAATCTATTTCAAACATTGAGAAATAAAAAGTGTGATGAAAAAGAAAAACAAAACAAAACAAAACAAAACAAAGAACTCCCTTTATTACTTCCTTTTTAATTTAGTTGAGATGAAATAAACATTGAATAATGAGTTGGGTAATGAGAACTGTGATTTTTTTTCTTGCGTTTTTGGGATAGCAAACAATTAACCAATTGAAAAATTAAAAAAACGAAAACAAACAAAGAAATAGAAATACGTGAAAAATCAGTTAAGAAATAAAAAATTGCTGAAGAAATAAAATATTTAAAAAAATAAAAAATGGGGTTAAATATGCATCAAAAAATTAGAAAAAATGGCGCCTGAAAATCTGTTTAGTTATTGCAGTTGAAGACCATACCAGGTTTAAAAAATTTCAATTTTTAAGTGTATACCATAAACTAATTTAACAGATTATAAAAACAAGACTCATGTTTATTCTTTTAATTTCTCCATTTGTTTTTCTTTTCAGCACCACCATTAAACATTTCTTCAATCCACCAGCCTACAAAAAGATTTCAAACATTAAACTGATTATAATTACAAACATCAAATATACATTTATTCTAAAACAAGTTAGAAAAGAAATATGAACACAATTGAATTATATTCCGTATTATTTTAATTCCAAAAAAGTTAATAAGATTACCTCAAAAATTACTCTCGACCACATCCACGTACAACGCACGTGCTTTAGACTAGTAAGTAGTAAAAATCTTTAGGGAAGCTAAATTCACACAACTTGTTGGTCAAATCCATACTCAATTGTCACATAAAGGTAAAAAAAAAGTGTTGCTAATGCACTTTTTATCAACCAACGGTGTGCGAATTCACTAAAAAAAAGATTACGGGACCCTGCTGCCTTATAGCCTTGTCCTCAGATTTCAAGTTCGTCTCTGGTGTGCTCAAGAGGAATACATTACAAAATGTGCCTTGACTCTGTGCATTCAAGGCTAATACATTTTTAGCGGTTCATCTAACTCATTTGTCACTCTCACACCCACGTCTCCCGTCCGTTGGCCATTACAAAGGTCTAAAGGTCCAGGCCAAACCATTTTTTAATTCAAACAACTAAAAAATAACAACAGTTTTGGAATACTCTATTGCTCTAAGGTTCGCAGAAGATACTTAGTGGCCGATATTTCTACCGAAGGACAAAGGTCGTTCAAAGAATGGGGGCTCGCGCAACAAACTTGGCACCTACCAAATACTAAGGCTCTGTTTGACAACACTTTTTTTTTGTTTTCAATTTCAAAAAAAAAAAACTAAAGAGCTGCTTATTTTTTTTACAAAAACAAGTAGGTGTTTGATAACCATTTTTTTGAGTTTTTTTTTGTGGTGATTTGAGGTGACGGTGGTGGTGGCCGGCGGTGGCCTCCGGCAGTCGCTGACGGTGGCTGCCGGCAATCGCCGGCTGCCTAAAATTTAGAAATTTGATAGTTTTTTATATGTACTGGACTGACCGGTTAATTTTGAATCCGTCTAATTTGGGTACTGGTGCCACAATTTATCACGATATTGTGGTATATAAATAGTATTAAGGTTTAAAAGATTTCATATTCTTTCTCTTCATCACTTCTCACTCTCAGCCGCTACCCCTCTCTCTATTTTCCATTCTCGTCTTTCGATCCACACTCCGTCCACATGACAGTCATCGGTCACTGCCACCCTCGACATTTTAAGACCCCACAATCCACATGATCGAAAATTTGCGCATTTGTTGTTTATGGTCGTGACCAAGGCCCACATGACCATAACTTGACGCACTCCACTTTCTGCTATCGCCCCTTTTCACCATCCACTGCAGATTCACACCTCTATTCTCTAGAATTGAAAAAATCAAAATTGAAAAAAAAAACTTATTTTTTGGGTTTTTAAAAATAGAATTGGTTTAAAAACTGATTTTTTTAAACTGAATTTGGAAAAAAAATAGTTACCAAACACGCTTATTTTTTTCAGTTTCCAAAACTAAAAAAAAAAATTTTAAAAATCCTGTCAGACAGGACCTAAGCCGTCTCTTTCTTCAAGGAAAAGATATACAAGAAAAATCGAAGTTCGGTGGCACGGTGTGCCGACAACGACAATGGAAACTTGGAAGAAAAGGTTCAGAAGATTATAATATCGAAAATCTTCGTCGTCAAGAGAAAAAGCCATTGTTAATTGACGACTTTATATGCACCCATCTGAAATCATCTGAACACTTTTCATTTGAAAGAGAGAAGGAGAAGATGGTGATGATGGGGGAGACGTGGGGTCAATTGGGTTCTGTAATAGCAAGTGCAATGTTTGTTTGGGCTATGTTTCAGAATTACTTCCCACATCAACTTCGTGGCCGCATAGAAAGATTCGGCCACAAATTGCTAAGCCTGGTCTACCCTTACATCCAGATCACTTTCAATGAGTACCCGGGTGACGGCTTCGAGCGTTGCAAAGCCTATATTGCCATCAAAAGGTACCTCGCCGCCAATTCATCCGCTAGAGCAAAGCGTCTCAAAGCGGATCTGGTGAAGGATAGCGAATCTCTTGTCCTTAGCATGGACGATCACGAGGAAATTAACGACGAATATGAGGGTGCCAAGCTTTGGTGGGCTTCAAGCAAGAACATTCCTACATCGCAATCCATCTCTTTCTATCCGCGAGAAGATGACAAAAGGTATTACACTCTCACCTTCCACAAAAAGGACCGCGATGTTGTAACCAAGGCCTACTTGCGTCACGTGTTAGACGAGGGGAAGGCCATCGCTGTGCGGAGCCGACAGCGGAAGCTCTTCACGAACAACAAGAGTGAGAGCTGGTACGGATACAAAAGGAGTATGTGGACTCACGTGGTGTTCGATCACCCCGCAACCTTCGAGACTTGGGCATTGGACCCAAAGAGAAAGCAAGATATCATCAATGACCTCCTCACTTTTAGCAAGGCGAAAAATTATTACGCAAAGGTAGGAAAGGCGTGGAAGCGCGGTTATCTCCTCTACGGTCCCCCTGGAACGGGCAAGTCAACGATGATTGCTGCCATGGCTAATCTATTGGAGTATGACGTGTATGATCTTGAGCTGACTGCGGTCAAGGATAACACGGAGCTCAGGAAGTTACTGATTGACACGACGAGCAAGTCTATAATTGTGATTGAGGATATTGATTGTTCCTTGGACCTCACGGGCCAAAGGAAGAGTAAAAATGAGAAAGATGAGAAGAAAGAGGTCAAGGACGCAGAAGATGTTAAAAAGGCCAAAGAAGCTAGTGAAAGCAAGACTAGCCAAGTAACTTTGTCCGGGCTTTTGAATTTCATCGACGGCCTCTGGTCTGCATGTGGAGGTGAGCGAATCATCGTGTTTACGACTAATTACGTGGAGAAACTCGACCCTGCACTCATTAGGAGGGGACGGATGGACAAACACATAGAGCTCTCCTACTGTTGTTTCGAAGCATTTAAGGTGCTCGCCAGGAATTACTTGGATCTTGAGTCTGACCCCTTGTTTACAACTATTAGCAAGCTGTTGGAGGAGACTAAAATGACTCCAGCAGATGTTGCTGAAAATTTGATGCCCAAGTCTGCTGAAGAGGGCCCCCAGACTTGCCTTGAGAACTTGATTAAAGCTCTTGAAGCAGCTAAAGAAGAAGCAAGGATGAAAGCTGTGGAAGAAGAGAAATTACTGAAGGCTGAGAAAGAAGAGAAACTACAAGCCGAGAAGAAAGAAAAGGAGAAAGAACAAAGTGCCGAAGGAGCAAATGGAAAACAAACACTAGTTAATGATGTTAAGGAAAACGGAGTCAATGCGTAAGGACGATCTCGGAGGAGAACAAAATGCTTATTCTGATTTGTAAGTTCTTTGGTAGTTCTTCTCAGCATTTAGCTGGCGTTGTATTAGGTATTTGCTGTAACTTATTGTCTTCACTGTTAAGGCTTATAGCGAAGCCTATGTTAGAATAAGTATTTATACGTGAATGTAATCTTTTGGGTTAATTACACACAGCAATCGTAAGGTTTACCTAAATATTCACTCGACTCCTACTTACTATTGAAATTACAATTAACAACACTTTTTTACTTTTGTTCATGGAATTATCCTCCCTGGAAAATCATAATTAACCACCTTAGCCCTCCAACCTCCCACCTTCCCTTCCTACCTTTAACCTCCCACCTCCTGTCTCCCTCCCCCTCCACTTAGAGGTGTCAAACGAGCTAGGAGCCAGATGAGACAGCCCAATTCAGTCCCAAAAAAGTCCAGCCAGGCCTGGCCCGTTGGATAAACAGTGCAGGCGCAGGTCCAAAGAGCTCAAGGCTTGGACCCTGGCCGAGCTCCCTTTTCCCCCAAAAATAGCCTGGCCTGGCCCATTATGCAGCCCGGCCTAAGTCCAAGCCCGTTCAAAGCCCTTGTTGAGCCCGATCCAAGCCCGGCCTGCCCCAGCTTGTTTCGCTTAAATTCAAAATTTTAGATTCCCTCCAACGGTCATTTTTTTTTAATTTTACACTTTTACCCGCTCTAACAGCCATATAAGGGTTAGCTTGAAGGCTATTATTGTCCAACCTTATTCCAACAACTCTTTCATACACTTTTGCATATTCACCTTCCCAACAACTATAAACGACTAGCGTTTAGGGGTATTTTGATATTTTGTGAGTTTTGAAAATCTACACCAATTCACAACTCATTCTTATTTACATTCTACAAGATTTCTTGTACATTTTTATTTGT
The DNA here is from genome assembly GCA_033070095.1 of Escallonia herrerae. Taxonomy (NCBI): domain Eukaryota; kingdom Viridiplantae; phylum Streptophyta; class Magnoliopsida; order Escalloniales; family Escalloniaceae; genus Escallonia; species Escallonia herrerae. The sequence goes on from JAVXUP010000545.1 coordinate 311,962, forward strand.
TATTAAGTGCTAAACCTCTCCATTTTTTTTAATACAAGCATTCTTTAATCATTACTTTTTCAGTCTTGTTTTTTTGGCTAAACAGTATTATGTAGTACTTTTACTCCTTTATTATCTAACTAGTATAGAGCATGTGCGTTAACGTACATGAATATAGTCGAGCGTAATGTTTGATGTGATATTATTATCTTTTTTTAGGATCAAAATAATTTAATTCAATTATGTTCTTATTTATTTTGTAACTTATTTTAGAAGAAATGTATATTTGATGTTCGCAATTGTAATCAGTTCAATGTTTGAAAATATTCTGTGTAGACTTCTGGATTGAAGAAATGTTTGATGGTACTGCTGAAAATAAAATAAATGGAGAAATTAAAAGAATGAATCTACGTTTTAATCTGTTAAATTGGTTTATGGTTAAGATTTGTAGTTTTCGATCAGGTGCTTTGCATTTTATCAATAAGAAATGCAACACCCGGTCTTCAACTACAATAACCGAACATATTTTCAGTTCAAATTAGCACCATATTTAAGCCTTTTTTTATGCATATTTACAAAGTTTTCATTTTTTTTTCTGTTTTTGTTTTTCTAACAATTATTTGTTTCTTAATTGATTTTTCACGTATTTCAGTTTCTTTATTTTGTTTTTGTTTTTGTTTTTCAATTTTTCAATTGGTTCATTGTTTGCTAACCTAAAAATGAAAGGAAAAAAAATACAGTTTTCATTAAGCAGTTCAATATTTAAAATTTATTTCACTTCAACCAAATTAAAAGGAGAATAATAAAGGAAGTTCTTTGTTCTGTTTTTCTTTCTCATCACATTTTTCATTTTTCAATATATAAAATAGATTCATTATCCAATATTCTTTTAATTTCATCAAAATTTAAAAGGGAATAATAAAAGAATGGTAAGAATGTAATTGACGTAATTAACGGATCACACACACACACACACACACACACACACACACACACACACACACACACACACACACACACATATATATATATATATATATATATATATATATATAGAGCTGATTTGTTAACCGCGCGAGCAGCTTGAGTTAAGTTGCTTGCACGATCTGGCTGTCCATACGTGATTTATGGACGGTCCAGATCTTTTTTTGTGTTTTTTAATCCGTTCGTCACATTATGTAGCAGAAGGTACTTTTTATCAGATTCCCCTCGTGTGAGATCTTAACCCTGACCGTTAGCTACATTATGTAACGAACGGCGGTGGACTAAATTTTTCTTTCTTCTCAGGTGAACTTCATGATATTCTTCCCACAAATTAGAACAAATAAAATTTTCTTGAGTGCTGGATGTTCTTCCCACAAATTAAAACAAACAAAACTTTTGTGATTCAAATATTTGTTCTCTATATTTTCAATCAACAAAGATTATCAAGCAAATTGTTTTGTCTTTTGTCCTTGCGATATGCTGATAAGGCAAAACAGCCAAACCCACAACTGCAATACAACCATCAACAAACCTACAGTTGCAATCACCACGGCAGAACCCCCACGCCACCACCACTCGGCCTGCTACCACCAGCGAGAAGAAGAAGAAGTTTTCAAAAACAAAAGATAAAAATAAAACCCATACCCATCATAAAAGCTGCCCACCATCGATTTGAAACCCACCACAATAGCATCGTTGATTTGCGATCTACAATCTTGCCTTCGCCAAATCTAGTCACCACTGTAGCTACTCTTGTCTCCTTTTTCAACAGCGCCTTACGCCGCCCTCGACCCTGCCACTTGGCGTCGACAATCTACCCACCACTGTAGCTACCATCGTCGCCTCTTACAATAGCACCTCGTGCCGCCCTTGATTTCGACACTACAGTGGCGTCTACTTCTACTCATGCTCCACAATCGCGTACCATCTGCCCATATTGCTTTGGGGGGGGGGGGGAGAGAGAAAGAGATGAAGGAATGGCTACAGTTGTCTCCAGGCCCTGATTCATTGTATGATATAAGACAAAAAGAGAAATAGGGCCTGATTCATTATATGAGAGAGACAAAAAAGAAATGGGGTTGGGTCGTCCGCTAGATTATGTAGCGGACGAGGGGCAATTTTATAAAATATACCCGTCCGCTATATTATAATGGATTAGAACTGACCCGTCCATCCATGATATATATAAATAAGACCCGTGGATCCGCGATAGATGAATGGCCAGATTGTGTGGGCAACTTAATCTAAGTTGCCTGTGTGGTCAATAGATCAGCCACACACACACACACACACACACACATAAATATATTTTTTACAACCACACATTTTGTTTCCTAATGTGTAATTGTAGGTGTGGATTAAATTTATGACCTATTGTTCATTAAAAACATTACAAAAATACTAATTAGGGAATGATAGAGTTGTGATTTGAATAACTAACGGAGGGCAAAACCGAAAATGATTACAAAATTAGCAATTAATAATAGTATTTATGAAATAATAAGATTGTTATTGAAGTGATTAACGAATGAAAAAAATAGAATAAAATGATTTATAAGATTCATACTTTTATAGGTAGTGTAGATTAGTCTTACAAGTTTTCTTTTTTAGTACTCTCAAACATTTTAAAAAATATGTCTAGTTCAAGACTATATCATGTAGACAAAAACATCCAGTACCACAAGTAGAACAACAACCCTAAGAGCAATCAACAGTGGGTATAGACACCCAAAATTTTTTGGCTTTTATATTTGATTTTCAATATACACCTTCACAATAATAATAAGTCTGATACACTTAAACAATAATATGTTGCTAAACAACTCTTAATTGATTATTTTAAAATTTTGATGGTAAAGTTAGTTTTACATTTGGTGTTTCGAGATCTTCTTATACTATGCTTAATTTTATTTATGTGATGAAACATTGGATTGATTCTGATTGGGTTATGCATAAGAGAATCGTTGTTTTTGAAATATTTTTATATCCACACGATGCATCACATATTGCAGACCTTATAATGCGAGTATGTAACACCTTTCATATAACTGACAAGATAACGCGTGTTAGTTTAATTTGATGATGCTTGCAATAATAATGATGATGTTGACTTGTTAAAAGACCAACCTTAGACAAGTACTAGAGGTGAAATTTTTTCATGGTCAATGTCTTTCTCATATAATTAATGTAGTTGTTCAAGATGGTTTAGTTGCTGCAGCACCAATTATTTTCAAATTAAGGGATATGGTTATGGTTGTTAATTCTTCGGGCCAGATAATACAAGAAATTATAGGTTTGTGTACTCAATATAATCTGTCTCGTAAGATATCTATTACAAATGTCCAGCACAGGTGGAGCTCCATATGTCATATGATTTTACATGTTAGAGATACAAACAACTTTATATTCACTGCTCTACTAACGAAGTTCTCACAAAGCTTACCAACTCTCTATGAATGGCACTTAGCTGGACACCTGATTCAATTTAATTTTTGGAGTTATTTCACATGTCTACCCTTCTATTATCTGGTATGTACTATCTGCATCCTTTTTCGCTGTACTAGAAATACTTAAAATGACATAAATTTAGACTGATGGAGATATACAAGAACATTTAGGGAGATAGTGAATAAAATGGATATTAAATTTAATAAATTGAGATGAATTACCTATTATTTTTGCTATTGTTACTAGTTGGGATCCTAGGTTTAAATTGCATACTGTAACTTATTAAATTTCTGAAAGAGGTAAAAAAAAGTGAAAGGGCTGTGGGTCAAATGCGACAGAAACACTTACTACTTCCGTGGGTACGCCGTTTGAACAACTCTACTAACATCTATCAAAATTCTGCTTATGTGCGCATGCGCCCAACATATATCATCGAGTTGTCAAATATATTACGTGAAGGATCTAAAGGGTATTGATAATGTAGTTGCAAAATAAGTAAGAGGGGAAGAAACTTATACATGTTCTTCTTCGTTTTTCTCTTGTAGTGAAATTGGTTTATATGTACGTACTAACCTTTATGCTTCACTGTCAATAGATGAGCAAGAAAATTATGATTTATTAATATTTTGAAAGCAAAATAAAAAGATTTATATTGTTTTATCTCAAATTGTTCGTGATGTACTACAGGTGCAAGAGTCGACGGTTGCATTAGAGTCGTGTTTCTCAGCAAGCAGGAAGATGCTGGATGATAAGATGTGTCATCTTAGTCCACGAATTATTAGAGTTATGTATTTGTCAGAAAGATTATCTTGATTTTAATAATGGTAGAAAAATGATTCAATTAATGATCGGAAGAACAGTAATGACAACATTGAAGATCTTACAGAACATCAGGTAATTTCTTTTTCTTTTCCTTTTGTCAACTTTTTGGAATTTATTTTTGTCAAAATATAGTTTACATTGCCGCTATAAATATTTTCTAACAATTTCAATATATTAAATGTAAAGAATACATATGAATATTCTTCACTCTTTTTGAACAATTAATTTTGTATATAAATAAAAAAAAAGGTTCTTACGCCTGTTGTTTTGAAGCACCCGGTCCCAAGCTCAGATTAATGGAGGACCAATAAAAAAATTATCATAAATTTAAGTTTTCTGCAAAATTAAAGAGATAAAAAAAAAATATTTTTTAAGTCAACTCTAAATTTGCAGGCCAAGGGCTTCTACTAGGATTGGGCCCTCATATTCTTGAGGGGGCCACCCAAGCCCGACCTGTTTTCCCCAGGCCCAGGCCTGGCCTGGCCCACTTTGCTATAGAGCCCGTTGGCCTGGGCTGGCCCAAGCCCTGCCAATTGACACCTTTACCTCCACATCTTGCGGGCTACCCGGGCACAAACAAACAGCCCCCTCGCTACTAGTACATCAAGGCCACATCCCGCGACTCCTAAGCAGCCCACCACCATAGCCAATCGTCCCAACCTCCACCTTCGGCCTCTCTCTACCTCTACCCTATTGCCTGCTTACCTAGACACAACCTCACAACCCCGCGTCGCCTAAACAGCCGACCACCATAACTAATTACCCACCCACCACCACCATGAACCAACTCCCACCATAATCGACCACCACAAGCGAAAAAACCTCAACCTACCATAACCCTGCGCCGCCTTAAGAAACCATAACCACAACCAGAGGAGATAGAAAGTGAGTGACTTGAAGAACTACAGGTCGTGAGTCAGTGGGTGGGTTTCAGATATGAGGGATCCCACATATGTTTGTACAGATTGTTAATTCCAGTATCTTTGTAATCTAAGTCCAAAGATATAGTTCTTCACTCCGACGTGATCAAGGTAGTGCTAGACCATGTGATAGGAAGTCTGTGTGTTTATGCATCGCTAGTGTGTGTTTGTGTGTGCATGTTGCTTGTGTGTATTTGCGTATGTGTGTGCGTGATGTGTAGTGAGTGGGCAGGGTGGTCCGTGGTGGCTGGTTTGGGCTGGCATTAGGCAGTGAAAGTCTCTGGGGGAGGGGTAAAGGGCATACGACCGTGGTGTGATGGGCAGTGTGCGTATTTGCAGGTCTTTGTTTGTCTATTTTGTGTGTGTTTGTATGCGTGTATGTGTGGGTGTGGGTGGGTGGGTGTGTGTGTGTGTGATAGGCAATCAGTGTGTTACTGGTGTGCGTGGGTGCGTGATGTGCGGTCTTGTATTCGTCCAGTGTGTGCGCATCGCCGATGGGTGTCTGTGCGTGATGGGCAGTAAGCGGTGAGTGGAATTGGTTCGGCAGTGAGATGTGTTTGGATAGGCGGTGGTCGCTAGTGTGTGTCTAAGGGGCAGTAGGAAGCCTTTAGTGGTGTGGGCGACGGCAGCTGGGCATTGCCTCGTAAGGAATAAGAGGAACCAAGTGTTCTATAACTTTTCTTGATTGTTTTCTAATGAAAGTGGGTTTTGTGTAACACAATGACGAACCACATGGGGCGGGATTATAAAAATAGGTAGGCGGAGCCATGTATGTTTTTGAATAAACTTAGGAAAGCTGAGTGTAATTAACCCTAATCTTTATAACCAGTGTTGCTCCACCTAGAGAATCAATTTTATATTTATATCCTTCTTCTTTTTCAAGTGTTTGTAATTTTTTTTGGTATATCCCATTAAAAAAGAAATCTTTAAAAGACAATTCAGGTGCTAAGGGTCTGTTTGGTAACACTGTCAGTTTTTAATTTTTTTTTCTAAAAAAAAAGAGAAGAGTTCTGGTTTTTTTTTTTACCAGTTTAAAAAACTGGTGGCTGTTTGACAGAGTTTATTTTTTAAAAAACAGAAAAGTCCAAGCGTTTGACAAGAAAGCTCTTTTGTTTTGTTTTTTTTTTTTTAATTTTAACATAATTAAAAGAGCTGTTCATGGCTGCACCGAAGAAAGAAGGGACGGAGGCAGTGACCGGCGATGGAGGCGGTGGCTGTGGTGAGAGATGAGATGCGATCCAGAAATTTCGTGCAGAGCGGTGGCTGTGGACTCCCCCAGATGCGATTCGGCCAAAGAGATGAGATCGAGCTCCGTAGCGAAGAGATGTTCCCCAGAAAGAGCTGTTCGTGGCTGTGTCGGAGAAAGAAGAGACGGAGGGGGTGACCGGCGATGGAGGCGGTGGCTGTGGTGAGAGATGAGATGCGATCCAGAAATTTTGAGCAGAGCGGTGGCTGTGGACTCCCCCAAATGCTATTCGGCCGAAGAGATGAGATCGAGCTCCACAACGAAGAGATGTTCCCCCAGAAAGAGCTGTTCGTGGCTGCGCCGAAGAAAGAAGGGACATAGGCGGTGATCGGTGATGGAGGCAGTGACCGGCGATGGAGGTGGTGGCTGTGGACCCGTGAGAGATGAGATCCGATCCAAAAAATTCGAGCAGAGCAGTGACTGTGGACTCCCTAGATGCGATTCGGCCAAAGGGATGAGAACCCTAATGTTTTCTTTGATTTTTTCCATCTTATTTTCTGTTGCTAGGAAGACTCGAAGTCCAAACCTCATAAGTCAAGCCATCTGGGCCGCGTGAAAAGAGGTTTCAAAAAGAGCTAATAGCTCTTTTGAAAAACAGGCTTCCTCTTTTTAAAGACTTGGGCTTGCTTAAAAATTAAAGAACCACCAAACACCCCAGTTTTTTGGGCTTCTTGAGAAATTTTAAAATTGGGCCAAAAAAGAGGGGAAGAAATCTATGTCAAACGGCCTCTAAGTCTTTGAGTCTGGAAGAAAGGAAAAGAAAGTCTCATGAAGAAAAGAAAATAAAAGAAAAACACTAGAAACTTTGTTTGACACTTATTCTTAATTTTAACTTCCATGTGTTTTGTTTGTTAAGTCGAGAAAAAAGTTGAGAAACAAAAGTTTATAAATTCACGTTGTGTACCCTTCTTGTAATAAAAAGAAAGTTAAAATTTACCAGTTTACAACCCAAATCTATCGTCACGTCAGCATACCCTTTAAACCGATGTATATTGATCTCAAAATGATATTATTCTTTTCTCCCTTGATTTGCCACTAAAGCAGCCGCAGTTTTGTGCTAAATGACATGTTGAGCAGGTTGGGTGGTGTGGGAAGACAAGGATTTTTCACCTAAAACGTTTTCTTGATGGTAGTTTGCTGTTTAAAATTGAAAAAGTTTTGTATACTCCTTAGTACGAGGGATGTAGGGAACCAAGTAGAAAAGAGAAGTAAAGACAAAGGACCCAAGTAAAACACGTCAAATTTTAGGACTCTTTCAAGGTTAGGCCCTAACATATATAAAGGCGTTAAATTGCAATGAACAAACTTTGGCTCCTATTTCGCTTGTATGAATCTTCCTCCAACCCTGTATATAGTGACAATTAACAGTCGCTAAATTTTTATATTTTCTTTTCTGCTAATACTTTTAACAATAATTGTTAGCAGCATTTTTTAGCGTCACTACATGAAAGCCACTTGAAATATTTAACGACCATTAATTATTACCATATCGGGATAGGAGAAAGATCCCTTCAACTCGGTTGGGAGCCAAAAAAGTTTCAATTATAATTACTTCTTCCGAGCATTTCAGTTTCAAACATCTGAAGTCACTTAACTTCTTGAGTTAGGCATAATAATTAAGAAGGCACAGGATTAACAACTATCAGAATGTCCAGTATCTGGGGTAGCCTGATGATGCATATAACATGCGATTTGCCATCCACATGACACATTGATTGTCGTTCACCAAAATGCAGTTGCACTGACTATGCTTTATCAGTAGGATTAGTCGAGTACGTGACATACACCTACTCTGCATAATAGATCGACTCTTTAAAATACATACCCCAAACTTATAATACAAAACCCTGATTAGCTTCCCAAACATTACCTTAATGAAGCTAACATCAGCCACAAGCAAGCAAAGAAAGAAATGAAAAGTGAGAGAGCAAAGCACTGAGTTTAATCGATGCAATCAGTCTTACGGTGTCACCCGTTTGCAGGTTTTACTACCTTAACGGCCTGTACGTTTATCATTTTCGTTTTCTATATTTTGTAATGATAATAAAGAAGATTCTTTTTTTTTTGTGTACTTTTATTATTTTTTATTTTCGTTTTGAGTAAAATTACTCAAATAGTGAGCAAACCCATGGAAATACCCAAACTAGAGATGTTAAAATGGGCTGGGACGCCTACGAGCTGGCCCGAAATTGGCTCGGCTGGCCCGGCCCTAACTCATAGGGCCTAGGGTTAGGCCTTATTTTTGTCCTAAGAAATCCAGCCGCCCCGGCTCGGGTCAGGCCCTAATAACGGCTGGCCCGAAACTGGCCTTTTTTTTAGGGCTGGCCTGGGCTCGTCGGGTTTTTTGCCCTTTTCTGGCCCATTTTTTGACTACATTTTTTTTGTTATTGGAACCCTTCAACTAATAGTACTTGCTTTTTATCCCTTTTTGGCTTTTGGCAAAGGTGCTATTCTGGCCGATTTTTGGCCCGGTTTTTTTGGCCCTATTTATGGCCCTTTTCCGGCCTAGTTTTTGACTACTCTTTTTTTTTTGTTATTGGAACCCTTCAACTAATTGTACTTGCTTTTTATCCCCCTTTTTTGGCTTCCGGTAAAGGTACTTTGATTTGTAATTACAAGTAGAGCAAAGCAAAGATACCAAGAATGTAACTTACTAGATAGACGTAAATCATTTTCTTAAACACAATATTGTCTTCTATGTCATTTCACAATTAATTTGCAGTCATGACAAATATTGAATTGTGTTTTTGCTCATGTAGGTCTAAGCAAAATATGCTTTTGAAATTATTGTTACCTTACGTCTGAGCTTACTCTCAACATATGAGTTCCTCACAATTGTTTGATTAGTTTCTTCTTCATGTCTTGAATCGCTGATTGTGAATTTTGGATGTCATTGTATTCTGAATTTAAATGTCAATAATTCTGGAACTCATGCACAGGCATAAATCATTTTCTAATACAAAATATTGTCTTCTATGTCCTTTCACAATTAATCTACAGTCATGACAAATATTGAATTGTGTTTTTGCTCATGCAGGTTTAAAGCAAAATATGCTTTTGAAATTTCTGTTACCTTATGTCTGAACTTACTCTCAACATATGAGTTCCTCACAATTGTTTGATTAGTTTCTTCTTCTTGTCTGGAATCGTTGATTGTGAATATTGGATGTCATTGTATTGTGAATTTAAATGTCAATAATTCTGTAACTCATGCATAGGCATAAATCATTTTCTTAAACACAATATTGTCTTCTATGTCCTTTCACAATTAATTTGCAGTCATGGCAAATATTGAATTGTGTTTTTGCCCATGTAGGTCTAAAGCAAAATATGCTTTTGAAATTTATGTTACCTTATGTCTGAGCTTACTCTCAACATATGAGTTCCTCACAATTGTTTGATTAGTTTCTTCTTCATGTCTTGAATCGCTGATTGTGAATTTTGGATGTCATTGTATTCTGAATTTAAATGTCAATAATTCTGGAACTCATGCACAGGCATAAATCATTTTCTAATACACAATATTGTCTTCTATGTCCTTTCACAATTAATCTGCAGTCATGACAAATATTGAATTGTGTTTTTGCTCATGCAGGTCTAAAGCAAAATATGCTTTTGAAATTTCTGTTACCTTATGTCTGAACTTACTCTCAACATATGAGTTCCTCACAATTGTTTGTTTAGTTTCTTCTTCTTGTCTGGAATCGTTGATTGTGAATATTGGATGTCATTGTATTGTGAATTTAAATGTCAATAATTCTGTAACTCATGCATAGGCATAAATCATTTTCTTATACACAATATTGTCTTTTATGTCCTTTCACAATTAATTTGCAGTCATGGCAAATATTGAATTGTGTTTTTGCCCATGTAGGTCTAAAGCAAAATATGCTTTTGAAATTTCTGTTACCTTATGTCTGAGCTTACTCTCAACATATGAGTTCCTCACAATTGTTTGATTAGTTTCTTCTTCTTATCTGGAATTGCTGATTGTGAATTTTGGATGTCATTGTATTGTGAATTTAAATGTCCATAATTCTGTAACTCATGCATAGCCTCAAAAGTATTTTGCAGACAGGAAAAGCAATCAGTTCTAAAAATTTTTAGTTCAAGCAAAAGCCATTTGGCTATTGTATTGACCTGAATAGTGCACATTGTTTTCATTTTTTTTGTTGTGTTGTATATATTGCTCGAGGAATTATATTTATGGACAATGTCGCAATACTATTCTTAGTATTACTGGGATGCTGATTTCGACAACATGTTATGCTTTTTCGTGCTCTCCTTTGTTGTTAAGAAATTTATGTTTTGTTGCTAATGTACTTTTTAACAAGAAAAGTGAGTGTTTAGAACAAGGCATGAAAATAGACGCTTCTAAGGATTATGGTCAAGCTACATGTTAAAGTGTATCAAAATTTGCAGAATGAACTACTGGTGTAGAAGATGAATCCCACTAAACATTCACATGTGTTTTTTAGAGGAGGCTAGCAGCAGACCGCTTGATTTCTACCTGGGAGAGGCTGATAGAATGCTCTCATTTCTAGAGATAATATGAAATAAAAAAGGCAGTGGGATGAAAAGAAGAGGAATTGTCAAGAGAAAATGCAAAATTCTTGATAAGAGAAAGTAGGAGCAGATGGATTAGATGAAAATGCTTAACTAGTCAACTGCTAATCATTCTTGTTTTCCCAAAAAATACAAGCAGCCGGTCCCAAGCCTGAATAAAAGGAATAGGGCCTATCAAAAAATTTATTTCGTGTTTTAATATTTTCGCGGCACAAAATAGGAATTAAAAAAAAGGCCTAGGCCCAGCACTAGGCCCGGCCCTAAAGTTAGGGCCTAGGGCTTGGGCTTGGACAGGACTTGGATTTTCCAGCCTTGGGCCAGACCCGATTTCTCAGGCTCGAAGCCCTGTCTAGCCCGGCCCATCTTTGACACCCATACTTTAAGCAAAGAAAAAAAGACATTACGTGATTTTGTCATACAATAAGATCCAACCCCCCCCCCCCCCCCCACCCCCAAGTAGAGTCTTTAGGATATATTCCACTGTCTCAAGGGATTTTGTGGAATATACCCTAAGGACAAAAAACTGAAAACACCTCCGAAGTGTTTTTAACTTTTTTCACTCAAACTTAATCCAATGTAAGAAAAAGTAATTATTTTTTTTGGGTGAAAATAATAAAAGTACAGGAGTGTATTTTCTAACTAAATAACAAAATTATAAAAATAAAAATATAAAACGAATGTGATAAACGTACGAGCCTTTAAAGAATGCAAAATTTTAACTCCTGGTGTTGCTCTCTCTCAGCTAAAAAGAATGTTACGAAGTGATGATTGTTTTAAGGAGCAGTAAAGCTTATCCCCTTTTTTTGTGTGTGAATCATCAAAATTGTAATTCTTTCCCCACGTCGAGCTGATAGGTGAACTATTTAAAGGTTTTGTCAAAGTATTTAAAATAATAATAATAATAATAATAATGATGATAATAATAAATATTAGTAAAAATAAATATTAATAATAATAATAGTTAGACCTAAAAAACTGAAAAAAAAGAAAATGAAAGCAGGAAAAATAGTAACCAAAATGAGCTTTTGTTGTAAATCGGACTGAATTGAAAATTTATTTGTTGGAATGCGAGTTTGGTTGATTCTTAGAGATCTCCTCCCGGCTCTGCGCCCCCGGCTTTGTAGTTTTTTCTCTCTGCTCTGTAAGTTTCCCTTTCACGGGGCATTAGATGCTCCAAGCTTCTGTTTCTCTCAGTCGGACGACACACAGTTCGAGACAGCACCAGGAGGTGTCAGTTGGACCAACCTTTTGTTTTGTTCTTGTCTATCTAATGCTTTGACTCTCCATTGATGAATCAATTATGACCAGCCCCCCTCTCTCTATCTCTCTCTCCATCCCTCCCTCCCTCCCAGTGGACAGGCAGAAGTTTGAAACACCCATTCCTCTGGACTTGTCACAATCTTCTCTTTTCAAGTAATATACATCCACCGGTGGAAGTGGATGGAATCACGCCGCAGAACTCTGGTACATTAGCCATCGGTGGAAGTGGATGAATTCACGCACACTGAGGTGCATGGGCGTGAACATGTTGGTCTTGGGGTATGGGTCTTCGCGTGGCCAGGTGTCCCGTATTCATGGAGGGGCTGATTAGGCTGGGTCTATCTTGTTACTCGTTTCTGTTTGTAATTATCTTGTTTGTTTGTTATGCTTATCTTGGCTGGATTCTGTTGTGCTCTTGTTTGTTGCCTGTATAAGGAAATTTTTGTAAAAAATTTGGTAAAAAAATTAATCAATTAAGAAAACAAAAAATCTTGTTTGTTCCTTAGATTTGCCATCCTTGCCCTATTAGTACCTTAGATTAATTCTTTAATGTCTTATCATGCTCGTACCTATCACAAGAGGATGTATGTGTCGATTGTCCTTTACGAATTTGTTGTAAACTTGACTGTTTACAGTTTTTTATCTGTATATATTTTCATTATTATAAAAAATAAAAAGAAAATAAGGGTGTTATATATATATATATATATATATATATATATATATATATATATATATATATATATATATATATATATATATATATATATATATATATATATATATATAGCTGATCCGTCGAGAGAGCTAGTAAAATAGGAGATCTTGCAAACGCGATTTGGCCGTCCAGGCGCGATCTGTGGACGGTCCAGATCTTTTTTTTTGCGTATTTTTAAGTCCGTCCGCTATATTATGTAGCAGACGATTTTTGGACAAAAATACCCTCCAGTTCCGTCCGCTACATTATGTAGCAGACGGACTTTTCTGACATTTTTTTCTCTCTCTCTCATTAATGCTCTGATTTTTTTGTCTCTCTCTCCCCTTTCTCTCATCCGCTACATTATGTAGCGGACACGTTTTCTCTGACATTTTTTTTCTCTATCTCATTTCGCTTATTAATGCTCTGATTTTTTGTCCATTCTGTCCTTTCTCTACTTTCTAACTTCTCTTTCTCTCACCATTTTTTTCTCTTCTTTCTCTTTGTCCTTTCTCTCGTCCTCCTCTCCCCTCCTTTCCTCTCTCTCTCTCTCTCTCTCTCTCTCTGTGGTTAACATAAGGATGGTGCTTTGTTACAAGAAGAACATTTTGGAAGACCTGACTATGTTAGAATCAATTTCGTAAATTAAGAAACTTCTCTGTACTCAAAACAATTGAGGAATCAACATAAATCAATTGAGGAATCAAAATTAATGGGCAGTTAGTTACACAATATGAACCGGTGTGACGGCATGTAACGCCACCCCAACCATATACGAACCACCCGATCTCACACTTTCTCTGTACTCAAAACACTTGCCTCCACCCATCACAGTCGTCCCCACATCCTCCACCCTATCACCACCGTCCATCTCACCACCACCGCCGTCGCCGCTGTCCTCTTCCATCTCCTGACGATCACTTAAAACGCCGTCGCCAGCAAGCAGAACCAGTTAGAGGGTCAGCCTCCCGTCTGACCGGTGCGCCCTGAAATACTCGCGTCGCTCGACCTTTTCCTCGGTGATGACCAGCCGCCCATCCGTAGTGTAATGCCGCCTAAACACCCACGACATGTGGGCGCTCGGCAGGTTCTCAGTGCGCGCCAGCCACGATATCGCCGGCGGGTACTCTTTCTTGCCCTTCCCCGAACTCTTCCCCCACCACCGCCGACGGGTCTTGACGCCGGCCCCGCAGCACTAGCCAAGAACCTCCGCCTCAATCTCGATCTTGCGCTTCAGCTCAGCCTCGGGTACTCTTTCTTGCCCTTCAGCTCAGCCTCGGGTACTCTTTCTTGCCCTTCAGCTCAGCCTTAATCTCGAACTTAACAGATGAGAGAGAGAGAGAGAGAGAGGAAAGGAGGGGAGAGGAGGACAAGAGAAAGGACAAAGAGAAAGAAGAGAAAAAAGTGGTGAGAGAAAGAGAAGTCAGAAAGTAGAGAAAGGACAAAAAATTAGAGCATTAATGAGCGAAATGAGATAGAGAAAAAAAAATGTCAGAGAAAACGTGTCCACTACATAATGTAGCGGATGAGAGAAAGGGGGAGAGAGAGACAAAAAAGTCAAAGCATTAATGAGAGAAAGAGAAAAAAATGTCAGAAAAGTTCGTCCGCCACATAATGTAGCGGACGAAGCTGGAGGGTATTTTTGTCCAAAAATCGTTTGCTACATAATGTAGCGGACGGACTTAAAAAAAAAAGCAAAAATAAAGATCTAGACCGTCCACAGATTGCGCGTGGACGGCCAGATCGCGTTTGCAAGATCTCCTATTTTGCTAGCGCTCTAACCGGATTAGCTCCCTATCTATATACATATATGTGTGTGTGTGTGTGAGAGCTAATCTGTTGATAGCGCTAGCAAAATAGGAGATTTTGCTAGCGCGATCTGGCCGTCCATTCCTTCGGGATGGACGGCCCAGATCTTTGTTTTTTAAGGCTGTCAGTCGTCCGCTACATAGTGTAGCAGACGACTTTTTTACCATATTGCCCCTCGTCCTCGTTCGCTACATTATATGGCGGATAACTTTTTTGGCCTGACACCGTCAGTCAAAAAGTCATCCACTACACTGTGTTGCGGACGACTTTCCGACAACTTTTGACTGATACGACTGACACAATTTCAGATTGTCTGTACCATAGATACGGCACACATACACTGCACCGTATCGTGGACAGTATTTTTTCTTCTCCTTCAGCACAATTTTCTTCTTCTTCAGACTCACTTCCGTTTTCAGCTCCCTTCAAGCTTCGAGATTCCGTCGAATGTTCATTATTTTTCCGACTTTTAGGTTCTTAATTGTGCCGTTTGAGATTCCGTCGATGTTGAGATTGTTGATTGATAATCGTAAGTTTTTTTTATTGTTAATTGATATTGATATTGTTGATTCTGTGGCTAAAACAAGTCTTCGGTCGCCAATTTATTAAAAATACGAGATCTTCAACACAACGTATTTAGACGTCCGCTACACTGAGTAGCGGACGGAGAAGCAGAAACAGTCAACTTCAACACTTGAAAATTTTTTCATTTGGACGTCCGCTACACTGTGTAGCGGACGGAGAAGTAGAAACAATCAACTTCAACACTTAGAAAAATTTTCAGTATTTGGACGTCCGCTACACTGTGTAGCGGACGGAGAAGCAGAAACAACCAACTTCAACACTTAAATTTTTTTTTCAGTATTTGGACGTCCGCTATACTGTGTAGCGGACGAAGAAGCAGAAACAACCAACTTAGAAAATGTTTCAGTATTTGGACGTCCGCTACATAGTGTAGCGGACGGAGAAGCAGAAACAATCAACTTCAACACTTAGAAAAATTTTTAGTATTTGGACGTCCGCTATATTGTGTAGCGGACGGAGAAGCAGAAACAACCAACTTCAACACTTAGAAAATTTCTCAGTATTTGGACGTCCGCTTTACTGTGTAGTGGACGGAGAAGTAGAAACAACCAACTTCAACACTTAGAAAATTTTTCAGTATTTGGACGTCCGCTACACAGTGTAGCGGACAAAGAGCAGAAACAATCAACTTCATTACTTAGAAAATTTCAGTATTTGGACGTCCGCTACACTGTGTAGCAGACGGATACTTTCAACTAAACAATTCTCAAGGAATTTTGTTTCCCACCATTCAATCATTCTCAATGAGAGCAAAAAAACCAACTCTAATCACAAATCGAATGTCCACTGATATGGACACAAATAAATCACTCAATCATTCAACACAAATCAACTGATCTCAACACAAAAAAAAAATACACCAATGACAACTTTCTAAATAAATAATCACGAATTATTAAATAAAATTATTGTAATGGTACAATGTCAACTAGGCGTCCTCATGTTCAGTCGGATGTTCGTCCTTAGACGGATTTTTAATAAACCTAATCTCTCTAGGCCGGCCTTTCAAAATTTGCCAAGCTATCATATATCTAAAGCGTTCTACGCATCCTAAACTCCAGGTGGCCGCCTTGAGGCTCTCAGACCGACAGATGTAATCCATGTACATGCATAGGAAGACGCCGCAGTCCGAAGTACTATGTTGCTTGGGCCTCGTCTTCTTCAATCGGAAATGGAGCTTTGGCCGCGTCGGTACAGGTACACCACAGATAGCATTGACCATGGCACAAAATATATTATGCGAGAAACAGAAAATGGCGTAAGACACGAGTTAACATTTACAATTGGCAAGTTACAATAAGCATTAAACAATCAACTTCAAGATTACCATAGAGTCCAGCTGGGCTTTATACATCCGCAGCACAGGCATGTGGGGGGTATCGTCGTGGAGACTGTCGATCACCGATACGACTTTTTTCGTTGGTTCATAGCAAACCAAGTACCAGTGGCTTTCCCCTAGAAATGGGATTAGAAACACGTGGGCAACCATTGAGCTCACTGGACTATCCCTATTCAGATACGCTCGTAGGTTATCGGACGGTCTCCACTGACTCAACTTTTTCTTCCCCCTTCGTTCGACCCATTCATGCCATTCAGCCACTAGGAGGCTATGAAAAAAGGCATCCAACAAAAATACGGCCGGATACTCATTCGGCCGCCCCCAGCCCCTTTCCTTCAGAATCTCCACGTAAGTAGAGATGACGCCGCTGTCTAACCAACTCCCCGGAGCCAGGGAGGACATTTCTCCCCACGAGCAACAGTAATCCATCAGGGTGATTCACACTATATAATGCTTTGTCTCGGGGGAACCCGCTAAAATACCGCTCTCTGATAATTTGGCATTTATGCGGCTTTATGGGCTTCAGTGGATGCCCTTTGCGATACTCCCCTCGGGGGTCGACCGGGGGATATTGCCCTCCTTCCACAACAGATGGTCCTGCCTACGGGACAATGGTCAGTGTCTCGGACAGACTGATGTTTCCGAAACCCTAGTCCTGCGTGACTTGACTCTGAGAGAGGGGTTGGGGTTCTGAGTCCAGAAGCAAAGAGAAGGAGGGCGCACTGTACTCTTCCCACGGCCCTTGAGCCTGGCCCATGGTGCTTGGCGGTCCCCAATCACCACCCATTCCCGGTACAGAGGGACCACCGTATCCTTGGCTCACCTCCGAAGTCTGTCCCGAGGGATCACCGTATCCCGAGCTCACATAAGAGGGCTGCCACCCGGGTTTCCCCATTCTCGGGTTAACGCCCGAAGCTGCCCGGATGCTTGGTGCAAAAATGGTTCTAGCCATAAGCCAACGATTCGACCTGTTGGCGAAGCTCCTCGCCCATTGCATCCACCAGATCTTTGCGCTCGCTCAACTTCTGGAAGAAGGCGAACGAGGCATTAACCTACATCCAAAGAGATAATAAATAAGTAACTTCATACACACTTAGAATCATCAAGGTCAATTAAAAGCACTGGTTGGGCAGGCATACCAGATTGTATGCCATCTGCTCATCGATCTGACCCCTAGGGTGGTACTTCTCTCCGTGTTCAAACCTTACTGGAGCTACTCTCCTCCGGGTGATGCGGTAGTACCACTCATTGTACTGTTCGATGTTGATCACGGGGTCAGGCTCTGACACAATGGCCACCAACGTGTCCTGCCAGGAATCCCAAACCTCAAGTTCTTGTGCGCACAAGTCGTGCGCATTTGCCTTGCCAAACCGTTCGACACCCGGTGGGTTCCTGTTACCCTTCATATCCGGTGCATCGGCTGGCAACCCCTGCAGGCACTCAAAATGGTGCATAGCACGATCTGGTAGCTGTCACTCTGCGACCTCAAAGTGGATCAGGGGTGTGCGTTGCAACCCGGAGAGCGTGAAGACGAACGACTCCCCCACCCGTCGCGCCAAACGTTTGTACGGTGCCCATCGCATCTGGCCTTGAGATAGCGAGTCGAGCTCCCCCCGATAGTACGTAATGTTATGATGGGGATCGTCTCTCCCCGAGTAGTGGCTGTCCTTCCGGCTGTACTCCCAGGCGCACAACCGAGGCCACACATTATCCGTTCTGTCCCTACGCCTGGGTGCGCTAGTAGCAAGGTGTTCATAAGACCACACCTGAGAGCAAAGACAAATTAAATAAAGTATCGTCAAAATTAAATGTCGATTCAACAAAAAAACAAGCACGTAATGAAGATTTGTATGATATACCTGCAATAGCGAGAGACACACACATATAGCTTTGGAGTCGGGCCTCGTTGCCTTGTGCAATGCTCGGTACATGTACGCAAGAGTTGCTGCACCCCAGGCATAATCCCCAACCTCCAGCAGGTTACCCAACAACGGTAAATATTTGACGCTGACCGTATTCTTTGACGTTGTTGGGAACAGAATTGCCCCCATCACCCACAAGAGGAAAGCTTGTGTGTATAGCACAAGCATCTCGTCCGTGTAGTTTTCCGGGAGAACCTTGTAGGTATCTACTAACCACTTCAACTTGATACCACCAGTGCTAAATTGATCCTGGGGTATTGAAGTAAAGAAGTCCCTAGCGGTTCTCTTATTCGTTGCTTCCTTCGGAGGAGCAATTACCGGTCGTCCCGTCACCGGTAACCCTAAGATGAACCCTACATCTTCTAGGGTAATCGTCATCTCTCCGAGAGGGAAGTGAAACGTATTCGTTTCACTTCTCCACCTTTCAACAAGGGCACCTATTAAGTGCCGGTCAAGGTGTTGAAAGATTTTCCCATGCGTGAAAATCTCAAACCCAAGCCCACGCAGTAAACATTTCTGGACTTTGTTCAACTTCCAAGCTTTGAAATTATCAGGACACTTCTACTGTGTTGAGAAGTGCTCTTTCCTACGAATTAATAAATACAATTTTAACCAAAACAAACGGTACACAATGTTCGTAAGAATAGGAAAGTTGATAAAATAAGGATCTTACCCCACCATCCCATAAGAGGGTACTGACATGATTTGCTTGGTCGTATAATACGGAGGAATCTTCTGGTCCAGGGTTAAAATCCATTTTTTTGTGACTGAAATTACGAAAAAATGGCAAGGTTGGAAGCGTAAAAATTTTCAAACATAAAACGCTAGCATGTGCTCACATAAGTTGACATGCTGTATATATGCAAGTGAAATCACATGAACATTTAAGCAATACACAATAACCAATACACACATATTGACAAACGCTAGCACAATCCACCGCATACATATTCAAAACCATGCATTAGCGGCAATACTCATAACAAACTCTAGATTATGAACGAATAAAGGATTAGAATGTGAACTTACGTGATTGATGAGACGATTAAAGGATTTCTTTGGAAGAAATTGCGCAGATCTACTTGCCAACGCCGCTAGAAAAATTGTGAGAAGAAAGATGAATGAGTTTCAAAAAGAGAATGAAATACAGTTTCAGTATAGTTAGATTTGTCTAGTCCTCTACACAGTATCGGGGATGATGGACTGGCGTGACAACTGTCAGGGGGGTTATGGATGACTTGACCGGTGTCAGTCAAAAAGTCGTCCGCAACACAGTGTAGCGGACGACTTTTTCGTCAGGCCAAAAAAATTATCCGCCATTTAGTGTAGCGGACGAGGACGAGGAGCAATATGGTAAAAAAGTCCGTACGCTACACTATGTAGCGGACAACTGACAGCTTTCGAAAAAAAGAAGATCTGGGCTCTGTCCTTAAGACAGTATTTGTCCCCACTATAGTTTGCTAATGATTTACAGCAAATATGCCTCCCAAAATAAAACAGGAAAAAATTATGATGATTGTAGCAGAAAAAATCTACAAACAAAAATTTGAGAGAAGTCTGAAAAACTGAGTAAGAAATCAATTAATACCCCCCGTCCATTTTTGAAAAGAGGAAAGAATCCTACCATTAATATTGAAGATAACACTCGAATGACAACTCCATTTAATAGGAGTTACAGTATAATAAAAGTTGACAACAACAACTACATGACTAAGAGCAAATAAAAATACAGAAAACATAAACAAATATTTTTATTTGTTATCATGTTTTATTTCTTTTTTATGGAAATACTCACTAAGCAAGAAAACAAACCAAAAAAAAAAAATGCACATACACACAAAACAGAAAACAAAGACTACAGTAGAGGTGTCAAAGGGCCGGGCTTGGGCCGGCCCAACGGGCCAGAAAAAGGGCCGGGCCATTTTGGGCTTCGGGCCTTGTAAACCGGGCCGGGCCCAAATCTTGGAAATGGAGGCCCTATCCAGGCCCAAGCCCTAGGCCCTAACTTTAAGGCCGGGCCTAGGGCTGGCCCAGGCCTTTTCTTTTCTTTTCTTTTTTGTGTTGAAAAAATACTCATTCACAAAATAAATACAATTGATAGGCCCTAAACCATTCAATATCGTTCTTGTGACTAATGAAGTGCCTTAGAGCTTTACGTTTACTCTATTTGAGAATATTGATTAGCAACAAAGAGTAATTTTGTTAGCAAAAAGACAATCTTTTCACATGAGTAAATATAAAAAAAATGTGCATGTCCAAAAAGTTAAAATAAAAAAATAAAATATGAGGTATAGAGAGAATGATGTGTGAGAAAGAAGGGGGAAAGGAAAAAAAATAACTCAAAATGGTTTAGGGCCAAAGGGCTAGGCCAAAATAGGGCCTAAAAGAGGGCCAGAAACGGGCCAAGGGCTGGGTCTGACCCGGGCCGGGCCATTTTTGGAAAATATTAGGCCTGGCCTTAGCCCAGGCCCAAGGCCCTACAGGTTAAGGTCAGCACTATTCATGCTTAGGGCCGGGCCAGCCCGGGCTTATTTAGGGCTGGGCCGGGCCAGCCCGCCGGCAGCCCGCCTGACCCTTTTGACATCTCTAGACTACAGGATAAGGACAATGAAGCCAACATTATCCCATTGAAAACTTGAGCTGCATCCACTTTGAGACCCGCATCCTGAGGCCACCACCGCCCACCATCCTAGACTAGCACGCAGCCGTCCGCTGTCAGCTTCCAATCCACCGCCATGACCTCCGGAAGTAGCTCCAGACTGCCATGCACCACCAACAGACCACCATGTTCATACGGAACCACCATTAAACCAGCACACCTTTAACCCTTGCAATCTCCCTGAAACTGCCACCCCCTACAGTACATAGCCCAAGTCTCAGCCACACCAACACGCCATCATGTGCCTAGCCAGTAGCCCCACCATCTAAAGCCTGAGAACACCGTCTACCACCACCAAACCCAAACATCCAACCTTTCTGTAGCAAAAGGGGAGGGGGAAGACAACCGTAGTAGATAAAACCCTTTCCTATAGACTCACCCTCTTCTTCCAACCCGGCGGTACCACCATGACCACCAACCTAACAGGAGATCCCACCATAATTACTTCCCATACTGACATCGGCAGATTTTTGACCATCGACAGTACCCCAACAAACCCATCTCAACCACATAGCTAACGCTCTGCCGCCAAAGATTAGGTGTAGCAGCCAATATTCCATGCACAAACCCACCCTAGGGCTGTAGATCTCGCCTCGACAACGACAAGCATTAGGAGAACAACGGCTAAACTAAAGATAACAACATTGAAGTTAACGAGAAAACAAATAACCCTACTCTACGACACCACTATTTACCGGAGTATACCGGTGGTGGCAGTGGAAACGCTACGTGGGGTGAGGAGAAAAGGAGGTTCTTTTTTTCTTTTTTAGAGAAGAACTATACAAGCGATTGTATCCACTTTTCACAACCAGAATGGGAATCAATTTTTTTTACATCAGCCCCTTTATATAATGCACATATAGGTGCATTGAACAAGTGCACATATTTACGCCAGTTTAATGACTCTGCAAGCATCATTTAACAACTATAAATTTTGAGAGGCACCATGAAAAGGTGCATTCAAATTTAAAAGGAACTGACAATTCTGTTGAAATCCAACAGTCACACCCTTCCAGTTCACACTGGGCTAAATTTTTTGCCAAAAAAAATCTGGGATCGGGACGAGGGCTCCTAGTAATGATTTGCACGTGCAAAGTGCAAAGTACGCCTAAAAGCGCTCATAACGTTTTTACGCTGTTAGCGTCGTGGCTGCAGGCACATGTGAGAATGCATAGCCCTGCATATTTTGTGCTTCTAAAACAAAATAAAGCATACTCTTAGCCTTTCCACTTCCCAAGGAATGTGAGAATCCACATTTATGGCCATTTTTAGAACTTATTAAATGCCCAACTTTCAGACGTCATATATGCTTAACAAACAATGGTATTAAATGAATTTTTTTTGCAGGCATTAAACCTTGAAGTGCAATGTTTGAAAGCCAAGGGTCTAATTTTTGGAAAATTTCCAATAATTTCTCCCAATTTTTTCAAAAATGGTATTTTTACATTTTTCTTATTTAAAAAATATAACCTCTCTCTATCCTTTGATCGGTCCTACTGTTATAAAATGTATCTTTCTACTTGAACCTGTACCATTTAGTAATGAAAATCAGAACTCAGAATAGCCTTAGACTTGAACTAAGAATCCTTAATGATTGATCATCAATACTATGTGTGGAGCTTTCCTGCCAAAATTTTAAGTACCTGCACATTTATGCCCGTGTGCTACATCTTAGGATTTTCAAGTGCCATGTAGACAAGCTCAAATCTCGTACAATCGTCCCACTTCCAACACTTATATAGGTACATATAGTAAGGTGCAATTGTATAGCGTACACCCTCCTTTAAGGACATAGATTTATTATAGGAATAATTTTCACTGTTTTCTTGTTCTCTATACAAGTTTGCACTAGCTTGAGATGACATGAGGATCGAAATCTTCATCCTTTAGTGCGTCCTTGGTTATTAATAGAACGTGTTTTTTTTATTAAACAAGAAGATCCGAAGATACTCTTGTGTCTAGTTGGTTTCAACGTGCATGTTACCTCTCTTATTTCATGAGCTTTAGACGCATCTCCCTGGAAGTCTTCCACATCACATCCCGTTCCCAACCTATCTTGGCCAAACCCAAGGGCCCACTAGGGGTCCCACTTCGCATGAACACGTCGACACATTCAACCGTTTTTTTAACACATTGAACCGATCAAAGTGCGCTCGCCCAAGTCACGTGCATTTTTCGCTTCACATGCCTCGTACACTACTTAGGCACCAATTATTTCACGTCAGCGTGACTCACAATAGCACGTTCGTCACGCTTCGACCACTTGAACACCTTTTCACCAAAAACACCGACCGACAGCACAACCGAAGCAACGGGGTCAAGGGGCAACTACCTTGGCCTACCCCCATGGGGTCGGCCTCGACCTCCCCCTTGCCTATGGGGTCGGCCTCGGCCCCCCATAGCGGTTGGCCTTGGCCTTCCCCCCCGGTTACTCGCTTCTCGCGCAATGTCCTTTACACGCATTGTTCGCTTCGTACTCCTCGTGTGTGACTTTGGCACCTTGTTCATTACGTGGGTGAGACTCACTACAACATGCTCGTCGTATGTCAACCACCCAACTCCTCGTTGTCCACCAGAACACCAACTGTCGGCATGCCCGAAGAGCACCAAAAAAGGGGAAGTGGCTTTAGCCTCCCTTTTGGGGGATGGCCTTGGCCTTGGCCACCCCTAGGGTCTGCCTCAGCCTCCTTAAAGGGGTTGGCCTTGGCCTTGCCCCAAGGTTCGACCTTTAGCCTCCCCTTCCGTGCGCACTTGTCTTCATGTGGTTTTGTGTCTTCACGATGCTCACCATTGCTCGCACACCAACCTCGCTACATCCGACATCCGTCACCCGTGGCCGCGCACTGCCTCTGTCATGCTCGTCGTCCAAAGTCGAGCCTACCACTGAGTGACCCTTCGTCGACGGCCACGTACCATCACGTCATTACTAAAGATCACATTTATCATTTTGGAACAACATACACACTTGACTCACGCCCGTCTATGGGACGCTCGACGCGTGCCCATGCACCGTCTCCGTGACGGTAGTCGCCGTGCCCGTGAGCCACTTCCATGACATGTGCCCCCAGCACTAGGTATTGTCTCGTGATGGTCTTTGCTGCGCCCGTAAGCCACTTCCATGACATGTTCTCCTGACACCAGGTATTGTCTCGCGACGGTCGTCGTCGCGCTTGTGCACCACTTCCATAACATGTGCCCCTGACACCAGGTATTGTCTCGCGACGGTCGTCGTCACACCCATGTGCCATAACCAATGTCTCGTGTCGTTGGCATTGTGCCCATGCGCCACAATCATGTCTCATGCTGTAGGCACCGAACCCATGTGCCATAATCAATGTCTCATGCCGTTGGCATCGTGTCGATGTGCCACAATCATGTTATGCCTCCGGGTACCACACTCATTCACCACACCATGTGCCCCCACCATGGACGTGGAACATGCTTCGAGCCACTCTCCAGAGTGTGCAGCATTCTGAGGGGCTCTGCTCATAGTGCTCCGGCATGAGGACCCTTCGCAATGGGATAGGCTTGTTACCATAAAGTTATCGCCGCCTGGGGTGACTTGCATGACACTAGGCACTGTGCTGCAACCATGTCCACTCACATTACTGGTGATCATCGACCCTCCGAACGATGATCCCCGGGTCATTCTGGGAAGGGAGCAGGTCTTTGGAGGACATCGCACCTAGTTCACCTGACAGTTGGTTATAAGGGCAACCTTTCACCGCTGTCAGGTTTTCTACGCATCTCCTAAAGTATTTGTGGGATTTAGTAAGGGCTTGGACTAGTGGCTTGGGCAACGAGCTTACTCTGATCATGCTGTTACGGTGTGGTCAGTCTTCTCAGACAAGTAGAGCGATGCTGTGTGGGACAGGTAGCTCGAATTTGGGAACTGGCAGTCCAACGGAGAACCGGTATTTTTAGACCCCCTGGTGACGTGTCACTCCCAATGGAGAACTGGTGTTTTATGACACAGGTATGCCTTTGCCTATAAATAGTGGACTTTGTAACTTATTCAAGGACTTTTACTCATTCTCTCAAATTCACTTTTTTTACTCTAAAACTTGAGAGCTCTTGGATTCTAGAGAGAGAAACACAATTGGCATAATCTTGGACATAGAATTGGACAGTAGCATTGGACCCTGACTTGGACCTTGACTTGGACTATCGACTACAGGCCATGTTCGTCTCAACCTTGTCTCCACAGCACTGCCACTCCTCACGGCCTGTCTGGGAAGCCTTGCTCTCTACCCTTACTCCACCCTTACTATCTCTCACTTTATACATTTAAAAGCTGACTTGGACTGCAGCGTTTGTGGCACCTCCACGTATGTACGAACCCACTTTCATTGGCATCACATCCCAGCCTAGGCCTTTTGTAAAGGGATCTGCCAAATTGCCTTTAGACTTCACATAATTAATAATAATAATTCCCTCGGTTGCCTCGGTTGGATTCGTGCGAGTTCATCTCATATCACACCTCTATTAAATCAGACCCCTCAGTTGCAGATCCATCTGTTTGGTTAAATGTCTATGCAAGGTTAATGCTTGAATTTGTGTCCATAAAATAAGGGAAAAATATAGATACTGGTTAAAGGAGGAGAGAAGGGTGTGGGGACAGGGGAAGGTGGATGGAGATGCAAAATTCTAGGCATAATTGTAAATTTTAGTTGTTGCTTAAGGGCAATAAGGGTAGATGGCAACAAAATAAATTTGAAATTTGATTGGAGAGGCAGGGTGTAGTCAACTATTATCATAAATTCACATCTATTGGTGATAAAAGGTGCACTACCAATACTTTTTAGAGGTCGTTTGTGATTGATTCTTAGAAGTAAATTTTGATTAAATCAGAATCAGTTTTTAAAATCAGCGTTAATCCATTTTAAGCATAATAGATTAAAAGTTGTTGAAGGTGTTTAAATAAAAAAGAATTAAAGTAGGTTTAGTATAACAAAATTACCATATAGTGTATTCAAACAGAAATTAAGAGGTCGTTTGAGATTGATTCTTAGAAGTAGATTTTGATTAAATCAGAATCATTTTCTAAAATCAGTTTTAATCAATTTTAAACATAATAGATTAAAATTATTGAGGTGTTTAGATAAAAAGGGACTAAAGTAGATTTAGTATGACAAATTTACCATATAGTATATTCAAACTGAAGTTAAGCATTTAATGTTGTTTATATGTAAGGACATATTGATAAATCTCTTGGTCAAATCTGATTCTCCAAAACTGATTAAATCTTAATCCAAGAATATGAGAATTATGGATTTAATCAGTTTTGAGTATAATGAAGCAGATTTACTCAGTTTACTTTTTTTTGCCAAACACTTCAAAACTGATTTAATCTAAATTTAATTAGGTTTGACCAATTTAGAATCAATCTCAAACACCCTCTAAGCATTTAATGTTGTTTATATGTAAGAATATATTGGTAAATCTCTTGATCAAACCTGATTCTCCAAAACTAATTAAATCTTAATCCAAGAAAATGAGAATTATGGATTTAATCAGTTTTGAGCACATTGGAGCAGATTTAATCAATTTACTTATTTTTTTTTGCCAAATACTTCAAAATTGATTTAATCTGGATTTAATTAAGTTTGACTAATCTAGAATCAATCCCAAACACCCTCAACCTTTCGGTGAAAATTGACTATAAATTTTACTTGGAAATTGTGTGAATTAAGCTTCCCCTATAGATTTTGATTACTTTTATTTTGTTTGTGTTACTAAAGATAAAAATATGTCATTAAATTTTCTAATAACCAAAGTATGTAAAAATAAATGGTCGAACACCACATACCCGTTATTACTCGGTTTATATTATTTTGTTTGTTTTTGTTTTTGTATTCCCAAAATTATAAAAGAAATATTCTTTACAAAACTTACAAACATGTATGAAATTTGAATTTCATTTTCAGACCTATAAGAACTACAAAATTCAATAAATATTATAGTGAAAACCTTGGAAACTTCTCAATGATGTTGATACAAGTATTATTTTTCATATATTTACAAGTCAAAATGAGTTGAATGATTTCGACTAATATGTCAAATAATACAGTTACAAGTAGCGTATAATAATTCAAGAAAAGAACAACTAAAAATAATAGTAAGATGACAAATAGAGCTTTTCTTGCAAGATCATACTGAATTAAAAATTTGTTTGTTGGAAAGCAAGTTGGGTTGATTCTCAGTGATATTCTGCTCTATAAATTACCCTTTAACGGGGCAATAGATGCCATGGCCCCAAGCTTCTGTTTCTCTGTGTCGGACGACACACAGTTCGAGACAGCACGAGGAGGTGTCAGTTGGACCAACTTTTTTTTTTTGTCTATCTAATGCTTTGACTCTCCATTAATGAATCAATTTTGACCACCTCTCTCTATCTCTCTTTCCCAGTGGACAGGCAGAAGTTTGAAACACCCATTCCTCTGGACTTGTCACAATCTTCTCTTTCCAAGTAATATACATCCATCGGGGGAGCGGTTGGAATCTCGCAGACTCTGCTACATTAGCCATCTGGGATGAATTCTTGAGTTTATATGTTAAAAAAACTTTGACCGGAATTGAAAGTTCTGTCGTTGTTGTTGTCATCGTTGTTGTTGTTTGTACCTAGTGATCGTATATGGAGTAAAAGATAAGTCTACAAGGTGTAAAAACCACATGAATTGTTTATTTTTAACTGATAGGAGATATAACTTAATACCTTTTTTTACGTAAAACATGGAATTAGGTGATGGCCAAATCGAAGCCCATATTATAAACTTAGGCTCTAATCAAAAGCATGCTCAAGAAGGAAAAAAGTCCATCCGGCATACAAACCGATTCAAATCCTACTATATATAGTCGATATCTAAAGTATAACGAAGAATATATGAGGCGATCTCAAGGTTCGATTTAAATTAAAGAGACACTCACGCATGGCATGAAACATGAAGTAACGACCTAAAGATCATAAACATGCTAGGACTTAGTGCTGATGTCATATTAAAGCATAATTTTCAACTCAAAAGCATCCTTATAGTCAACAAGGTTTAAGAAGCAAATCTAGCACTAATTTATAGTCGACACAAGATGCAACTTAACAGTACTTTCTCATTCTTTAACCATTGTTTCACTTGAATATTTTACCAATAACTAGTTAGAATATAAGTTGCATGTATTTTGGCCGGCAGTGTATCACCTCATGAAGAATAGGTAATTTTCTTTTTCATGCTATCCGTCATACCATATTACGCAACTCTCCAGCGACTTCAATTCGAACTTCAAAGCACTTCCCATATGCTTCATTTATTTGCTTTTTGTTGTTTCTGGCCAGGGCAGGGCACAGAAAAAAGCTGCTCGACGCCATTAGAATGAGATGCAAAGGATGCAGACCTTTCTACGACTCATGCTTACACCTATAAGGATATGATAAAAACTGGCCCTTTCTACTTGGGATCAGCAGTGTAAGTATACTTGATTAGTTACATTCGATTAATTTTGTGGCTGAGTACAGACGTTTCTTACCTCCCCACATGGATAGAAGTAGATAAACCGAAATTAATTCTAACTCCCACATGATGAAAAAAAGTAGAAGGTCTTGAGAAGAAAATGATCATGTTTGACTGATGTACATTGCTAATATTAGGAAATGGAATAATCGAGAATCTGGAGTAACCAGCCGAGCCGCTAAAGTAGCACGACCTTAATGAAGGGGACTTTGTAATCTTTGAACACAAGAGGCATATGCATTTTCAAGTGATGGTGTTTGACCATAGCACTTGTGAAAAAGCTTCCCCCTCCAATGTTGAACTCTGAGCCCTAATTTTGTGTAATTTGAACAACTTATTAATTTAAAAGATTGTGTTATTTGAACTATTTTAAGGTGTTCTTAATTTAAGGTTGTTAATTTTGCATTAGAGAATTGTGATTATTGAGGTTGTCATTGTTGTGTAATTTGGACGTCCAAATACAGAAACTCTAATCTCCAACTCTTAAAAAAAATTTGTTTCCTCTACGTCCGCTACACTGTGTAGCGGACGGGGAAGCAGAAACAATTGAAGTCCACTTCAACACTTAGAGAAATTTTTTCTGTATTTGGACGTCCGTTATACTGTATAGTGGACGGGCAAGCAGAGACAATCAACACTTTAACACTTAGAATTTTTTTTTGTATTTGGACGTCTACTACACTGTGTAGCGGACGGGGAAGCAGAGACAATCAACACTTAGAAAAACACTTCAACACTTAGAATTTTTTTTTTGTATTTGGACGTCTGCTACATTGTGTAGCGGATGGGAAAGCAGACGCAATCAACACTGCAACACTTGGAAATTTTTTGTCTTTGGACGTCCGCTACACTGTGTAGCGGACGGGGAAGCAGAAACAATCAACTTTAACATTTAGAAAATTTTTGTCTTTGGACATCCGCTACACTGTGTAGCAGACGGGGAAGTAGAAACAATCAACTTCAACACTTAGAAGATTTTTGTCTTTGGACGTCTGCTACACTGAGTAGCGGACGGGGAAGCAGAAACAACCAACTTCAATACTTAGAAATTTTTTGTCTTTAGACGTTTGCTACACTGTGTAGCGGACGTATACAGGTCAACAGCTAAAAAAATTCTCCTCCATTTTGTTTCCCACCATTCAATCATTCTCAATGAGAGCAAAAAAACCAACTCTAATCAAATCAACCCAAATCAAATGTCCACTGACATGGACATAAATCAGTCAAATCATTCAACACAAATCAACTGATCTCAACACAAATAAAATCACTCAAATGACAGCTTTATAAATAATCACGATTTATTAAAAAAAATTATTGTAATGGTACAATGTCAACTAGGGGTCCTCATGTTGAGCCGGATTCTCGTCCTTAGACGGATTTTTAATAAACCTAATCGCTCTAGGCCGGCCTTTCAAAATTTGCCAAGCTATCCTATATCTAAAGCGTTCTACACATTCTAAACTCCAGGTGGCCGCCCTGAGGCTCTCAGACCGACATATGTAATCCATGTACATGCAAAGGAAGACGCCGCAGTCCAAAGTATTATGTTGCTTGGGCCTTCTCTTCTTCAATCGAAAATAGAGCTTTGGCCGCGCTGGTACAGGTAGACCATGGATAGCATTGACCATGGCACAAAATATATTTTGCGAGAAACAGAAAATGGTGTAAGACACGAGTTAACATTTATAATTGGCAAGTTACAATAAGCATTAAAAACAATCGTAAGCTTACCATAGAGTCCAACTGGGCTTTGTACATCCGCGCACAGGCATGTGGAGAGTATCGTCGTGGAGACTGTCGATCACTGATACGACTTTTTCCATTGGTTCATAGCAAACCAAGTACAAGTGGCTTTCCCCTAGAAATGGGATTAGAAACACGTGGGCAACCATTGCGCTCACTGGACTATCCCTATTCAGATATGCTCGTAGGTTATCCGACGGTCTCCACTGGTTCAACTTTTTCTTCCCTTTCGTTCGACCCACTCATGCCATTCAACCACTAGGAGGCTATGAAAAAAGGCATCCAACAAAAATATGCCCGGATACTCGTTCGGTCGCCCCCGGCCCCTTTCCTTCAGAATCTCCACGTAGGTAGAGATGACGTCGTTGTCTAACCAACTCCCCGGAGCCAGGGAGGACATTTCTTCCCATGAGCAACATTAATCCATGCCCTCCGGGTGATTCACACTATATAACGCTTTGTCTCGGGGGAACCCTCTAAAATACCGCTCTTTGATAATTTGGCATTTATGCGGCTTTAGGGGCTTCAGTGGATGCCCTTTGCGATATTGCCCTCGGGGGTCGACCGACGGATCTTGCACTCCTTCGGGGGGTCGACCAAGGGATATTGCACTCCTTTGGGGGGGGGGGTCGACCAGGGGATATTGCCCTCCTTCTGCAATAGACTGATGTTTTCGAAACCCCAGTCCTGCGTGACTTGACTCTGAGAGAGGGGTTGGGGTTTTGAGTCCAGAAGCAAAGAGAAGGAGGGCGCACTGTACTCTTCCCATGGTGCTTGGTGGTCCCCAATCACCACCCATTCTCGGTACAGAGGGACCACCGTATCCCTGGCTCACCCCTAAAGTCTGTCCCGAGGGATCACCGTATCCCGAGCTCACATAAGGGGGCTGCCACCCTGGTTGCCCCATTCCCGGATTGACGCCCGAAGGCTGTCCGAATGCTTGGCATAAAAAATTCTCGCAGCCATATGCCAACGTTTCAGCCTGTTGGCGAAGCTCCTCGCCCATTGCATCCACCAGATCCTTCCGCTCGCTCAACTTCTGGAAGAAGGCGAACGAGGCATTAACCTACATCCAAAGAGATAATAAATAAGTAACTTCATACACACACTTAGAATCATCAAGTTCAATTAAAAGCACTGGTTCGGCAACTTACCAGATTGTATGCCATCTGCTCATCGATCTGACCCCTAGGGTGGTACTTCTCTCCGCGTTCAAACCTTACTGGAGCTACTCTCCTCCGGGTGATGCGGTAGTACCACTCATTGTACTGTTCGATGCTGATCACGGGGTCAGGCTCCGACACAATGGCCGCCAGCGTGTCCTGCCAGGAATCCCAAACCTCAAGTTCTCGTGCGCACAAGTCGTGCGCATTCGCCTTGCCAAACCATCCGACACCCGGTGGGTTCCTGTTACCCCTCATATCTAGCGCATCGGCTGGCAACCCTTGCAGGCACTCAAAATGGTGCATAGCACGATCTGGTAGCTGCCACTCTGCGACCTCAAAGTGGATCAGGGGTGTGCGTTGTAACCTGGAGAGCGTGAAGACGAACGACTCCTCCACCCGTTGCGCCAAACGTTTGTACGGTGCCCATCGCATCTGGCCCGGAGATAGCGAGTCGAGCTCCCCCCATAGTACGTAATGTTATGATGGGGATCGTCTCTCCTCGGGTAGTGGCTGTCCTTCCGGCTGTACTCCCAGGCGCACAACCGAGGCCACACATTATCCGTTCCGTCCCTACGCGTGGGTGCGCCGGTAGCAAGGTGTTCATAAGACCACACCTGAGAGCAAAGACAAATTAAATAAAGTATCGTCAAAATTTATTGTCGATTCAACAAAAAAAAACGAGCACGTAATGAAGATTTGTATGATATACCTGCAATAGCGAGAGACACGCACATATAGCTTTGGAGTCGGGCCTCGTTGCCTTGTGCAATGCTCGGTACAGGTACGCAAGAGTTGCTGTACCCCAGGCATAATCCCCAACCTCCAGCAGGTTACCCAACAACGGTAAATATTTGACGCTGACCGTATTCTTCGACGTTGTTGGGAACAGAATTGCCCCCATCACCCACAAGAGGAAAGCTTGTGTGTACAGCACAAGCATCTCGTCCGTGTAGTTTTCCGGGAGAACCTTGTAGGTATCTACCAACCATTTCAACTTGATACCACCAGTGCTAAATTGATCCTGGGGTATCGAAGTAAAGAAGTCCCTAGCGGTTCTCTTATTCGTTGCTTCCGACGGAGGAGCAATTACCGGCCGTCCCGTCACCGGTAACCCTAAGATGAACCCTACATCTTCTAGGGTAATCGTCAACTCTCCGAGAGGGAAGTGAAACGTATTCGTTTCACTTCTCCACCTTTCAACAAGGGCACCTATTAAGTGCCGGTCAAGGTGTTGAAAGATTTGCCCATGCGTGAAAATCCCAAACCCAATCCCACGCAGTAACCGTTTCTGGTATTTGTTCAACTTCTAGGCTTTGAAATTATCGGACACTTCTACTGTGTTGAGAAGTGCTCTTTCCTACGAATTAATAAATACAATTTAACCAAAACAAACGGTATACAATGTTCGTAAGAATATGAAAGTTGATAAAATAAAGATCTTACTCCACCATCCCATAAGAGCGTACTGACATGGTTTGCTTGGTCGTATAATACGGAGGGATCTTCTGGTCCAGGGTTAAAATTAATTTTTTGCAACTGAAATTATGGAAAAAACGGCAAGGTTGGAAGCGTAAAAATTCTTAAACATACAACGCTAGCATGTGCTCACATAAGTTGACATGCTGTATATATGCAAGTGAAATCACATAAACTTTTAAGCAATACACAATAAGCAATACACATATATTAACAAACGCTAGCACAATCCACCGCATACATATTCAAAATCATGCATAAGCCGCAATACTCATAACAACTCTAGATTATGAACGAATAAAGGATTGGATGGTGAACTTACGTGATTGATGAGACGATTAAAGGATTTCTTTGGAAGAAATTGCGCAGATCTACTTGCCAACGCCGCTAGAAAAATTGTGAGAAGAAAGAATGAATAAGAGTTTTGAAGAAAGAATGAATAAGAGTTTCGAAGAAAGAATGAATAAGAGTTTCGGAAGAGGTGTGTTTGTTGGTCAAGTCCGCTACATAGTATAGCGGACAGAAAAAACTGTTAAGTTGTTTGCTACACAGTATCGCGGACGGTGGGATAAGGACAAAGCAACAGTCTTGTCGCCCCAGGACTGGTGTGACAACTGTCAGGGGGGTTGTGGACGACTTGACCACTGTTAGTCAAAAAGTCATCCGCAACACAGTGTAGCGGATGACTTTTTGACTGACGGTGTTAGGCCAAAAAAGTTGTCCGCGATACTGTGTTGCGGACGAGGGGCAATATGGTAAAAAAGTCCGTCCGCTACATAGTGTAGCAAACGACTGTCAGCTTTTGAAAAAAAAGATCTGGGCCGTCCATCCATTCGGGATGGACGACTAGATCGCGCTAGCAAGATCATATATATATATATATATATATATATAGTTGTTAATGTAGGAACTGTCCAATCAGTGTAGCCCACAGCCCAAATAGAATACATCGTACTCTGAGTGGGTGATTCTTTACTGTTGGCAACCACAAAACATTCAACTTAAAAAAGAGTCCATCCAATTCATTTTAAGATAGCGATAATACGCCCGTGGAATTTTATATCAAAAATATAAACTTGATAGAAGGTAGATTTACGATTCATTTATAGACCCTATAAGAGGGTGTTTGGGGTTAACTTGGGTTGGTCAAACCTGATTTAATCTAGATTAAAGGGATAATTACAACAATGTCTCTCAGGTTATGGTGAAATTATAGTCAAGGATACTAAGTTTCATAAGGTATCAGCCGCGACCTTTCGTCGTTCGTCTGTTAAGAAATCATACATTTTGATGATGTCATCCAATACATATTTTTAAAATATCAATATTACCCTTAGTACAGATTTAAACCCTACTTTTTTTAATCTTAAAAAAAAAACCTATTTTTTTCAAACTCTCTCTCTCTTTTTTTCTCTTTCCCCCTCTGCAACTCCCCCACCCCGCCGGTGCCCCCTCCATACCCTATTGCCGTTGTTCTCCTCCCCATACCCTATTGCCGCCCCTCCCCCATTGCTGCCCATACCTTCCCCTCACCTCATCGCCGCCCCCTTCTCCCCTCACCCTATCGCTGCCCTCTTCACTGTCTATCAAGTTACTTCCTTTACCCTCCACCCCACTGCCCCCCCAGCCATGACATGACTGTATTGATCCTGGCCTTTTGTTGATAGATTCTTTTTGTAGATTTGATTTATAGGTTTAGTTTTTAAAGGTTAAGACTTCATATTTAGTTGGTATTAGCAATTGGTTATGGTAGATTTTGACTTTGATAGATCGTGGTGGTGGTAGCGTTGGCTTTGGTGGGTGGATTTTGGTTTTGGTAGATGGTGGAAACTGTGAAAGTTGTGAGTTTTGGGTTTATTGGATATTGGTAATTGTTGTGGTGGTGGAGGTGATGGTGATGGGAAGAACTTGCGACAGATGGTTGGTGGAGTTGTGATGATGCAGAGGTGGTGTCATGGTGGTGTTGAGGTGGTGGTTGTGGTTAGAATTACCGCCGGGGGGGGGGGGAGGTGGAGGAAAAGATAACTGAATAGAATTTAAATAATTAGGTTCCTAAATCATGGGTAATTTGATCTTTTCATTCCAAACCGTTATCTAGATGAGTTTTCCGTTTGATCAACGAATATAAGTGTTATTTGTCCAAACTAATAGACACGCGTATAATTTCACCCTAATCCAGAAACATTACTGTAATTATCCCTAGATTAAGTGGTGTTTGGTAAAAAAGATTACTAGATTTGATCTGTCTCAAAAAGTTAAGAACCTATTTAATCCATAATCCTGATAAGTGAGGGTTATGAAATAATCATTTTTCTCATAAATTTTATAATTAGATTTGACCTTTTAATGTATAATACGATCTCCATATTTCTCACAAAAGGACATTCCATATCCTTTAACTAATTTGGAAAAATTATCGTACTATAAGTACCAATGTGATGTTTTCAATGTTTTTTAAATGAGAAGTAAACAACTTTTCTAGATGAGTGAAAATAACATTTTCAATAATTTATTTGTGTATTATAGTATTTACAAATGAAAGTTATGTTAACATTACTTCAATAAATCAATAAAATTTATTTATTAAGTGTCATCTATAATCATTTTGTCATAGTGAAATTGATTCAAGCACTTTTTATCTAAGTAGTTTTTGTAACTTTCAGTTAGTTTACAATTACTTTTATCAAACAACAAATGCATTTGGCTTGAAGTAGATGACATTTAATTTTAAAAACTGATTAAGATTAAAGCTAAAATTTACTTTTTTAAATTAATCACAAACGAGATCTAACTCGTTCGATCATTTTTATTCTTACGAGAGGGCAAGCTAAATGTCACTTTTCATGACTTGGTGGATAAAAAAAGTTCCTTTAGGCTAAAGTTTCTTGGGCACAAATAAAAGGTTTTGTTTACAACGTGATAAGTCCCATGAAGTCCTTAGATTATTGTTAATCTTGTCAACATAGGAGTTGGGAGTTGGCTTCGCGTGCTATCTTTGAGGGGAGAACGGGGCCAAGTGCTATCAAGAAGGCCCAATTATAAACGTGAGTCTACCTTGACCTAAAAGTGTAGGTCAAAAGGTTTTCAGTCTCTTAGGTCAATAGGTTGTGACATCACCACCTTAGAGCTCACCTTTTGGACTGAAAGATCTCCCGTGCAAGTTGCAGAAAGGCTGCTCACAACTTCATACTCTATCCGTAACGCCGAATAGCTCATGGCCTTGCATTGCATCAAAGAGAGGACGGGCCTTGCGCCACCATGTTAAGAGACTCTTCCCAAATCATAATCTTGGAGCAGCCCAACTCGAAGAATTAATCGATAAACACAATTTGACCTTAAATTTTAGGTCAATAAACCGTGATCCTTAGTGTATGTTAACCTTGATAATAAAATTTTTAGCAATAAGGACAGTATATATTCACATACAATCTTTTGTCATTAGAGCTATTACATCAAAGATGTTGCACTATCTTGTTACATCAGATATCTTTGTCTCCCGAACACCGAATATACACCAAGTTATTAATTTCTGTTGGTTTCTACGTATACTTTGTGAATATTTGTGCAGAAAAATAATATCGAAAATATACTAACAGTCATATGTTAAGGTTCCAAAAACAGCAGTAACGTAAGGAAAGAAATAATAGTTTATTTAAGAACTCACAAGAAGATTGCAGAACAGCAAAGGAAAAAGGTCGAGGCGTGAATTTGATTCACTGTCCTTAAGACTTATTCGTCCCGCAATGGTGCTGACGGTTCTTGACGACAGTCTCCCAGGATACAACGACAATACGTCTGAAATAGGAGCACTCCAAATTGCAGACCCGGCGAACCAAAACAAAAGCACAGAACTCTTTCGGACACAGGAACGAGACAGAAGAAAAATTGCAGAAGATAATTTCGGGATTAGATTATTTTTGTAAAACTGACTCGTATTTATACACAGTATCCACTGGGGGGTGCAACTCTTCACAGGAAAAACTGTTTAGCTGGAAAGGTCACAACTTTCCGGAAAATAAAATAAATAAATAAATAAACTTTATTTATTTAAATATTTTTGTCCCAAAAAGAATAAAGCCTAATGGGCCCAAGCCCAAGCCACGGACCGGGACGGGGCGGGGCGGCGCGCGCGTGGTGGACCTTGGGTCAACCTAGGTCCTCCCTCCTTACAAAACATGGGTACCCCCAAGGGGCCATCCCTTAGCTCAAGGCTAAGCCTTATAAGGAGACAACATTTGCTTTAATTCTTCTATGTGGGATTCTCTCTTCCCTTCAAGTTGATCCACCAACTTTAACTTCAATTTTCTCATTCACCTTCCATTTGTTTTAGACATGTGAATATACCATGATCATCTATTCCAATAGATGAACATGAATCAATTTGGCCCTAACCAAAATATGGTTTAGAACCCATTTGAAAATTGATTCAAAATTGCTTCTCACAATGGGTTTAAAACCCAATTCCAACAATCCCCCACATGAATAGAAAATTGACTGGACACTAATACAAAGAAACACTGACACAAGAAAGAGTTCTTTAGAACGACACTGCATCGGGATAGGTAGCCGATGGCCTTGAACCTTCCCTAGTGAGAACTATCGGATTTACTGGTTAACCAGTGAACATGATGTCTTGAACTGTTCAACCTTTAGTGTAAACCAAGACAATAGAATTTCACACAGTATCGTTCAAACATTGTTTTGAGGTTCTCATTGTTGTGTTCATTTTGGCCCTGAACACTCCTGGTTTTCATGAGTACTCTCTGAGAATTCAGCCTTACAATTCTCATAGAAGCGGCCCACTTCTTACTCACATAGGTGACTTCTTATTAGAGGTTCCTACTGCACCCCCCACTTGGATTTCCAAGATATAAGAGTCATTAAAAGCATAGCTTAACCTAACCTTTTGAAGGTGCCACTGTCTTCTCATCATAGGAATGGATATTAGGGTTTTAACCCCCACAGTGCTCTGTCTGAGTCGCATTTACATAATTCGGTTTTCCCTTTGAACCTAGATCTTGGGATCTCCAGTCAGCTAGGTAGGGTTTCCATTATGGCAACTCTTTAGTTCATAGGCTTAAGACCCATTCCCCTCGATAACGTATTTACTTTCTCTCTAGTCAAAGCTTTCGTTAACGGATCCGCAATATTATCCTTTGACTTCACGTAGTCAATAGAGATAATTCCACTAGAAAGTAATTCTTTAACGGTATTGTGTCTGCGACGTATGTGTCTAGACTTGCCGTTATACATACTGCTTTGTGCTCTTCCAATTGCAGATTGACTATCACAATGTATGCAAATTGGTGGCACAGGTTTAGACCAATTTGGAATATCCTCCAAGAAATTACGAAGCCACTCCGCTTCTTCTCCTGCTTTATCTAAAGCAATGAATTCAGATTCCATAGTGGATCTGGCAATACATGTCTGTTTAGAGGATTTCCAAGAAATAGCTGCTCCTCCTAATGTAAACACATATCCACTTGTGGATTTTGTTTCATTAGAATCTGATATCCAGTTGGCATCACTGTATCCTTCTAATACAGCTGGATATCTTGTATAATGTAGACCAAAGTTTAAGGTATATTTTAAATACCTTAAAACTCTTACAATAGCTAACCAGTGATTCTTTCCCGGATTACTAGTATATCTGCTCAGTTTACTGAC
The DNA here is from genome assembly GCA_033070095.1 of Escallonia herrerae. Lineage (NCBI taxonomy): Eukaryota > Viridiplantae > Streptophyta > Magnoliopsida > Escalloniales > Escalloniaceae > Escallonia > Escallonia herrerae. Next base: position 350,755 of record JAVXUP010000545.1, read on the forward strand.
AGCATATGCTATATCGGGTCTCGTGCAATTCATGATATACATTAGGCTACCAATTATGCGCGAATACTCTAATTGAGATATTCCTTCCCCAGTATTCTTTGTTAGATGTAAATTTACATCTAGCGGTGTCTTAACCGGACTATCATCATAACTTTTAAATTTGTCTAGCACTTTCTCAATATAATGAGATTGTGACAAGACTAGTCCATTTGATGTTTTGGTAATTTTCATACCAAGTATAACATCAGCCACACCCATATCTTTCATATCAAATTTACTGGCCAACATTTTCTTTGTAGCCTTAATGAATTCATTATTGCTCCCGATAATGAGCATATCATCCACATAAAGGCAAACAATGACATATCCTTTTTCCGTCCCTTTAACATAGACACATTTATCACATTCGTTGATTCTAAAGCCATTTTCGATCATGACTTTATCAAACTTTTCATGCCATTGTTTCGGAGCCTGTTTTAGTCCATAAAGTGACTTAACAAGCTTGCACACCTTCCTCTTATGATCCGGAGCTACAAACCCCTCGGGTTGCTCTATATAGATCTCTTCATTTAGATCTCCATTTAGGAAGGCTGTTTTCACATCCATTTGGTGTATCTCAAAATTATTGATAGCTGCAATAGCTATCAATATTCGAATGGATGTTATTCTCGTTACTGGTGAATATGTATCGAAATAATCAAGGCCTTCCTTTTGTCTATATCCCTTGACAACCAATCTGGCCTTATATTTTTCGATCGTTCCATCAGCTTTCATCTTTCTCTTAAAAATCCATTTACACCCTAATGGTTTATTTCCAGGAGGAAGATCCACCAGTTCCCACGTATGATTTTGCATGATGGATTCTATTTCACTGTTAATAGCCTCTTTCCAATGAGGAGTTTCGGGACTCGACATTGCTTCACTGTAAGTACGAGGCTCATTTTCTAACAAATATGTTAGAAAATCAGGACCAAAAGATGTAGACGTTCTAGCTCTCTTGCTACGTCTTGGCTCATCTTCCTCTTGTGAGGGTTCTTGGTCCATACTAGTTCTTTTTAAAGAACTTCGTTCTTGTGCCACTCGACAAGGAAATACATCCTCGAAGAAATGTGCATTCCTTGTCTCCATAATAGTGTTGACGTGTATATCGTCAATTTCAGATTTATGCACTAAGAACCGATATGCCGAGCTATGGCTTGCATATCCAATGAAAATTCCATCAACCGTTTTAGGACCTATTTTTACCATTTTAGGTGGTGGGATAGCTACCTTTGCTAGACACCCCCACACTTTAAGATATTTGAAGGAAGGAGGACGACCTTTCCATAGCTCATAAGGTGTCTTTTGCAGCTTCTTGTGAGGTACTTTATTAAGTATATGATTTGCGGTTAAGACCGCTTCCCCCCACAAGTTATCTGGTAGTCCAGAATTTATCAACAAAGCATTCATCATTTCCTTTAAAGTACGATTTTTCCGCTCAGCAATTCCATTTGACTGAGGCGCATATGGTGCCGTGGTCTCATGAATGATTCCATGATCAGCACAAAATTTTTCAAGAGGGAAAACATATTCTCCACCTCTATCACTTCTTAGTACTTTGACTTTCTTGCTAAGTTGATTTTCAACCTCAATTTTGTATTGCATAAATGCTTCCAAGGCTTCATCCTTGCTTCTAAGCAAATATACATAACAAAATCTCGTACAATCATCAATAAAAGTAATAAAATACTTTTTTCCTCCTCTAGATTGTACCACCTTTAAGTCACATATGTCACTATGAATTAGACTTAAAGGTTCCGTACTTCTTTCAATTGACTTGAAAGGCGTTTTTGCCATTTTAGCTTCAATACAAATTTCACATGCTTTATGTGAGTCAAAATTCATTTTAGGCAAAAATCCATTTTTCACTAGCTTTTGTATGGAACCATAATTTACATGAACTAATCTACAATGCCATAAATTAGGAGATTCCAACAAGTAAGCAGAAGAAATAGTTTTATTAATATCGGAATTTGGTACAACTTTAGGCACGATGGTCATTACATTTAACTTAAACAGACCATCACATAAGTACCCTTTTCCTACAAACATCCCACTTTTAGTGAGTACAAATTTATCACTCTCAAACACTAGCTTGAAGCCATTCTTACTCAACAATGAGCCTGACACTAGATTCTTCCGAATGTCTGGCACATGAAGCACATTGTTGAGACTCAATTCCTTGCCGGATGTCATCTTTAAGACCACCTTTCCCATTCCTAGCACCTTTGAAGAAGAAGAGTTTCCCATGAACAGATTCTCGTTGTTGGCGCTCTCATATGTAGTGAACATATTTCGCTCGGAGCACACATGTCGAGTAGCGCCCGTGTCTACCCACCACTGTTTGGGATTTCCAACCAAGTTGACTTCGGATACCACCGCAGATAAATTCAAATCTGTCACGTCTTCGGTGATTTTGGTAACTTCGGTCACGTTGGCTTGAGAATTCTTTCCTTTCTTAAAGTTTCCTTTGTTTTTGCGACAATCCTTAGCACGATGGCCAGCTTTGCCGCACACAAAACAGTTCCCTTTGAACTTCTTCTTCTCACCGTCTTTGAAATGTGAGCCTCTTGCTCCGCTTGGACCATCGGAATCGGAAATTTTCCTCCTCTTTGATGGACCTTGCTCGACCACATTTGCCTTGGCCTCTTGATGATAATTACCGGCCTTCTTCTCGGACTGGCGATTATCCTCCTCAATCCTTAATCTGACGATCAAATCCTTGAGCTTCATCTCCTTGCGTTTATGTTTCAAATAGTTCTTGAAATCTTTCCAAGTAGGTGGCAATTTTTCTATCAAAGCAGCCACTTGAAAAGACTCTCCAAGTACCATCCCTTCCGCATGAATATCATGTAGAATAAGCTGAAACTCTTGGACTTGACTAATCACTGTCTTAGAATCCACCATCTTGAAATCAAGGAATTTGCCGACTACAAATTTCTTTGAGCCGGCATCTTCCGTCTTGTATTTCCTTTCCAAGGATTCCCACAATGCTTTCGCATTGACCATTGGACTATATACGTTATACAACGCATTGTCCAATCCATTGAGGATGTAGTTCTTGCACAAAAAATCCGAATGCTTCCAAGCTTCCACGGCAGCCACAGTTTGCCGGTCAGGATTTTCACCAAGATCTGGTGCATCCTCTTGCAAGAATCTTGCCAAGTTAAGAGTGGTCAAGTAAAACAACATCTTTTGTTGCCACCTCTTGAAATCTTTTCCATTGAACTTTTCCGGTCTTTCACCAAGTCCAACAGAACCATGAGTTGGTGCCACATAAGGCGTCGCATACACAGTCCCACCACCGTGTTGCACGTTGGGATTAATCGGTCCACTTTCCGAATTGGTTTCACTAGTAGCCATTGTTATAAATCTATCAACAGAATATAACAACAATTAATAAACAGTCCAGTCTATCACAATAGTATAAATCAGAGTCTAGTATCACTAAAATTAAATTTTGAATCTGAAAATAATTTTCGTAAAGATTGACAGAATCAAATAAGAAAACGAAATTTAGAAAACGCTGATTTGAAAACACTGTTTTGAGAACACTATTACGAAATTCGAAAGCAATGATTCTACACATGCAACACAAAGTATGCAAAAAACAAGTAGTAAGTCTTAAGAATGTTGGTTTCTACGTATACTTTGTGTATATTTGTGCAGAAAAACAATATCGAAAATATACTAACAGTCATATGTTAAGGTTCCAAAAACAGCAGTAACGTAAGGAAAGAAATAATAGTTTATTTAAGAACTCACAAGAAGATTGCAGAACAGCAAAGGAAAAAGGTCGAGGCGTGAATTTGATTCACTGTCCTTAAGACTTATTCGTCCCGCAATGGTGCTGACGGTTCTTGACGACAGTCTCCCAGGATACAACGACAATACATCTGAAATAGGAGCACTCCAAATTGCAGACCCGGCGAACCAAAACAAAAGCACAGAACTCTTTCGGACACAGGAACGAGACAGAAGAAAAATTGCAGAAGATAATTTCGGGATTAGATTATTTTTGTAAAACTGACTCGTATTTATACACAGTATCCACTGGGGGGTGCAACTCTTCACAGGAAAAACTGTTTAGCTGGAAAGGTCACAACTTTCCGGAAAATAAAATAAATAAATAAATAAACTTTATTTATTTAAATATTTTTGTCCCAAAAAGAATAAAGCCTAATGGGCCCAAGCCCAAGCCACGGACCGGGACGGGGCGGGGCGGCGCGCGCGTGGTGGACCTTGGGTCAACCTAGGTCCTCCCTCCTTACAAAACATGGGTACCCCCAAGGGGCCATCCCTTAGCTCAAGGCTAAGCCTTATAAGGAGACAACATTTGCTTTAATTCTTCTATGTGGGATTCTCTCTTCCCTTCAAGTTGATCCACCAACTTTAACTTCAATTTTCTCATTCACCTTCCATTTGTTTTAGACATGTGAATATACCATGATCATCTATTCCAATAGATGAACATGAATCAATTTGGCCCTAACCAAAATATGGTTTAGAACCCATTTGAAAATTGATTCAAAATTGCTTCTCACAATGGGTTTAAAACCCAATTCCAACAATTTCTTTGCTGTTATAGCAACTTTAGTGATAAGAGATTGTGAGTAAAATTATTTTGTCGATGTCACTACAGAAATAAGACCTTGGTCCCTTATTAATAAAGTTACATGTGTTTGTTTAGCATAAAGAATCATTAACAGAGGAACTATTTTACAGAAGAAATGCCCTCATTGACAAGAGAAAATGCCCTCATTGACAGGCGTCATCTAGTGTACATGTCTTCTGCATTTCTTAAGAAAATTGTATTTGCCTGATACTTTTAGCAACGCTTCTTTTCTTAAAGCCAAATGGTTTTCCTTAAAACGAATGCATACTTTTACACTTTAAAGTGCATTTCTGCAATTTATTTCCCTTGTTTGCTATCCGAAATTTGGCTTCCCTTGCATTGCTAGTTATGGATGGCACCCACGAGTTGAGATTTCTAGGTTTGAAGTCTTCCTCGTATTATCGCTAGAAATGCATTAGGAATTCTTTTTAAGATATTGGCTCAGAGATAACCTTTCATCTCAACGACTTAAATTTTTCCTGTGAAGTTAGTAAAAGTTGCAAATCGTTTTCTTGGATCTCTGAATACTCGAAAAAGGAAGCCATAAACAATTTTCTTAAGACTTATTAGTTCAATTCAAAAGCAATCAAAAGATATAGCAAAGAAAACAGGAAAGTGTTGTCTACTGGGTTTCTCAAAAATTTGAAAGAATAATACTGTTGCTCTCACTCCCTATTGTCCCAGAGGTCTAGATCCTAGACTACAGGTAGATTTCCTTCCCTATGCTTCTGATAAAAGTTAATTTCACCGACCGTAAGAACCTGTAGAGAAAGACCGTTTGCTTTCCTTTGTGAATCGGTCTCTCAGCTGACTCTCTCTCTCTCTCTATATATATAATGTTTTAGCAGTTGGTGCCCACAGAAGCAAGTTTAAGGCTGTTTATTGAGGCTCATCTCCACACAAACAATTGGGAGGAATCTAACCAAAGCCTCCCTATACATGCCAATGGCTGTAGGTTTTTGTGTTGCCATGTTGGTTGGTTTGGTTGGATTTGTGATGGGTGGCCTTGTCTTGAACCATTTCTTGCCTTTACTCTTGAACTTGAAGCTTCTTGGTCTTGTCCCAAAAGGGACTTTTGGCTGGCCTGTACTTGGAGAAACCCTTTCTTTCCTCAAGCCTCATCCTTCTAACTCAGTTGGGAGTTTCCTTCAAGAACATTGTTCTAGGTAAGCAACATGTTAGCCAAATAACCAAGATGTTTGGTTAGGTAACACCAAGCTCTTGCTAGTTAACCTTTCATGTCTCTTTTTTTTTTGAGAAGCTTTTAATTACCAAACAATGCAAGGAATATTAGTCAGCGAGTGTGGATAGGTCAGAAGTTACAATTTTGCATGGTTCTAGTCTATGCGACGTCGTTTATAACCTTTTATCATAAAGATCTGAAAATTTCTTTCCTTTTTGGGAAATTTCAGGTATGGGAAAGTGTTCAAATCCCATTTGTTCTTTTCTCCCACAGTGGTGTCATGTGATGAAGAGCTAAACTACTTCATTCTACAAAATGAAGACAAGTTGTTCCAGTGCAGCTATCCCAAGCCCATCCATGGTATCCTGGGGAAGATTTCAATGCTGGTGGCAGTGGGTGACACCCACAAGAGGCTCAGGAATTTTGCACTCTCACTTGTCACTACCACCAGATCAAAACCTGAGTTTCTCAATGATGTAGAGAGAACAGTTGTTCAGATACTGGATTCCTGGAAAGACAAGAAACAAGTCAATTTCTGTGAAGAAGCAAGAAAGGTATTATACACTTGCTAGAAACTTTTAGCAAAACCTCAAAATAAGACGACTCCAATTTGACATGATTTTTGTTTCGTCCTCTGTTCTTCTCTTTTCTTTTGGTGTCACAGTTTACATTCAATGTAATAGTAAAGCAGGTGCTAGGTTTAACACCAGACGAGCCACAGACTACGAAAATTCTTGAAGATTTCCTCACTTTCATGAGAGGACTAATTTCATTTCCACTCTATATTCCTGGGACTCCGTATGCAAGAGCTGTTCAGGTACTTTCATTTCTCTAAAGGTAAGGAAGTTAAAAGGGATTTTGTTGTTTAATTAGCTCTCTTTATCACAAGTAAACTCAGAAGAAGATTATAGTACTGACCTGGGGGCAACTAATCATGAAATGCCGCTAATGATTTGTGCCAAAAGGAGAGGTCAATGAGTGCAGGTGGTATTAGTCATTGCGATATGATGCCGGCCATTTCTATGACATGTATCATGAGTAGTAACCATGATTAAAATCTTACGAGGAGACATGCAAATTAAAATTCTGAAAGCTAGTTTTGTTAAGACCAATCAACCACAGCTGATTTGTTCCCAGTTCCTCCTGTATTAGCTTTTGAGCCATACATCTATAACTTGGTATTTGAGAAAGCTTTGCCTGTTTTATTGTAAGAGAAGAGAAGGCATGTGACCAATTTCCTTTCTTGGTTTCTTTACAGGCAAGAAGCAGAATATCTTCCACTGTCAGATCAATCATAGAGCATAGGAGAAATCATGCTGGAAATTCTAGTAAGAGGAGTGACTTCTTAGAGATCCTCCTGTCTGTTGATACCTTATCTGACGAAGAAAAAGTTAGTTTTGTTCTTGATTCTCTACTCGGTGGCTATGAAACCACCTCCCTTTTAGTGGCAATGGTAGTACATTTTCTTGGGCAATCAGCAGCTGCACTTGAACAATTAAAGGTAACTAAGAATTCTAAGACGTGTTCTGTTGTTTTTTAGAATTTTTTATATAAATGCACCTAAAATATATATTTTTAAACAGCTAGAGCATCAAAATATAAGAAGCATGAAGAAAAAAGATGTGCTTCTCAGCTGGGAAGATTATAAAAAAATGGAATTTACTCAAAATGTAAGTGCTTTCTGATATATTTTAATTTGGTGTGCAATCATGGTGTTAATGTTCTACTCCTAGTAATACCAAAACTTTGCTCTTAGGTCATCAATGAAGCTCTTAGATATGGGAACATTGTCAAATTTGTGCATCGAAAGGCTCTCAAAGATGTGAAATTTAAAGGTACAATATATTTACGGATCCTGTAAAATTTAAAGGCACAGTATATTTACGGATCCTGTAAGTGCCAATAACCAAAAATGATTTTTTCATAATCATGAATTCGTGACTTTTTTTTAGTATTGTGGACACCAATTATCTTGCTTTACATGTATTTGTTTCAGATTATGTGATACCTTCTGGTTGGAAGGTCCTACCTGTTTTCAGTGCTGTTCATTTAGACACCTCTCTCCATGCAAGTGCTCTCCAGTTTCATCCATGGAGATGGGAGGTAATAATATCACTATCCATGATAGTCTTGTTCAATAAACTGGTCTACCATTGCCACCCCCCTCACCCAACAAATGCTTGTAGGATCTTCATGGAGTCAGTTTCTGAGTTAGTGAGTTATCATGCTGGTATTATGTTAACTCAGATCACCTTACCAAAATCATGCTAATTTGATGACTTCTACCAATAAATAATGGACCTTCGATCATAAACTGAACGTGAAATAATCAGCTTGCAAAAATATCTGAAAGAGAAGCAAATTTTCGATTGGGATGGTTAAATTTCACCAGAAGCAGTTAAGATTAAGACATTTACGTACTAACAAACAGATCAGTGGTGTCTATTGGTATCTTTTATGTCTACTTGCTTCTCTGGCTTTGGTTCTGCTTTTCAATCTTGTATAACACGATGAACATTGGTTTAGTCCAACCCCCAATAGTCGAAGTGATTTATTTATTGAATCAGACCCAGGATCAGACTTGCAAAAAGTTCACTCCATTTGGTGGAGGGTCAAGGTGCTGCCCGGGTTCGGAACTTGCTAAGGTAGAAGTTGCATTCTTCCTTCACCACCTTGTACAAAATTTCAGGTAATTTTCCTATGTTTTTCCTTTTTGAACAATAACAACCACCTCCCCCGCATCATCGCCCCCCCACATCTCACTAGTCTCATGTACTAGGTAGCCCTTCTTGTCTATGGTAATTTAAGCATTCTACATTGTACTTCTGAGATACAATTTGGGATGCAATTCCTTCTTTGCAGATTGGAATTAGAAGATAATGACCAGCCCATTGCGTATCCTTACGTAGACTTCCAAAGAGGGCTAGTGCTAAATGTGGAATACTGTTCCATCTGAGCCTTCAGTTTTCAATTCTCTTACTGGCAGAGAAAGAGTTAAGCATGGAATTTGTGACACTTCAAAATCAGATGGGACACCCATCCGAAGATTTTTTGATAAGAAAAACCTTCAATCTGCACGGTTAATCAAGAATTTGAGGAGTTGTATGCTGTTTTATATCTGTTTTCTTGTAAATAATCATCCACGATACTTCATTTTTCTTCTGTATTGGTATATATTCAACAAAGGTTAGCATGCAAATAGCCCAAAAATTAGGGGGTCTACATGTAGATTTATCCCAAACAAAATCGTCGAAGAATGAAATTAACGCAAGAATAAGAGGCAAATAATGATTGGATATGAATTAAAAGCAGTTATGCAATATGTGAGGTTATGCTCAGAAAAATATTGTCAGGCACTAAAGCGCCTTCACCACAATAGGACTCCTCACATAGTGCTTACCATCTGACCATGTCAACCCTCCAAACACATAATCTCTAGCTGCATTAGCCTTTTTCGCCTTTAAAGTAAGCTTGAAAGTCTGCTCTTCACCAATCTTTTCAAACTTCAAGCTCTCTGGCTTGACAAAAATGGATATTCCAGCTGGTTTTAGGATACGCACTTTGTAAGTACCTGGAGAACCAACATTTTTAACAGTTCGACTCACTGTTACCGTGCCATTAAGCTTAGGGACAGTAATTGATGGGTAGTTAAAGTTGGTGAGACTAATGGGCTTGGGGCATGTATAAGAACCCTCGGAGAACAATTTGATCTGAGTCTCGTTGTAACCAAGGGCACAGAGAAAGCCCAGGTAGTCTTTGACAGTTAGATCGTAAACCAGTCCAGGATCCATAGCACGGTTTGGTTGCACATGTCCTGCTCCGTAACTGAATGGTGTTGCCTCGTAGTGGGATGCATTAGTTATTGGCTCTATAATGTTATCCCGTTTTCTCGCTGCACAACAGAAAAGCAGAAAGTGAGAAGGGAACTCTGAAAAACCTAAAACAGCTATAGTGCATCCTCTGGTTATTATCCAATAGAACCTTTTTTGCTACATTTGGATGCAAAGGAGATGCATGTCTGAGGTGAAAGTTTGGGTAATCCAGTTTCTTAATTAGGCATAAAAATACATTCTCAGAAAATTAGCAGTGGACCAGTGTTTCTCACCAGTTGTCATGATAGCTGATCTAATTGCTGCAGGACTCCACTCAGGATGGAGGGTTTTTAGTAGACCAACAATGCCGGAAACATGAGGGCATGACATTGAAGTTCCGGATACCGAATTGAACAGAACACGACGCTTGTCAAAATCCTGATTTGTTGGTCCTTGTGCTTCAGTGTAAGCAGCTATGACACTCACTCCTGGTGCAGTAATATCAGGCTGAACATAAAGATAACTATTAGAAAGTCACGCAGCAACACTTAACAGTGCTTCTTAAATGATCAAACGACTGTATAAAAAAAGTGGAGATATTTGGCAAAACCTTAAGGATCTCGGGCGTAATGGTGCTGGGTCCCTTCGATGAAAAAGCAGCCATGAATGGAGCTGGCTTTGTTCCCAATTGAGATTTTGGACGCGTTATGTAAGCCATTGGGGACCTATTAATCATATTCAACTCTTAAGAAAAGGTAATGACGATCATACATAATTAGATACATGGCTACACGTAATCGATGCCTGATGAAAGAATCAAGTAACTGCAAATCTTGATATGTCTAGACAGTCTGAATGTAGTCCACTTTTACTGATCTGACATATTTCACGTGAATCCCTCGCCCCACCCCCCGACCAAATAACTCTAAGGCAAGCTGAAGGAGCTAGTGCCCTGAAAAGATTGGTGTTGTCATCTTACCCAGTCGAACTGATGTAATGGAAGACCGCAACACCATCAGTGTATGTAATATGTGATGCAGGGAGAACATGAGGATCAGCAATAATTTCATTGCCAGAAACTTCATTATTGGCAAGAACCATCCCAACAGCTCCAGCCAATGCAGCTTGCTGGCCCTTGTCGACCCTTGCATTGTCACCTCGTAGACAAACCAAGATTTTTCCCTTCACTTTTTTAAAATCTAGTGCTCCAGCCTTGCAAAGCTGACTGGATGAATCAAAGAACCACATGGAATTGTTGAGTATGGTATGACTTGTGGACTAAACATTACACATCATTGCATAACTACTCAAAATTGCAATCACATGAAATAAAAAATACCAATAGCTTCAATGTTTTATCCTTACGCGTCTCCAGCTGATGCATTTGCAGCTTTAGCATCTACAGAGCTAATAAGTAAAAAGAACATGTTCGGCAACCCTGTAGCCGAAAGGCTTTCTCCCTGAAGGAATGAAAAATATGGGTGAGTATAATACATATAGAACTAAATTTTGTAATTTATAGGAAGTTATCCTTGTTTGTTTCTATTTTTGTTCTGCGTAAGTTTGGAGGCTTGATGACACGTAATTCTATCTCTCTAAAGTCTTGCGGCTGATGATCAATGGAAGTACGGAACCTTTGTGGCAAACTTGTATAAAAGCTTTCAAAAGAAAGAAAATGCATACCACAATTCTGATTGAACAACCATTCTGGCCACATTAAGATGAACTTATGTAACAACAACCAGTCAGCAAACAAGAATACAGATCTATCAAGCAATAATTTCATTTTTGGCTTTGTGTTCTCCTTGGTTTTCATTTTTCGGTTCAGCAACCAAAATGAGGATAAGTGCTTTGCTTGTTTTATTTCCTAACACACTGGCTCTATCAAGTCTTTATTAGCAAATTCCTTTATAATTCTCAACATAGCCATATATTTGATTGCTCTTCACAATTCTTTTTGTCCCTTTTCTAGTCATTATTAGCTATGGCACGGAAAGGATATGCTCTAAGTGGGATAAGAATGAGGATGGGTAACCTTGAAGCGCATTTTGTTGCCAAGAGTCACGTAACTTGAAAACTGGCGATCCATTGTGCTTGCTCCAACAGTGATTTGCCATGGTGATACATTGGAAACAGTAGCATCAGCAGGTCCAGAATTTCCAGCTGAACAAACCACAACAATTCCATGCTTAACAGCATGAAAAGAGCCAATGGAAACACTATCGTTGAAATGAGGGGCAGGGTCGCTTCCAAGTGATACAGAAAGCACATCGACCCCATCATGGATGGCCATGTCGAACCCTGCCAATATATCTGCATCGAAGCACTCGTTGCCACCCATCGGAGGCCAGCAAACCTTGTAAGCAGCCACTCGCGCTTTTGGTGACCCTCCTTTAGCTGTTCCATTTCCAAACCCGAATACATTTGCCCCAGCTACAAAATTACCACCAGCAGTTGACAAGGTGTGGGATCCATGGCCCTCAGTGTCACGTGGAGAGTCGAAGGAGGAATTTAGAGGTCCCGCGACAGCAGCATAACCTTTGTTGAAATATCTTGCTCCTATCAGTTTCCCTTGCAATATTATGATGAAGAAAGGATAACACAGTCAGTAGGCTCTAGTAAATTCAAACTGGCTAAAGCCAAGCCAAATAGATTTGGTCAAGTTATCATTATTTTTCTAAATATTATACTTTCTATAAACACCATGCATAAGATATTGGAACTATACAAACATAAGGTTGACAGACTAATTACATCTGAGCTGGTCTTTCTTTTCTCTTATCTTTAGGTGATTCTGTGAACTTCTTATGCATACATCACGGTAACTGAAAGATGTATAGAACATCAACTTTGAAAAGGGATAAATTAAACAGTATGCAGAGCAGTAGAGGAACCTGACCTGTTGCAATTAAAGGCAGCATCCACATCATTTTGACAGATACCTTTCCACTTTGATGGAACTGATCCCATTCCTTCATCGCTAAAGCTCTTTGATTCCGGCCAAACACCTTGTCCATTCAGTTAAACAAAGGTAAGGCTGGCAATTCAAGATATTGATCATAGATAAAGATCTTTTGCCAATTTGTATGGGCTATAAATATTTTTCAGCATTTCAGGCATCATTCAAAATTATTGCATCACTTTTACATCCTCATTCTACCAAAGCTTTTGCACTTGTTTCTTGTTCTCCCTCTAAAATGCAGACATATTAACATATTTACTCTATAGCTGATTCTCCTTCTTAAATCGGATACATTCCTTCCCTCTCTGCAATTGTGCATCAGTAGTAACACATGTAAAGTACCACTTCCCAGGGAAAAAAAAAAGTCATTATCCAATATGAAATCGAATTGACTATAGCCATGGACACATACTTATATCATCCCCATACCAGGTGGAAATACCTTATTATTTATCAAATGGGCAGTTTAGGCACTAAAACTGTCAGTGAAACGAGAACCCATCCATTTTGATCTTCCGGCTGTGAGAACTTCTTTGGATAAGCCTACAGATCTATCAAATGGGCATATTTCTTTCAACTGTAACATGCTCACTTTCAAAGAAACATTTCATTTTGTCGAACATATATTCAACCAAACCACAAAAAAAATTAAGTAGAACAAAATCTCTTGAGCATGTAGATCTAACGCCACTTAAAAACTCTCAGATGGGGATCATAGGCACTTCAGCTGCACTTATTCTATGCATGGAGGCAAATCCGTCAGTTCAATACAATTCCAAGTCCACTGCTTCTCCTTAAATGCATTTACACACAGTATTACCCTTGTTTTCTAACTTTACTGCAGAAAGCAAATGAACCCCTACTTTAGGGACAATGATGTAATGATTAAGCAACTGATCGTCAACGTCAGTCCAACATCCCTAAAGTACTAATTTTGTTACTCAAAATGTGAGCATCCGTGAAACTGGTGTGGAGAAAAGATATTGCTAGCAGATAAACTGTATCAAGTGCATGAATCATTCTGTATTAAATAAGTCAGCTATGTTCCTTTGGTCAACCATGGTTTAATGATCCGGACCACCCCAATTAATACAAGTGGGATGAGCAACGCAAGCACTCCCAAGGGAAGATATAATAATGATAGAGAAATATAGGAAATTACTACAACATTAGTGTCCATTGGTATCATCATTGGTATAACAATGGTACACAGAAGTTATTATTATATTACAGGTTAAGTCAATGATCCAAATGCAAATTATTAAATATCACTTTATGGGATAAATTAGTTAGAGCAGTCTGGAAACTGGCACAGCTAATATCAGTATTTCCCTCAAGAAAATTAAGATAAATGTCAAATTTACAGCAATTTTTTTTGCAAGAACATATTGCAGTACTTTCTGGATCAACTGGTGTGAAATGAATATGTTGACTTCACATTTGAATGTTGTATTTTTAGGAGGACCACTGTTTGTAATTGAAGTGTGTACGAGGGCTTTCAGTTGACCCCCCATGGCGACTTCAATGCAACCCCTTACTTGTCAAAGAAAGCCAAATGAGAAGGACAAGTTAACTAACCAGTATCAAGGTTGCCTATGATAGTATCTTCACCAAATCTTGCCTTCTTCCAAATAGAGCTGGCATGAATTACGCCATTATTTTCGAGTCCCAGGAAATCCCATGACCTGGTTGTATGCAATTTTCTTGCCTTGTTCAAGAATAATGAGACTACCTTGGGATGCTCTGCCACAAATTTACATCAGCCCAAGTTTGAGCATGCCACAAATTTACATCAGCCCAAGTTTGAGCATATAAAGAGAAGACAAAATCACCCATAAAAAGGAAAACATAGTTAGCAGCATTGACGATTTCTTACTAGCTATCTGTGCAGCTTCTTCATCTTCAAGTGTGGCAGCAAAGCCATTGATGTGTTGCGTATAGGAATAGAATATGGCATCCTTGGCCTTGTCACTACTGTTGAAGTAAGTTCAAGTTCAAGCACATATATGAGGTTGATCGGATACAAATTTAAAAGCAGCAGAATAGGCAGATGAATGATTCATACTGGTATATGAAGCTGAATACCTTCCCAAGAAAGATCCCAGAAACTCATAATGAGACTCTGTTACTCGATTATAATCAATCGATGATACGTCTGGTCCGAATGAATGAGCTCCCAAGTACACCACATATGGCTGCACCAACATGAAACGAAAAAGGAAAAATCTATTGAAAAATATTCAAATTTAGAAGGAAAATAACTGATAAACGAGAAGAAGAAAGTCCAAACATTGCTTACACTTCTCATGGCCGAGGTGGGTCTATGCAACAGTGATGAAAGAAGTGACATGAGGCAAAGGGTAGTGGCACTTGCTCTCATTGCTCCTCCTTTTGGCAGCGCTCCTCTGTTTGACCCCATTTGTTTCCTTAGAAGCTATGTTATGAAGGTCTCCCCTCTGTACCAAAATTTATAATTAAAGAGCTCTGCTTGCTCTTTTGCTGTCCCTTTCAAAATAGGATTAACAAGGTATTCAAAGTTTCATTACTAGATCACTTAAAAAGAAGAAGAAACCAGAACAACTTTCTGATACCATGATGCCATCACCAATCCATATAATAGGACCTTCAAAGAATTATCCATTTGATATGTGCTTCCCCAATCCCCACGTACGAAATTGTTGCATTATTGCATGGAGGGAACTTTCCTACCTTAGTACTTTTATGACTTTATTATATATCAAATATTGGATAAGAAACATCAATTTAGCGATGATACACGTGACATTGTATAACTTACGGATTAGATACATTGACCCTTTAATGTTTGAAAATTCTTCTGTCTTATTAAATCCTACCCGTCTGTTTCATCTATAAATACTGAATATTTTGCGGAGTTAGAGGAATAAGTAGATACCAAACAGGCATTTTAACAAACACAAGGAAAGGGTAATAAAGAATATTGAAACAAGAAGGGAGTGGTCCAAGAAAATATGAGTGGGGGAAAAAGGCTAATCATAAAGGGCCTCTTCTCGCTTGGGATAACATGACTTGGGAATCCGGAATCCATTATTTCTTGTTGTGTTTGCTCTTGGGTTTGCTTGAGGAGAGGTCACTAAAAGTGCAGGGGTTCTTCCAGGGAAGTGAACCCAAGAGGGAAATTGGAAAATCAGTCGATAAATTATATAAATGCTAACATCAAAGTACCTCGAATGAGGCTACAACTAGCACTATGGCATGTGACCACTGATTTTCACTCTTACTCTATCTACTCATTTGAAAACTAAAAAGTGCGTTATGCTATGTATGATAGGTTGTTTTAGAAAAATATATCTTTGCAGTATTCTGTATATAACTCAAAATGAATTTCATAAAAAAAAACATGTATGACAAGTAGTTTCTAAAGGGAGTTAGTGGTGGCAGTGGAGATGAGAACAATTGGTGGTGGTGGGTGGGTGGGTGGTAGTGGCAGTGTCGGATGGTGGGTGATGACGAAATGGGAGAGGTGGTGGTAGGTAGTGTTGGTAATGGAATAAAGTGAAAACGTATTCCATTGTTTATGGAAATAATTTTTGATATTTCTTAAACAATTCTCGTAACAAAAATTATAGCTAGAGCTAACACGCGAGAGGGAGCCGATGGAAAAAATTTATGCTACGTTTAAGATATATTCTCTTGAATGATTTCCATTGCTTTTGGAAATGATTTTTATTATCTTTGAAACAATTCTTGACAATGCAAATAGTAGCCAAAGTTAGAGGGAGCTGCTGTTGCTTGACAAATATTCTCGAAAACGTAGAGACATAAAACTATACAAAATGCATAGTGAATGACAATTTCCAATGATGCAACGAGAGAATGGAAAGGGATCCCATACCGGCCTTTTTCAAATTAGTGTAACTGACATTTTTTAGAAAAGAAAAGAGAGAATGGAAAGGGGATCTCATACCAACCTTATACACTATATAGTACCTCACAATTTTCCAAATGTGAAAAGATGTAATGAAAAGCGACCCCATACTGACCTTGACAATTTTTCAAAAATTCATAATAATTGACAATTTTCCAAAAGAGAAAATGCAAAAAGAGAGAATGGAAAAGGATCTCATACTGGCTTTATACATTTTTGAACTGTTCATGAATTGGTCAGGAAACTTAATTTTCAATCGGTCCAATACTTCTTAAGTCGTAACAAGGACGTGATCCATAACAAATCATTTCTGTTTATCCATAACAACGCGTGGGTATCATTCGATTTTTATAACACACTTTTCAAGATAAGGCAAAAACATTCGAGTCTGTTGATTCATACCAAGTGACATCAACATCGTCATAGTTCACACTAATTGCTAACCATAACCCGATATGAAAAATTCCACAAAATTCAATCTATTGACCAGTACAAAGTAGGGACCATTCAGCCAGCCTTGCCATTACCAACTGCTACAACTTCCAGAGAGAATGGAAGGATCCGGCAAAGAGAGGCTTGTTCTTTGAGTTTTGACCCAGCACCATGTGGCCCCACTTCCCACTTAAGCGGCTTTGGGGGCCTGCGGTAGCCGCGACCATTGTCATCATGTGCTTGATTGGAGGGTTGAATTGGGACATGGCTGCAGTACATAAAGTTTTGTCCCAGTTTTTGGGCTCCCCAATGGCATTGAGACTGGAATGCACAAAGTCGACTGCTTGGCTTTTGTACGCACTATAGGTTGAATGGATGGATGCCATAAGGCACTAATAAAGTAACTAAAATTCTAGAACGAATTTGAACGAGGGATTTAAGGGATCAAATTCTCAATTGAAATAACCACTTGAACTAACGTAACATGAAACTTATTACTCCAAAAGCGTCTTGTAGAGTAACAGAAGTTGACAGACTACATGATTGACACCCATGAGTAAAATCTCCTTATGCTTCAAGATCTAACCCCCTATAGCAGAATAGGCAAGAGGAAAGAGCAGTAGACCAGCCTATATGCGTTAGATTTGAAAGAAAATATTTTTTGGATAGGGTGAACCGTAACGCTTCTCTCCCTCGAGCGAAATAGAAGATGTAGTTTGTACCGACATGTAGAGTTGTTTGCTAAGAAGGGGGATCTTGTTCAGCCAGCAACAGAGCCAGCGGGAAAATAGGGGGACGTATGCAGAAGCGGGCTAAAAATCATTCGAAACAATATATGTTGCGGTAGAATATCATACGAGTCATAGTTGCTTAGCTCCTAGTCCGTCATTAGGCAGCAAAAATAAGAAAGTAGCAAGGTAGCAAAATCTATCACAGAAGAGGGTATTCTCTTAAAGCAGGACGCTACGAACATTAGGATCTGTCATCTACTACTAGTTGCCATCTCCTCAAGCCTGATCATCTAAAGCAGGCTAAACTAATATTCTGCACGCGAACCCGGAGTCAGAACTTGCCTATTGTGGGGACTTCCTTTCGAAGGTTCATGGATAGAAGTCATTTCTTGGCTGGCCCGTTTGCTATGCAACTCACTCAGCAAGGAATCTATTTTTCTGAAGTTAGTTTTTTGTCAAATTCACATAACAACTACCTTCCACGTACAATTCAAGCTTTCTTTTGTGCCACATTTTTTCAACGTTTCCAACCATTCATATATATATGTCTCCTCTCCTCTTCCTTCTTTTCAATCTCATTCATCCATTCTTCATCATTTATTTCGGCAATTCTTTTGGAATTTACACATTTCATACCGTAATAATTAGCCTATACAATAAACATGTAAAAGTTGTCAAACATAAAATTTTACAAACTTAATATTTTATAATATAAAAAAATTTAAAATGAAGAGATTCTAAACTTCATGATGTCTTGTACTCCGTAATTTTTATATTTAAACACTTGCTTACAAAAAAACAAAGGGATTGGTGAGTTTGGCTGGTGCACAAGCACATGCACCACCCAAATACAAGAATGCCCACACTAGCCAATGCGAGGAAAGAAAGATAGCCCCCTCAAAATTAATGGAGGTGGGCAAATGTTGGGGAAAAAAAGTTGGTTGCCTGAACATGTACTGCTTTTCTGAAGGATTCTCTCATGTTATGTCATGGGATAATTAGGATACTGGGCAACCAGATATTAAGCTTGATTAGGGTACTTGAAAGCTCTGTGAAAAGATTATTTACAAGATAATTTTGATAAATTTTTATATCGTCTGTTTTGAAATGACAAATTACTTTTATATGCAGACTTAACAAGTATAGGGGAAAAAAAAAAGTTACTCTACTTGCACTTACATAACCAGAGAAAATTGTTAGTCAAGTATTCAAGTAACCCAATATTTTCATACCAACACAAATGTATCCATTTGGTAGTTCACATTCAAGGAATTTGGGTTAGTCATGACATGTGTTACACCTCTGTCAAGCCATTGTCTCACTATTCAAAAGGATGATAGGAGTATCTACAGAGTGTCCTAAAGAAAATTCCAAATAAAAGTGTTACTTTATGGATGTCCCTCTTCCACACCTCCAACGCAGATGCAGTTTATTTTCAACTCTAGAGATTCCAACACCTTGGAAGATCTTGAAGGGACCACGAAAGTTTCATTATTCTTCTCTAGATAGGATTCAGAGCGACATTGCTTTTGTCAAAGATAACAAATAAATTAAGAAAATTGAACATGAGCTCCATAGTTTAACCTTGAAAAGCTTGTGAGAGTTTTGCTCTTCCAAGAGTAAAGAGACTTCTGAACACTATTGTACTGCCTCTGGGCAGCAAATCAACCAGAATAAATCATTTCTGATGGTAGGCCCGAATACCCCTCCAGCAAGCTCACAACACTTCGTTATTTCTTTGGGTTTCACTACCTCGGCCAGCTTTGGATAGTACCTTGGTGGCAATCTGGATATCGTCGCCCACCAGAAAGAGTTTTTCAGGAACCTTGTCGATAAAATCCGTCAGAAATGCTGGGTAGAAGGATATCCTTTTTAATAATGCTGTTCGTGCTACTCTCATCAAATCCACTCTCTCGTCCCTGCTCATTTATCGCATGCATGTATACCTCTTTCCCAATACTTTTGTAAGCAAATTACCTATGTTCTTGATAAGTTCTAGTGGACAGGTACTGAAAACAGGAACAGTACTCATTGGATCAACTGGCATGCAATTTGTGCATCCAACGAAATGTGTGGCCTTGGCTTTAAGGACTCTCATCTTTTTAATCTGACTTTACTGGCAAAATTAGGTTGGAGAATTATGACAGAGCCTGAGTGCCTCCAAGCCAAAGTTTTCTACGAAAAACATTTTTTCCGAAACAATTTTGACTCTTGCCCAGCCAAAATGCAATTTTTCCTAGGGATGTAGTTCACTGGCTGGCCGGAAAGTTTTATCACTCGGTTCAGAGGACAAGTAGGTACGTACAGGTTCAAGAATCTCTATCTGGAATGATGACCGGATACCAACTGTGTCAGGAATCCTTACTAATCTCCTTAGCCTCATCCCAAACCCTGTAACTTCCCCCTCTTTAGTTTGTGACCTTATTCGCCAAAATCTTGGAACATCTCAGCTGTCCAAGCATTATTCCCTCTTGACATTTTAAATAGAATCCTTAACTTCCATATATCGTCCCACTCTCTTGCCGACCTTAAGAGTCTGGAAAGCAACTCAGACTTACAACTACAATAACACCAGCCTACAATCTGTTGTACCACCAAAGGAACTCTGACTGGATCAACACAAGAACTCTTTTGGGTAACCTTATGGTCACTAAAGCTACACTCGAAGATTACCTTTCTCTTATGGCAAATCATGTGTGTCGTTTGCCTACCCACATGAAACTTTATACACTAAAAGTCATTGACTCTCAACTCTACTCCCTTTGTAACCTTCATCTAGAAACTTTAGACCATCTTTTCTTTTATTGTTCCTGTGTCAGACCTATTTGGTTTAGCGGGACCAATGGGTACTAAAACAGATCAGATGATTTTCCCTTTCAAGAAATGGCTCATTACGTGGCTCAGAAATACCCGGTTTGCACGCAAACATTTAGTTGGCAATATCACTTTATCTTTCATTATTTGGATTAACCAATGTCTAAAAGTCTTCAACCACACTGCTTTTAAACCCCTAGAAACTATATACTAGGTGCATAACCTCTCCCATCTGTTTATTACCTACAACAAACCAATCCCACCGGCTCCAAAACTCCTGACGAAAAATCTAAACCTCCCCATTATAATCACTGACAATCCCCAAACCTGCTATTACACTCAGCATACAAACAAGACCTGTACCTGGCGATCTCTTATAACAATACTACTTTCAGAACTGAAATTTGCTTACTTGGCTCGCCCGTTCAAATTTCAGATGTGGTTCTACGGCTTTCTCTACTCTGACATCTAAGTTTTTTTGCCGCAATAGCAAAAGCACTATTACTTGCAAAAAATTGGGCCCTCACTAAAAATCTACTGCATATAAACCTTTTCACTGATTCTTTCTTTTTACTTTTCCAGATGTTAGATACTATATTGCTACCGATTTTCATTATTATGATATGGATAGGATAGAAAGCCGCAGTTATGGAATGCTAGATCACTAGCAACTTTTGCTTCTCAAGCCTTCACTGATACATATTAGGATAGGGGCCATGACATTTAGTTGCACTACGACCTGTGCACCCCCAACCAATTCCCACTTCTATGATACGATTTTGTCATAGATAGGCGCTGTAAATATAATTAACTCTACGATCTTATGTATAATTTGCATGCAAAACCATGGCTTGTCATGATGTTTTAATTTCCTGTATATCATAAAATAACACTTTTTATCTATGCAATTCTCACCTTTATAAAAAAAAGGGAAGACTTATAGATTGCAAAACGCTAATAGAAAAAGAAACTAAGACAAGCTAAAGAAAAACTATGCTCGCCGGGCATATGAGCTAGACAAATACCACACAGAAAACATTGGGGCTTTTTCGTTAACCACCTTGTGCAATGTCACCCATCCAAATAAATCCCTTGCAGTCTGCGGTCTCAGCTGCAACTTTACAATTGGTCCCTAAATTGCAGGAGGTAGACTCCACATATAATGGAAACTTATTAGTCTTTTTTTTCTTGCATTATCGTTTCTTCCAAAAGAACACCTCGGAGCTCACTCGAGATTGCTCGTTACATTAATTATGACATTGGTAATTTGTCTGAGAATTAGCTTTTGGAATGGCATTCTGAAAGCCCATATACCTCAAGTACTCTAACAACAGTTAAGTGAATAATGCCACTTGTGATTTCACTTCATATACATTAATAAATAGGACTTTCAAGCATAATTCCACAAAAAGTTGGATGAAGTAAACCTTTTGCGTGGACATTCGAAGAGGCTAATGAAATAAACTTGAATTTTGGCTGCAGCGTGAGAGAGTAAGGGGGACAATTTGAACATGCAACTGTGAGCTCAAACTTTCATGCCCTGCAAAATTAACCCATCACATATATTGCCCAGTTGGACAGAATTCTTTGGTACACAAATAAGCGTGGGCTTTACAAGCCTCTGCCAATGGGCCTTTGTATACTGTTGGCTTTTTCGTTGCCTTAAAGATATTTTCTTGAAGTGAAAGAGATATGCTGACAAAACTAAAAGGGCATTCCTCCACACAGACTAAATTGGTATCCTGCATATCTACATGTTGCAGCCAAACTGTGAGCTACCTGGGTTTCATCTCTCTGAATATGAGCGACTCTTTACTCCTTCAGCCTTGCCTTTTCCGTTATCAGGCCAACATCTTAAAATGTCGTGCTTTGTGCCTCGAGAACTTGGACTGCCTCTAAGTACTCACCCTCTTGGATATCATCATACGCGCATGGAGGAAATAACCGCCTCTCTCTCTCTTTAAAAAAAACTCTCCCACTCTCTAACTCTGTAAAACTTCCGAAGTCCAGTGCTGCCCCCCTCTCAGCGCTCCACCATTATGCTTGAAGTGAAGGAATGATGTATATTAAGTGTGAAATGATAGAGAAAGAGAGACAATTTAAGGCATCAAATGTCAACAGGAAATGTTTGACAACGAGTTCGTTAAATGGAAGATCGGTGGAGGGGCAAAATTGATCTTTGACGTTTTATTAAAATTGAGTCATTTAAGGTCGTCATGAGTTGTTGCTTATTTTTTTTACGCAACATTGTCATTAAAATAGTCACAACCAAGTTCATACATGTAGTACATAAATTCTCTAAAAGGTTATAGGATTAAAAATGTGAAGTTATAACCTTCAGAACTAAGTTCGACCAAATAGAAACAGAAGCTAGAATATTGAGTATGCAATATATTTTCTTCTTCTTTCGTATCGCGTTAATATATTGAAGTAGATGTTAACTTAATGCGGTATAGAAGTTAACGAAATTGTGTGTTCAAGCCTTCAGTAAAGTTTAAATTGGTAGACTAGAGACCGGCCGTAAAGTTTGCAAAGGATTCAGTAAATTGTTGGGCTTGGGCAGTTGGGCTTAGCAAACTCTATTTCTGGTCAGAGTTTAGTAATATATCTTACACAAATTTAATTTTTGGAAAAAAAAAATAGACGTGAGAACTTTTGACCGTTTCAATTTTGGGATTAGGAAACATAAGAGAAAAAAAAAAGGGAAAAGCACATTAGAATTATTGGGTGTTTTGCCCAAAAAGGAAAAAAGGTCTAGATTTCTTATTTTGGCAAAAGTCATGGAAAAAGGGAATATATCCAACATACATTAACTCATTTGGAGCATAATCTTCAGACTTGAACTTTAGTAATTGAGAGTGCTTTTGTGCCCTCAAATATTTCAAATAATTTTCCATTAGTACGCTTCTTTACAAGGTGAATTTCAAGGATTTAAGGCAATCGCAACGCAAGAAGAAAAATATGCTTAATAGGAGTATTAAAGCATGCTAGATACTATTCTAAAACCTACTAAGATGATGCCAGTTGAAAATAAATGCATTTTATTGGTATTCGAGTAGAATGATTCGAAGGCATTTAACTCAGAGTCAATTAAACGAGGGTAGATGTACAAAAAATCTATATCTTCAATTGTTATTTTTTTTTCCATGTAGGATTATATCTCAAAATGCTAGCTCACATGTGCAGACTTTGTTTGTGTGTCACACATGGATGAATTAAACTATGGGCCGGTAAATTTAATATTGAACTGATGCTGAGTCTGGAAAGACACGATGTGATACTGTATAAAAGCAACTAACTCGAAGTCAAGTGACAAGGAGAGAAAAGACCCGATAAAACTTGTATGTTCAACTGTTACTTGTATTTTTTTGGTATGAAATCATATCTCAACAAATGGTACTCTTCAAAATTATGCACACTCAACTGAGAGTGTGTTTGGCAATGTAATTAAGTGCTTAAAAATTAAATTTTATGATCTTCAATTAAATGTGTTTGATAACGCTTAACTTTGTATCACTTAACCACAATTAATTTGTTGACAGTGCCATATCCACCGTACTAAAGCCACCAACACGAGCATCATCTCCCTTTTGTCACCACAACACAACCCACGAGCATTAATTTGAAATTTAACGCTTAAAATTTCAACTAAGTTTCAGTTTCATTGCCTTTAAGGGATGAAAGCTGAATTCGGCCATACCTTAAATCAATAATACGTCAATCCAAACGGCCGTAAGAAAATCCGTCACACCAGCCAGCCACATCAAGGCTGTCCTTGTCTCATACAGTGGCCTTGTCCCTCGCCTAAAACATGTTCAAAATTCCCACATTAACCAGTTAAACGTCCCCAACTCTGTGCAGTTTTAATCTGGGTTTGTGCATATGACGAAAGTGGGGTTGCCCTTTGGCCTTTTTCCAACGAGAGGAAATGCCAATCTAGTTTAATCCACAAATAACACCAAGGATCTGGTTTTGGATCTACTACATCAGTCCATCTAATAGTATAATGTGCATAGTGAAAGCCTTCTCCGGCCGCCTCGCTCCTTTGAGCACTTCTGCTTGGATTATTTGTTGTCTCTCCTTTTCACTACCCCCTTTAAATACCCTTCCTAGTATGTAACTTTCTTGCTCACAAGTCTCAGGTATTTATTGACAGGGAGAGTAGTAGTAGTAGTAGTAAGCAAGCAATGTATTTGTGTAGGGAGAGAGAGTGGGGAAGAGAACTTTCTGGCCTCCATTGGGCTTTCTGAACTAGTTTTGCCTCTTGCTGGTTGGTTTCAACATTCTCGGCTTGAAATTCACTAGTAAGTTTAACTTTGATTTAGTTGTCATGCGAAACTTATTTTTCTTGGTAATTCTTCAACTAGGTTTTACAGTAATTGCTAAAGTAATTAGGTTAGCACTGTTGAAAAGCATATGTAACATAATCACTGTATCCATATGTCTATCTAACAAATAAATTTTAATGTCAAAAAGTTACATCCGTAATCACATGTTTCACTGTAATTAAGGTACAAATTTTAGCCATCACATCTTAGATATCTATATGCTATAAATTATAAGGGAAGTTATTGAGACCTTTTTTGGGAATGACAAATGCTACTTTACCATGGGGATTTGCACTAAAGTACTTGTAAGGATTTTATAATAAGTTCTTGGCCGAATGCTATGTGACTAGATTTTGGGAGCATTGTATGTTCCGTTGATTTTTCATTGAAGAATATATGGGCGAATATATGGGCCGGTCCATGGATGCGTAATGTAGATCCAATGTGTTGATGGTTTCAATTTGTGGGTTGCATTTGGTAGGATCTGAACCAGGAAGATGCAAGACAATCGGTTTCGCTTTGACCAAACAGTTCACTGATTGATCTGCCTGGCTCCCTGGATGCCATCTAAGAAAGAACTTGTCAAAAGCGTTGACTCTCTTCCTAGTTGGCACCAGAGGACTCAGGCAGACCAAATACTGGACACCCGGGTGGACATTCAGGTTATTACCTCAACTTTAATTTGTGCGAGCATGCCATATTTTTTAGAGGTGGAATTTGGTTTTCTAGCAATGAGTAATTATCCTTAGCTCAAAAGGTAACATCCAAGTATCTAAAAAGTGTGTTTTGGCAATCGGCTAGATAACGATAAGAATGTATAAACATATTCGCTGCAAAAAAGCACTTTTAAATTACTTTTAACAGTTCGAGAAGATTCAAATTCTATTGCATGGATTATATATATATATATATATATATATATATATATATATATATATATATATATATATATATATATGTGTGTGTGTGTGTGTGTGTGTGCGCGCGCGTGCGTGTGTGCGCGCGCGCCTTTGTGCTAACCCTATTGTGGAGTTGCCTGAATTGGGATCAAGAGTAGCTTTGACCTTGAGCTTGTTTATTGGAATACAAGTCTCGTGCAAAAGTTATCGTGCCAAATGAAGACTTCATTTCCCCCCGGGGACTCTTGTTGATGATCTGTGAAGAAATGTGACTTACTTATTGAAGTTCAAATATTGCTCAACTGAAACAGAAACACTCATGACCTTGCCCAGTATGCTGCAAAGTTTGCAGAGGATGTGGTGAACGATCGAGCGAGACAAAGATGCTCAAACCTCCTTTGTTTGCTAAGCCCATGTAATTTCTAGCTTAGTTATTACAACATATATGAAACAAGAAGTCAAGAAACAAAAAAACTTTTGACAAACGAAATTACAGTTGAGCACGAAGTTTTTCTAAGACATATTTACCATGATTTGTTAAAGGTTCTACAAGAATATGAGAACAAGTACTTGGAGTAAAAGTTGCTAGACTAATGTATTACGATCTTGATTCTTTGTTTCGCTAAATTCTGGTGGTGAGTTTTTCTGTAATAACAGGGGCATGCCCCTTTGCCCTTGTAACTGTTGTGCTTCAAGGAGGAATACGTTTACCTAATATCCAGGAGTACTATATTCGCTAGTAGTTTTGAGAAGGTTTTAATGGAATAATATTCTTGCTAAAAAGAAGTAAAAAAAAGGCTTGACAAAGAAAATTTGGCCCCGCTGCATGAATGGAGATGACCCGTTATAAAGGAATGTGACAATTAATGAGAACAAGTTTTGGACAAACGTGGCCTGTTGCATGCATGAAAACCTATTCTTAAGGGCACATGACATTCTTTTACCAATTATAGAAGCACGATTTGACAAGATGATGATGACTCGTGATATGAGAGTTAACATTCCAGCTTGTGACATCGTACACAACAACTGAACAATTACCATTTCGAAATCAAAATTTGCTGAAGGCATTAAGTTTAATGATAATTACATCAGTATCCCTTAGGTTAGTGATAATTACAATTAAGGACATTATTTTTCAAAATGTAACATATCGTGAGAAAAAACTTTGAAAATATAACACCCGTGTCCTACCATCATTGATCCGTTAAAAAATTGTACATTTAGGTTGATGTCATCAATACGTATTCCTAAAATGCCAATACTAGCCTTATTTGATGCATACGTACTATGTACACTATACAATTTAAAACCTTAATATGAAAATCAGGATTTTGAAATCCTAATTTTCAAATATAGGTTTCAAAATCCTAATTCTCTATCTCACAAACTCATCTCATTCTTTATATCCTCCCTTCCTTTACCTACTCGCCGCCCCTCCCTCTCTTGGCTGTACCCCGCCGCTGCCCTCTCTTCCCCCACCAACCCGCTGTGGCCGCATTCCTTCCCCCCAACCCCGCTACCCACCCCCTCCCTTCCCTCACCCCGCTGCCCGCCCCTTCTTTCCTCCTAGCCCTAACCCCGTTGCCCCTTCCTTTTCCCGAACTGCTGTCGCGCCCATCCCTTTTCCCACTGCCCCCAGCAACAATCCTAAGAACCTTGACCGAGTCAAAAGTCTAGCTAGTGAAGGCATTTCATGACGAAGACGAGAGAGATCGACCTTTACCTTAAAGCACCATCTCTGGTTATTACGAGAACCGAAAAAGAGCACCATTTATGGATAAAGGGGAACCGGCCAATCGGGTTAATTTCACCAAGAATATGGCTTTGAATTTAGGGCTTCTAAGTGTTAATTATGCAATGTCAAAGAATTGCTACCTGTTAATGGTGAGAATTATCTTACAAAAATTAATTTTTCTTTTGTCATTCATTTAAAAAATTGCTACTTGTTTGGAGGTTGATGATGGCAGTGCGATGACGGAGTTTGGAGATTGATGTTGAGGCGCGGTGGAGGTGGTGCCACCGTGATAATGGCGGCACTGTGGAGGTGGTGCTATAGAGGTAGTGTGTGTGAAGAAAAAAGGGTGAGATGGATGGTGTTTCAGAAATTTACTTTCAAAAGCAGGGGTAATACAGACATTTCATAAAACAGTTATGTATTTTTGTATTCCGCTTGGTCAACGGATATATGTGTAATTTGTCCAAACTAATAGACACGCCTGTAATATCACCCTAACCTCAACTGCTGTAATTATCCTTAAGTTGATTGCACAGTATCCCTATAAGCATCACCAGTAGGGGAACCAAAATTTGACTATCTACAATCATATTGACAGCAGGTCTTAGCTCTAACAGCTATGAAATATCAGCAAAAAACTCTCTTCCTCCTTTAATTGCCCTCAACTAATATAGCACCAAATCTGAGCTAAACTGAGCTGATGAACCCTTCACGTTCAATATAATCTTCAACTCACATGATGGAGGGAGGGCTCATTGCCAGGGACCTCATAAATATAAGGTGTTCTGCCATGAATTGGACGGTAAGATACCCAAAGAGGGGGCATGATTGTGGCCTAAGTTTTCTTCTTTATTTCCTTCTTCTCATCGTCCTTCTCATCTGGGCCGACACTGTCCAGCTCCTCAAAGCCCACGTTCTTCCTTAGCAACATCGTGAGAATAACCGCGTCGATTCCATCTCCGACCACCTCTAGCTGATTCTTTCCTTCGCCCTTCAAAGCTGTTGATTCTACTCCTGAAAAGATTTGCAAGCATTCAATTCATTGTGTCGTATGAAGCCATATGAAATTAAGCACCACCTATCTACCTGGACGATGTCGACACTTGCATACAACAACCTTATACAATAGACCGTAACTTCACTACATATGGACTATTCACTATGTCAAGTCCCACATTGACAATACAAGGGGTTTGAGATCGGTTCTTATACCTGGTAGGCTTTCTCTACTCTTGAGCATGCTTTTGAGTTGGACATCAGGTTCAACATGGTATAAGAGTTAGGCTTCTGCTGCCCCATTCAATCCAACGAGACCATCTCTTATTCAAGAGCGGCACCTCTTATTCCCATACTTCGCATGAGGGCGGGTGTCAAATCCCACATCGACAATACATGAGGTTTGTGATTGGTTCTTATACCTAGTGGGCTTCCCCTACTCTTGAGCATGCTTTGAGGTTGAATACCAGATTCAACACACTGTAATTCTGAATTACGTATCGTTTTAAAAATGTTTGAATTCTCTTTGCCAAGGTTCTAGAAAGTGGGATTAATTCCCGTCGGTGCAAGATATGTTATGTCGGAACAATATTCAATAAGAATTACCCATGCAACCCGATACGATATTTTGCCAAAAACTAAATCGGTTGTTACTCGTCCAGTAAGGCATACGTGTAATCCTATCTACCTGCTAGTGACTAATACACATGAGATAAGGGTACACCTTAGCTACACTTTAGCGTAAGATAATAATGGAGGAAAGTGATAGAGCTAAACTCTAAAGAGTTTTATTGACTTGTATTCATTTTTTGAATATTGTAATAATTCATTGTTCTTGGAACCGGTTCTCTCTACTTATTGCCTATTAGGACTGTTTAACAAAAAAAAAGAAACAAATACTTCAATTGCAGAATGTAAGCATTAAGAGAGGAGAGGTATTTCTTATCAGTCACACCAACCGCAATCTTTGTGGCCTTTGAGCGACTCTTCTGATCATGTATTGACACTTCAATCACCACCTTTTGCTGCAATAAGATACATAAACTCAAAATTCATACAATTGATTTAGCAAATTAGAAAAAGCTGCACAATATACCACACAGATGTCTACCTTCATGGTTGTTGAGTACGTTGATGACCAGAAAGTTATGCCGACAGGATATAGTTGGAAATACAGAGAGTAGCTGCCGTGAGAGGCCTTGAGATAAAGATGTCAGATGGGCCGGGCTTGGGGCGGCCCAGCCCAAGCCCAACGGGCCTCCAATGAAATGGGCTGGGCTTGGGCCTGATGATTGCAAAACGGGCAGGGCCTGCAATCTGGGATATATGGGCCCAGTCCAAGCCCTGGCCCTAAGCCTAATATTTAGGGTAGGGCTTGGGCCCAAATTTTTTTTTGTTCCCAACTACTTGTTATTTACATGCATCGATGGCCAACAAGAATACATCAAATTTGCCTATTAAATGGTAATGTAGTTCATGAAGCATATGCATAAAAGTTGCCTACCGCTTCTTTATTTCTATTTCTTACCCTGTCTAATGTATGCTTGAATCTTCAGGTGGATCACTTCTGTCTGGATTTTCAAATTCTTTTCCTTTGTAATTTGTGGTAAGACAACTGACTCGTAGTAGAACTTCTACTACGAGCAGGCTGTCTTGGCTCATGAGCTAGGTCACCTTAAATGTGATCATGGTGTATGGCTGACATTTGCAAATATTTTCACGCTTGAGGCCTATACTATACCTGGTAGGTCATTTTGAGCTGTATAGGTGAATCTATTATAATAGTTTTGCTTAATAACTTTGTCGTGCTAAATGATGGAACATTTATTGTTTTGACTGGAGAAGGAAATTTATTGAGTCTACATTTTGGTGGTTCTTGTGCAAGAGATTATATAGGTTTTGAGATAGGCCCATATTAGAGAAATAACTTCGTCAAAATCTTTTGAGTATTTGAGTATACTATAGACTGTTTAAGCACAGCTTTAGACACATACATAGGTTATTTGCTTTGTTGCTTGGGGCTTAATTGACATATAGCAGATGCTGTGTAAGTTGGTGTTAGTATAATGAGTAAATTTTGGTTGGCACGACTAGTCATAATTAATTTCATAGGTTCCTGTCAAGCTAATTATACTTAAAAACAAAGCTTCTGCAGAGCTCTACAAATTGAAACTCCTAGTCTTAAGAATTTTCTGATGGATAGCCCATTTAATTCTCAGCTCCAACATTGTGGAGTAGTTTCTAGCATTCTCAGCCACAGCTTGTATCTGTTCGAAATGGTTATCTAGGAAATGAGTTTAATTTTTTTGTGTTGGGGCCATAATTGGGCCAGAATTGGGTTTTTTTCGGGCCGGGCCTTCCTCTTGAAAACTCTGACGTGGTCCAAGCCCAGGCCCAAAGCCTTATTTTTGCAGGCCGCTGCTGTTCACAAGAGGGCCGGGCCAGCCTGAGCTTTTTCGAGCCGTTAGAAGCGGGATTGCCGTGAAGAGTACTGAACAGTCATTTTAGCTATTTATGATCCTGGGCGTATGGTGATTAATGTTACACGTAAACGACACGGTCTGAGTTGTTACACAGAACCATCTTTGACCAGGTCAAGAAGATTAATATTTATGACAGACTGACAGTCCAAGTCTTTCTTAAAAGGATCACATATACTACGGATAAGGTTGTCATTGTCCAGGGTCATACATACATAAGGTTATGATAGTCCGAGACTAATGAGAAGGGTCCCAAAGGTCGTCTTCCAAGCAACCTCCCGGAAAGAGGCTGCGCTTACTGCCATGAAACACGAGCTACATGAACAAATTCAAGAAGTTGGGTTCAGAGTTATACATGGTTGGCTATTGTTTACTGCCGTTAGGGCGGGAAATGAACAGAGCTGTTCACGAACGGCTCGTGGTTCGTTCTTTATAAAACTCGTTCATGTCCGTTCGTCTATTATACGAATAGAACATGAACAAATTTTTAGAGCTTGTTTAATAAATGAGCCGAACATGAACACTCCAAAATGTTCACAAATGTGTTCGCGAACAGCTCGTCTAAATAATAAATTAATTATAAATTTATAATATGTTTAAATAAATAATATTTACATAAATCATATAATTTAAATTTAAAATTTTAGGCCCTAGAGTCAATTAGCCCAACTCTAAGCCAGCCCATGATTATATATCAAAGCATAATCCAATTTTTAAATAGCCCAACTTATGAAGCCCAACATCCCAAAAGCCCTTACTATATAAACTAAAAACATAAATCTGAACATCTCCTAGCGCCTCCCTCTTCCCAAACACACACACTGCCGCACTTGTCTCAAACATACACACCAACGACAAATCACGCCGCTCTTGCCTCAAACACACACACCATCGGCAGATCTCAAACACACCTTGATCTCCCATCGCCTCCTTCATCTCAAACAGACACACCCTTCACAGATCAGAAGATCGTATCGCACATAGCGCCTCTCTTCCTCACAGATTGGCAGATCGCACATCTCTCTCTGTTCACATTAACATCACAGCTTCGATGTCGTCTTTGCCTATCTCCAGTGCCAATATTGCCAGAATCTGCTTTGACAAGAATATAAACCTTTATCGATAGCTATGGAGGGGTTGCTGGCCACTGGGAGCAAAGCCGCAAAGCCAAGAGCTCAACCTCGTATCTACATCCTTCCTCATTTCTTCTGTATTTCAATTTTTTATTACAGCTTGATTGCAAAGGGTTTGGGATTTTTGAGCAAATTTAGGGATTTGGTTGAAAGTTTAACACGAATACGAGCCGAGTTCTTGAACTCGTGTTTGGCTCGTATTGTTAAACGAGTTGAACGAGTCAAGCCGAGTTCGAACATTGATATTTTGCCTCTAAACGAACTCTAGCCGAGCTCGAACATACCAAAATTTAAACAAACCGAGTTCAAACACACCCATGTTCGGCTCGAACTTAGTTCGTATGCAGCCCTAACTGCCGTGATACATCTACTCTTTTTTGTTGTCGAGTCCTAATGAGAGTCACAGATGCCTCCATTTTACATGTCCTGAGAGAGGGTAATAAATGTGCATATATACTGGCTAATATTAAAGCTTATAAGGACCGTACATTAGATTATCTGGAGCAACTCCAGTCGTAATTAATACTTTGTTTAGGCAAGATGCCGAAGGATTAGCTAGGATGTTGCGTCTATAATATTTAGCACTTTTATTTCCTTGGCACCAAAAAAAAAAAGTTCTACTCTTATCTGTTGTGATAGAAGAAATTATTTTTATTACTCACTCATGCATGGTATGGCCAAAAAAGAATTTTTTATGGTAAAATCTACCTAACTACTGATAATATAACAACTTATCTTAAACGATAATATTTCAGGTGTGAACCTTAACTCAACCGTAAAATTGCTCTAAAATCGTTACATGGAAGGAACAATTTCAAATTGCAAATTTTCTTTCAGAATAAGAGGAGTAACCTCGTGTACATCAATTATCAACCAACTGTGCAATGACAAGAACATTATGCACTGGGGTCATCCTTCTTGCCTGTGTACATAACTTAATTATATCAAGACTCAGATTACGGTATTCAAAAAGTCATATCAAGACAACGAGATTGAGAAAAACATAGAATGAGATTGGAAATTATGTTGTTCAGTCAATTCCTCCGAATATGAGACACATCAAGAGAGCAAGATTGATGAAAAAAAAGAGGAAACCACACATATACACCACATATGCATGTACTTCACGTCTGTAATCACCACTACAAGAAAAAGAGTTTTTTTGCGACAGACTTTTAGTAACGGAATGATTTCTGTCGCTAAAAGTCACCTTCAGCGAAGGATTGAACCGTCTCTAAAAGTCTATCATAAAAAGTCTTTAGCGACAGGGTCATCCGTTGGTACAAACCTTTACCGACGAAGTTTTAGAGACGGCTTTTCTGTTGCTAAAAGTTTTTAAATTTTTTTTTAATTTTTGATCACCTTTTTTAATTTTTTTAGCGACGGAATCATCCCGTCGCTAAACATTCCGTTGCTAAAAGTATTTTAGCGATGACATTTTGTCGTCGCTAAAAATGACCGTAGCTTTGGCTTTTAGCGACAGGCTTTTAGCAACGAAATATTCCATCGCTAAAAGTCCTGTCATAAAAGCCCTAATTTTTCCCTCTTCTCTCCACAGCCGTAGACCTCCACTCCTATTCTCTCAGCTCCACAGCCCACCGCCTCCACCGACCACCGACCACCAGTTAACTGGTTCAAATAGGTTTAATCGTGGCTAATTGCAATTAATTGGTCCAATTAGGATTACACCAGGGCTAATTAGGGTTTATTGGTTCAATTAGGGTAAATCAGGATTAATTAGGGCTAATTAGTTCAATTAGGTTGATGCCAAGGAAAGTGAGTTCGCAGTTGACGTGGTGGTGCCACAAGGAATGCAGTCCGAGTCATATGCCAAGTGTGCTGATATGGGACACAACAGGGTGGAGAAAGGGTAGAGATCAAGGCTTCCCAGACAGAGCCTGAGTGTAGCAGTGCTGGGAGGGTGATGGCGCAGGGCGAATACACGACGATAGTCACGATCCGATGCTTTGGTCCAGAGTTAAGGTCCTGTATGTTTCTCTCTCTAAAATTCTAAAAAGAGAAAGTGAAAGTGAGAGTGAATTCTGAGCATCTAAAAATCTGAAGTCCTCCAAATGAATTAGCAAGACCTCTATTTATAGAGGTTGAGATGATGATGTCATCATACAACAAGTGGCGCTCCCCGGGAGTAACACGTCACTGAGGGGTCTACAGCTGCTGGTGCTCCACGGACTGTCGAATCGCATATTCACTCGGCCTACCCCGCACAACGTCACTCTATCTATTTGGAAAGATTGGCTCCCACAGCGTCGGTGCGGCCAAAGAATCCCCTTGATCTAGCCACCAATCCAAGCCCTTGTAGAGTCCCATAAGCCTAGCAGCAGTAGGGAAGACCCGACGCCCAACTGCCATGTGGACTAGGCGCGATGCCTTCCGTAGACCTACTCCCATCTCAGAATGACCTGGGGGTCATAGTCCCTAAGGATGCCGATGTGATCCCCTAGTGTCAGAGCACGTAGGCTAGTCACACAGGCACCCTGGTGAAGATAGTGTCCTAGAGGAGTCGCCTATCCCACGGGTAAGTCCTTGTGTCGGAGCACTCGGAGAATGTCAAGGTAGCATCCCAGATGAGCCGTCTACCTGACGGGCCGAGGTAGCATCTCGAAGGAACCGTCTACCTGGCAAAAAAAGAGCTGAAAAGCTTCCTAGCGGAGATAGTGTCTTAGAGAGCGAGCCTATCCTACGGGTGAGTCCTTGTGACGGAGCACTCGGAGCGCATCGAGGTAATATCCCAAAGGAGCCGTCTACCTGACGAATCAATGTAGCATCCCGAAGGAGCCTTCTACCTAGCGAAATGGGAGTTAAAAAGCTCCTTGGCGGAGATAGTGTCTCAGACGAGTCGCCTATCCCTGCGGGTGAGTCCTTGTGCCGGAGCACTCGAAGCGTATCGAGGTAGCATCCTGGAGGAGCCGTCTACCTGAAGGGCCAAGGTAGCATCCCAGAGGAGCCATCTACCTGACAGAAGGGGAGTTGAAAAGCTCCCTAGAGGAGA
This sequence comes from Escallonia herrerae, assembly GCA_033070095.1. Classification (NCBI taxonomy): domain Eukaryota; kingdom Viridiplantae; phylum Streptophyta; class Magnoliopsida; order Escalloniales; family Escalloniaceae; genus Escallonia; species Escallonia herrerae. The sequence goes on from JAVXUP010000545.1 coordinate 385,834, forward strand.
TAGTGTCCCAGAGGAATCGCCTACCCCCACGGGTGAGTCCTTGTGCTGGAGCACTCGGAGCGCATCGAGGTAGCATCCCAGAGGAGCCGTCTACCTGATAGAAGAGGAATTAAAAAACTTTCTTACAGAGATAGTGTCCCGGAGGAGTCGCCTATCCCCACGGGATGCTGCACATTCTTGAGAGTGGGTCGAATCATGTTCCACGTCCATGGAGGGGGAGCATGGTGTGGTAAACGAGTGTGGTGCCCGGGGGGCATGAAACATGATTGTGGCATTGTGACAGAGAGCTTGGGGGCACAGCTGTATCAGTAGCACAACGCATGGGCGCGTCATATTGTATGGTGCCGTGGGCACGATAGTGTGACAGAGAGCCAGGGGGCACGACTGTATCAACGACACGGCGCATGGGTGCGGCAGAGTATGTATGGTGACGGCACGCAGAGAGACGAGGGTCGCAGAGATGGCGGGCGGGCGAGGGCTACAAGTGTCATAGAGACGGTGCATGAGCACAAGCAACGGGCGTCACAAAGATGGCGCTCGGGAGACCTGAGTCACGAAGACGGCAATGGGCGACGAAGGTCGCAGAGACGAAGCGCGGGCAACCAGCGTCGCAGATATGGCGTGCGGGTGACGGGTGTTGTGGACGATGCATGGTCCCTTGAAGAGAATTAAAAGGATGGGGTCCACCCCTTGAAAGGGAAGGTGGCTGACCCCTTAAGGTGGCCGACCCCCCCCCCCCAAGGTGGTCGACCCCCCAATGGGGAAGGCACCCCAATGTTATTTCACGAGCAATTCACGTGACTTGAGTATGTGTCACGTTGACCGGCTTGCGAGCGTTGGAAAATTGACTGATGAATATGTGACGTGTCGTGCAAAATAGGACCCCTGGTGGGCTCTTGGGTGCGACCAAAGTCGGTTTGGAACATAAGCCCCCTTGTATGGTATATGTGGAGGGACGACCCGAGCAGGCTCTGTACGCATATTCACAAGTTCACACTTAGAAGAATTTTTTTACGTCGCGATGGTGGGTGTGGCGAGAGTGTGGTGACAGTCGCAAGGGTGCGGTTTATGCGAGTTTAGCCGAAGTTGCAAAAAAAATACTTAGTATGAAAAATTGATGAAATGGATAAGGGAAGGAGCGCCGTGAAGGGTGGCAAGCAAGGTGAGCGTTGTGTCCCCACGATTTTTTTTGTGCAACGCTTGTGAGAATGGTGGCGATGGTGGTTAGTGATGGTGATGTTGTTTGGCTGATGTGGGTGAAGGCCTTGGTGTGAAGGTGGTTGTGTAGGTGGGATGGGTAAGGGTCGAAGGGAGTGACCGAGGGTGGTCCAGGTGCGAGCGAGGCCGAAGTGGGTAGGGGGCCGAAGCCAAAGGTGGTGGGCCAAAATGGCGTGGCACTGTGGCCTAAGAATATGGCAGTGAAGGCGACGCAGGGATACCGCGGCGGCGCAAGGTATGCTGGCTTACAAGGGGGTCGTAAGGGGTCGACTGGGGTAGGGGGTTGGCCATGGTGGGGTGGGGTAGAGTGGGAGGGTCGGGGGCTAAAGCTTAAGGAAAAAATAGGAAGAAGAAAGAGGAGGCGACGGTAATGAAGATGGTTGAAGGTGAAGGTGGGTTGGCAGGGTAGAGGAGTTGGCCCGTGGAAGGGTTGTCGAATAGGGGGTCGGCGAGGGTGGGGTCGTCAACTTTGGGCTTTTTGGACGAATGAGGTGGTAGAATAAAGAAGAAAGCTCGGCGCGGCGGGCTGCTTCGGCAGGCCGGAGGCAGGGGAGAGATGAGAGGGGGGTTGGCTTGGGTGGGCGGAGGTCGGCCAGGGGTGGGTGGCTTGATAGAGTGGGGCATGGGTTCAGCCCTGATGGAGGGCCTCGGGTGAAGAAAAGAAAAAAGAAGGGGACAGTGGCACGACGCTGGAGGTTGCCGCGGGGGTGAGGGACAGAGGAAGGAGAGGGAGGTCAAGGGGGGTCGGTGAGGGCGGGGGTTAGAAGCGGAGGGGCTGTCGGCGCGAAGGAAGGCCGGAGGTCGGCGGCTGCACCAAGGGGGCGGTGCATGGTGAAGAGAGAGGGATATTAATGTTAGGAAAATTAAGGGTTCGGGGAAACGGGTCGTGTTTCAGATATAGATCGGGTGGGTTCGTGTTTCAGAGGGGGTGCCGACGGGTCACGCACGAGTCGAATTGCGTTTCGGGTCAGGCTGCCGGGGTTTGATGTGTGTTTTTGAAAGTTTGAATTTTGAAATACAATTTCAATTTCAATTTTTTTTGCCCCAAGGAGGGAGGCCCCCAATGAATTTTCAAAGTGTATATAAAGAGAAAAAGGGTGTGAATGAGAAATTTTGATGAAGAGAAATTTCAAAATGAAAGGAACAAGATGAAGGGGAGTGGTGGGGGATGGAAAAACTTTGTAAAATTTTTCTAAGTGTGGAGAGAGGGTGAGGGGGATGGTGGTTACATGAAAGAGAAAGTTTTTGCAAAATTTTTCTAAGTCCCAAAATTTTGGTTGAAAAGTTTATCTAAGTATTGAGCTTGGGCAAGGGAGGCCGCGGGGGGTGGTGACCCGACTGCAAAAAATGAACAAAATTTTCTAAGTGCTGAGAAAATTCCCCGAAGGAGCATATAATGAAGGGGGGTGAAAATTTTTGTTGAAAATTTTTCTAAGTGTTGAAAAGAGCATGGAAGAGGTTAAGGATGGAAATTTTTTGAAAATTTATCTATGTCCCAAAAAAAGAGAGTGGAGCTTGGGCAAAGGTGCCGAGGAAGGCTGCCGGGGGTGGTGATCCGACAGCGAAAAATGAAGAATTTTTTCTAAGTATTGAAAGAAAAAGAAATGGATATGGGGTAGTGATGTGACCGCGACCACAAGGGGTTGAGATGAGAAGGAGGGGTGACTTAGGATGGCGGGCTAGCATGGACGACCGACTGAGTCACAGAGGGCACAGGTAGCGTGGCTCGAGCCACCCTGTGCACCACCTAACAAGTCGCTGGGGAATGTGAGGCAGGGGGAGGGAGAGAACCTGGCCTACGTGAGGTAGGGAAGGGGTGAAGCCCTCGAGGGAGTAGGTGATGGCGTCAAGGGTGGTGTCAGTAGGTTTGTGCAAGAGTAATTGTGACTTGAAAATTTTCTAAGTCTAAAAGATATAACTTCATTAATAACAAAAGGGAGGCAACATGCCTTGGTACAAAGGGAGTAAGCTCATTGAAACTTGAAAAATGAAGGAACAAAATTACAAGTGTAGAAAATGCACTAGATCAGGTTAGGGCTTGGGCAGGTAGGGCATAAGTCACACACTTAGAATTTGAGCTCGCCGGCCACAATCTTGTCAGCGAAGGTGAACTTTAGGCCCATGCACCACTTGAGGTGGTGCCCGACTTTCCGATAATAAGGGCAGTAGTTGGGATGAGCTAGGTCTTCTGGGGTAGGTTCTTTGGCATTGGGGAGGGTTATGAAGTTGTTGTTGATCTAGGTCTCTAGGAGAGCTTTGATGTCTTCAAATTGCATGGGTATTCTGGGGCAGGCGTCAGCTGCCTTCTCTTGTCAGGGTGCCTATCCCTTCCTTAGGATTGGCCCTTGTGGCTGTTGTCGTCGTCACTGGCTGCTTCTGCCGTTGCGACTAAGGCAATATGAGTTTGGGGCTTGGGTCTTTGACGGACCGGCCGAGTCGTAGGTACGTCGTGCAGCTTCTTTGAGATGTCCTCAAGACTGAAGCTGGAGGTTTTCAAGGTAGTCCCTGTAGGTGTCTTTCATGTTCTTGATGCAAATGGGTACAAGGGTCTCATCCTTGCCAAAGTCAGTGCATTCCAAGCACTTGTGATGAAATCGTGTTACATAGGCATTGAGGTCTTCACCGGGGTTCTGGCAGATTTCGGCAATGTCAATGATGGTCACAAGCTTTGTTTCATAATGAAACTTGTCAAGGAAGAGTTGGACCATCTCAGACCAGGATTGGATACTACCGTCGGGGATCTGGTGGTACCAAGAGTAGGCGAGGCCAGTTAGGGATTTGTGAAATTCCTGAATCTTCAAAGTGTCGTCCTCCCCGTAGTGCTCCAGGAAGACAGCAAAATGGGTGTGGTGCTCACCAGCGTTGCCCTCTTTTCCGTTGTACAGGGTGAAGGCTGGTTGCATGTACTTGACAGGGTAGGGCTTGGTAACGAGGCTGCCAGAGTAAGAAGCATGGCCTGATAGCTTAGAGGCAGAGTTTGGTAAAGATGACTGCTCGAGACGGCGGAGGATGGTGTCAAGGTCATGCTTGGTGACATATGAAGCATGCAAGGGTTTGTGCCCTGTCGGAATGATCCTGGCATCAGAGCCCCCAGATGGGGTGACCTGAAGCATTGCGAGGATGACAACGGTAGAGAAGGGTTGGTGTTAGGGAGCAGCTTCTTGGGGTGTGGTTTGCACAAGGGTAGTGCCAGCAGCAGGAGGTCTGCCGTCAGGGAGGGTTGACTGAAGCAAGTCAGGTGCACCACCGGTGTTTAGGTGTCGGTCGGCCATGTTAGGGTTAGGTTCCATCTCAATTGAGTCATACGTCTCTGAAGTACTTCGAGGAAGGGTAAGGCGTGGCACCTCGGGCTGAGGTGCCGCGAGTCCTACTGTAGAGGGCCCGAAGGACCAAGGCAGCGATGGTTACGACACTGGGACTTGGGCAGTGTCCCAAACTAGCCCAGGCCCTGAAGGCTAAATCTTTACAAGAGAGGCCAACCCCAGAGCTTGGGGTGACAAGAGGTGAGCAAGGTGGGGATCTCTAAGGCCTTGAGAAGTTGGCGATAGTGAAGTCAAGACTTGGATTGATTTTTGCACTTCTAAGATGACAACCATGAGAGAAGATTGAGAGTCTTGGAGTTCAGTGATGGCAGGAGTAAGGTGTTGGATTGTGGTGTTGACGATTGCGGCCACATTGGGTGCATCCATCCCGGGGAGAGACTGGAGTTGGTTGTGGCAAGTCTCTTCTTGGTCCTCGTGGTGATGCTCGTCTTAGATGATTGGGTTGAGACTTTGGCTGGTAGTCCTGCGTTGCTGAGGCATGGTTGCTTGGGTGTGTCAGGCAAGGGATGAACTGCACTGCAATGCTCACTTCCCCAGCTGAGTAGCCAAAATGATGCCAAGGAAAGTGGGTTCGCAGTCGACGTGGAGGTGCCACAAGGAATGCAGTTCGAGTCAGATGCCAAGTGTGCTGATGTGGGACTCTACAAGGGCTTGGATTGGTGGCTACATCAAGGGGGTTATCTGGCCACACCAACGCTGTGGGAGCCAGTCTTTCTAGACAGACAGAGCGACACTGTGCGGGGCAGGCCAGGTGAATATGCGATTCGACAGTCCGTGGAGCACCGACATCTGTGGACCCCTCGGTGATGTGTCACTCCCGAGGGGCACCACGTGTCGCGTGATGATATCATCATCTCAACCTCTATAAATAGAGGTCTTGAAAATTCATTTGGAGGACTTTAGATTTTTAGATTCTTAGAATTCACTCACTTTCACTTTCTCTCTCTATATTCTAGAGAAAGAAACATACATGACCTTGACTCTGGACCAAAGCATCAGACCGTGATGATCGTCATGTATTCGCCCTGCGCCATTGCCCTCGCAGCACTGCCACACTCAAGCTCTGTCTGGGAAGCCCTTGGTCTCTACCCTTGCTCCACCCTTGCTGTGTCCCACATCAGGACACTTGGCATCTGACTCGGACTGCATTCCTTGTAGCACCTACATGTCGTCTGCGAACCCACTTTCCTTAGTATCAACCTAATTGAACCAATTAGCCCTTATTGATCCCTATTTACCCTAATTGAACCAATAAACCCTAATTAATCCTAATTGAACCAATTAATCATAATTAGTCGCAATTAAACCTATTTGAACCAGTTACCCTTAAACTCTAAACCTTAATTAAATCCTAATGATCCCTAATAAAGCCTAAGTACATCCAAATTACTCGAAGTGTATGTTAGAATTATTCTGATTTAATTTTTGTGAAATGTCCTTTATTCCATCAAATGCAAAACTTATATGCCTATGTTTATGTACATTCTACATAGTACACTATATCCTCAATTAATCTGTAGTATACATGTTTCATCAATCCCCATGTGACTTGTTAAATTATTCAGATTATAGTTAATTAGCATTATTTTTTTTCAAGTTATTCTGATGTTGAAGCGTTCTTTCTGATTTCCAGAATTGTATTAATGTGAAGTTTTAGACATTGATGCCTTAGTCCCTTTGATTGGTAGTTAGGAGTCACATGAAAATTGAATCCTTCCACAAGGAGTAACTGTAATAAAATAATTTTGATTAATCCTGATTAACCCCTAACACATCCCTAAGCAACCCCAATTAACTATAATTAACTCTGATTCATCCTAATTAAACCTAGTTAACCCTGATCAACCCCGATTAACTGTAATTAACTCTAATTCATCTTAATTAAACCTAATTAACTATTGTTAAACTTAAATAATCCTAAGTAAACATAATTAATCTTGATTATCCTAATTAATCCTAATTAACCCTCAAAACTTCTCTGTTCGCTAAGCCCATGTAATTTCTAGCTTAGTTATTACAACATAAATGAAACAAGAAGTCAAGAAACAAAAAAAATCTTTGAGAAACGAAATTACGGTTAAGCACGAAGTTTTGCTAAGACATATTTACCATGATTGTTAAAGTTTCTACAAGAAGATGAGAACTAGTACTTGGAGTAAAAGTTGCTAGATTAATGTATTAGGATCTTGATTCTTTGTTTCGCTAAGTTATGGTGGCGAGTTTTTCCGTAATAACGGGGGCATGTCCCTTTTTTCCCTTGTAATTGTTGTGCTTCAATGAGGTATACATTTACATAATATCCAGGAGAACTATATTCGCTATCAGTTTCGTGAAGGTTTCAATGGGACAATATTTTCGTTAAAAAGAAGGGGGAAAAAGGTTTGACAAAAAAAATGTAAAGGAATATACTAGATTCCGCACCAAGAAATAAAGAAGAGAATCGAAAAAATAACAGAAAATAGAGACACAAGATTTACGTGGTTCGGCGAAAGCCTACTCCTTGGTGGTAGCAGCGATTTCACTATATTTTTCACTGGAGATTACAGACTTTTGTCTCTCTCAACGAACCCTCTCAAAGAATGACTCCTCTCTTTTGAAGAAAGACTTTTCCTACTCAAAGAAGGACTCTTCTCTCTTGTCTCTTATTCTTAAAACACAATACAAGACAACATATATATACTTAGAGATAAGTAGTGACTTTCTCTAAATAACCAATGTAGGACAAGACTTATATACTTAGGTCCAAGTCACAATCTTTTTTGAATTAAATAACCGATGTGGGACACCCACACATTCTGTTTTTTTTTATCCAAGACTTGTTATCACAAATCTCCACCTTGGCTTAGATAAAACAAGCCACAAACAATCTAAAAATATCATCTGCTGCTACCACACTTGCCCCTTAGGGCTATACATCAAATACTGCTGATACTGATCAAATCTAAGCAATGCTTAAACTTGATCTCTGGAATATGCTTTGTCATTATTTTTCTCTGGATTTTCATCTATGGAAATCTTCTCTACCAGAACAGTACCCTGAGAAACCACGTCCCAAATAAAATGATACCTGACATCAATGTGCTTGGTCCGCTCATGGAACATTTAATTTATGGTCAGATGTATGGCACTTTGACTATCGCAATAAACAGTGCTAGACTCATGCTTCAATCCCAAATCACCAACCAAGCCCTTCAACCAAATATCTTCCTTCACTGCATTGGTTGCCGCTATGTACTCAGCTTCTGTAGTAAACAAGGCAACAATAGTCTTAAGAGTAGCCTTCCAACTGATCACATAGCTCAAAAAAGTGAAGACATATTATGTCAAAGATCTCTTCCTATCCAAATCTCCAGCATAGTCTGAATCCACATATCCAATAACAAGCCCCGATGATAGACTAAACCAGTATCCTCAGTAGCTCTCAGATATCGAAGTGTCCATTTCACTGCCTGTCAATGAGCTTTCCTAGGACTACCATGTACCTGCTAACCACACTAACTGCATGAGAAATATCCGATCTCGTACAAACCATAGCATACATGAGACTGCCTACTGAACTAGCATATGGAACACACGTCATGTGCTCCACCTTCTCCTAAGTCTATGGGGAATCAGCTGCTGAAAGCTTGAAGTGTGCCGCCAAAGGAATAGTCATAGGTTTAGAGTTTTTCATACCAAAGCGCTGCAGTACTCGCTCAATGTACTTTTTCTAGGACAAGTACAAAATTCCTGTAGGTTTATCCCTCTGAATCTCCATCCCTAATATCCTCTTTGCTGCACCTAAGTCTTTCATCTCAAATTCCCTTTTCAACTGCTCTTTTAAACCATTGACATCTGACATCGATTTTGCAACAATCAACATGTCATCAACATACAACAACAAGTATATATGAGAACCGTCTGCGAGCCTCTGGTGATACACACAACTATCATAGGCACTCCTGATGTAATCTCTCTCTGCCATGAAAGTGTCGAACCGCTTCTACCACTACCTTGGAGATTGTTTTAATCCATACAAGGATTTCTTCAACATGCAAACATGATCTTCCTTATCTTGGATCACAAATACCTTTGGTTGATGCATGAATATCTGCTCTTCCAACTCACCGTGTAGAAAAGTTGTCTTGACATCCAGCTGTTCTAACTCCAAGTCATATAGAGCAACCATAGTAAGCAACACCCTTATCGAAGTATGTTTTACTACAGGAGAAAATATTTTATTATAATCAATACCTTCTCTCTGAGTAAAACCTTTACCTACCAAGCGTGCTTTATACCTTACATCTTCCGTTCCAGGAATTCCCTCATTCTTCTTGTAGACTCATTTGCAACCAACAATCTTCTGGCCCACAGGCAGTTTCACCAACTATCCATTGTGCTGATTCTGTGCTCTTGATGTCATCTTTGTATGTAACAGGCTCTTCAACCTTAATATTCTCTGCCACACTAAGAGCATAAGCCACTATCCGTATATCCATACTTCTGAAGAGGTCGAACTTCTCTTCTCAGTCTGTTTCCGACAATGTTATACTGCAGTTCCTGAGGTTCTTTATTCTCCTCGGTAGAATGAGAACCATCATCCTCATCTGTAGGAATTATAGGAAAAGAATCTGGAGCTCGAACCTCTAGCTCCACCTTCTCCCTGACATTGTGGTCTTTTCCTACATCAATAAACTTCTTCTTCTTCGAAAGCATCGAAGACTCATCAAAGGTCACATCTCTGCTAATTAGGAACCTGGATGACTTAGAATCATGATACCATAACCGGTACCCTTTTACCTCATTTGCATAGCCTAGGAAAATGCACTTCTTTGCTCCTGGCTCAAGTTTACCATCATTAACATGAGTATAAGCAGGACAACCAAATATCCTAAAATTTTCATAATAAGCATGCTTACCAGACCAAACTTATTCAGGAGTCTTGCAATCAATTGCAGTTGATGGAGACCTATTTACCAAATATGCAGCTGTGTTAACAGCTTCTGCCTAAAATTTCTTCAATAACCCGGTGTTTGAAAGCATACATCGAGCCCTCTTAAGGAGAGTCCTATTTATCTGTTCTACAACTTCATTCTGCTGTGGCATTTTTCTAAAAGGGTGATGCCTCACTATGCCTTCATTCTTGCAGAACTTAGAAAACTCATCCAAGCAGAATTCCATGCCATTGTCAGTCCTCAAGCATTTAATTTCTTTGTCGGTTTGTTTTTCAATCATCATCTTAAATTGCTTCCATTATACAAAGACATCACTCTTCTTTTTCAAGATGTACACCCAGACCTTTCTTGAGAAGTCATCAATAAAGGTTAACATACCCTTAGAAGGAACCGTGGAAGGACCCCAAAGATCTGAATGGATATAATCCACTGTACCTTTGGTGGTATGAATAGCCCGATTGAATTTTACCCTGCACTGCTTCTCGAAGACATAATGCTCACAAAAATCCAGCTTCCAGGTATTCTTACTTCCCAGCAAAACTTGTTTGCTTAGCACATCCATACCCCCTCACTCAAATGCCCAAGACACATATGCCAAAGTTTGGTAGTGTCAGAATCTATATCAGAAGATGAAGCTGATGCTCATGCTCCTATAACTGTGCTACCCTGTAACAAATAGAGACTATTTTGTTTTAACCCCTTCATCACAACAAGAGCACCCTTCATTATCCTTATAACTCCACTTGCAGCCTGATAGCTACAACCATTGTAGTCAAGCGTACCCAAAGAAACCAAATTTTTCCTCAGCTCTGGAACTTGCCTGACATTAGTCAAAGTTCTCACAATACCATCCTGCTTCCTAATCTAAATTGAACCTATCTCAACCACCTTACAGGCGACATCGTTTCCCATAAGGGCTTTAGCACCATCAAATGAGCGATAAGTGGCAAACCATCCCTATTGGGACGCATATGATAGGAGCAACTCGTATCAAGAATCCACCCTCTATCTAAGGAACTGATAGTAACTGAGAGAACATCTGCACCATCAGAATTATCATCTACTACTCCAGCATCAGCCGTCTTGAAATTATCTTTTTTATTCCCTTTATGCTCAGGACAATCCTTTTTGTAATGTCCTTCCTTGTGACAATGATATCACTTCAATTTTCTGGTCTTTGACTGAGACCGATCTTCCTTTATTTCTAAACCCAGCATGGTCAGTGCTTCGGCCTCGAGCCATCAGACCATCACCATGTGGTTCTCCCCTATTTTCTGAAATCTTCTTCCTTAATTCCTGAGAATTTATCACAGCCTCAACTTCCTCCATGGAGATACTGTCCTTCCCATATAATAAGGTAGTAACAAGATGTTCATATGACGGAGGTAAAGAACACAGCAACAATAAAGCTTTATCATCATCCTCTATCTTGATATCAATATTTTGCAGGTCTAATATTACCTTGTTATATTGATCAAGATGATCACTGATCGATATACCATCTTTCATCCAAAGAGTATACAACCGTTGCTTTAAATACATGCGATTTGTCAGAAACTTCCACTACAAGGAAAATGCCTTTTACCGATGAAATTTAGCGATGGAACTTGTTCCGTCGCTAAAAGCCACCTTTGCCGACGAAATTAGGTTCCGTCACTAATAACGTTGGAGGGAAAAATGCGCGGGAAGGAAAAATAGGCGACGGAAGCTTCCATCACAAATGATTTAGCGACGGAATTTAGTGACGGATTTCACCAATAGAAGTATTTTCATCGGTAAAGGTATTATTTTAATGATTTTATAAGAGAAAAATAATTTTACTAATTATTGAAAATAGACAAATAACATATAATAAACAAAAAAAAGAAAAAGAAAAGAACATCATCAAAGGGTTTCATCGACCAAAAGAACAGAACAGGAGAGCTTGGCGCCACCGTCCCGCCCACCCCCGTCGTAGTTGTGGAACAACCCTTCGCGCACGCCACCGTCACTCCCACTCTGAAGGTTTGTGCAAAGCCTCCTTCCAGCTGATAGAATTTTTCTGTACGTTTGGGTCACTAACTGTTACGGTCTGATTTTTGGTATAATCAAATTAGGGTTCTTATTTCAATACATTTGGGTCTTCAATCTTCTGATCTTCCTCTGAGTCTCATCTTCTTGCAAGGTAATTCTTCCTCTCACTCTCATGTCTCAACTCTTTCTCTAGTTTTAATTCTAAATCTTGTGATAATCCCTTTTGATATTTTTTTGGTTTGCGTATTGATTTGTCGATTTGCTTATATATATGAGCTCTAGATTGTGTGATAATCCCTTTTTGGTACGGTGGTTTTGTTTGTTTGAGACCATTTATACAAGATCTTGGTTTGCACTGCACATGTTTGATATCATGTCTGTGTGGAGTTCAAACTTGCTGCCAGTAGCTTGTGTTCACTTCAAGCTTGGATCAAAATTTATGTTGGTCATCCCCAACTTTACACTGATTTGGAGGGTGGTCAAAATTTTACACCTAATATTGCTGGAATAACTTCATTCCGTTAAGTTATGATATATAGTCTTTATCCCAATTGTATATGTCATTGTCTGTTAAGTTCTGGGCTTATATTTCCTTACACAGTTGCATTATAGTCTTTTAGTCTTAACTTCTTAACCCTTTTGGTTATGTGATTCTTGAATGACTTCTACTGTACGGATGAAAGATCATGAATCTGTTAATATTGGATGGATTCATGAAAACACATTCGTGTAAAACCACGTATATTGGGCATTAACCTTAGACAAATTCCCTATGACTAGTCACATATTTGCAATATGTAATATAGATATAATGAAGTTGATCCAGAGGGAGGAGCAAGCACTAAGCAAAGCACTAGCTAGAGCCATACATGTGAGTGCAGAATCTTTGTGGAGAGACCACATTACATGGAGCAAAACACATTTAAGGAATCTAATTAAGTAGTACCTTTGACTTTGACATTGTGTTTCCGACTCTCGTAGCCAACCCCTCTTGCCGCCCCTTGCTGGAAAACAAAATCAATATTTTGCTTATGTAGCTTACCCACTTGACCTTTTTAAACAAGGCCCTAATCCTAAGATGTTAAGTTTCACTGTAGGCAACATCTTTGAATTCAAAGCCCTGCGGGCTCTGCTTATGTGCTGGGTTAGAGGGTAACTTAATTATGTACATTAGTGTTTAAACTGTGTTTGACTAGCAACATAGAGCCTGGTGGATATAACTAATTTTGGCTGCGTTTAATAATTTTTTAAGCATATATTCATTCCTTTGTTTGGATCAAAATCAACATAAATTGGGGGTAACCAATCATATCTATACACGTGTTCGGCTTGACAATCAGATTTGCGTGGCACAATTATAAACTTGTGATATGTTTCTGTTCATTGTAGTTAAAAAACACTAATGAAGAACAAAATAACCATAAATGACACGTTTTTATATATAATGAAACCACATTCCACTTTAAATCATGAAAAATTAAGACAACTAAGAAGTACATTTTAGTGTTTTTCCTTACTTCTTTTTGTGTATTTACATTTACATTTGCATTTTATGGTCAGAATCCTAAATGGCAGGAAAAATCTAGATGTGCAAAGACAAATCGATCTGCAAATGATGAGCCATCTCACACAGGTGGTTCCGTGCCGCATGCTGTTATTGGAGTTGAATTGAAAGAGAAGATGCCAGATATTAGCGACACGAAGTTGAACCTAGAGGTGTACGAATTAACAAATAAACTTAAACATGATTCTAATGGTCAGCCATTAGAAGAGCAAGACCGCTCATGTCTCAAAAAAGGCAAAGGCTATTCGCGTAAGTTTGTTTTTGCAACTGATTTTTCATCTATTTTGTCTGATGAATCTCTAACTCGACTTGCATTTTGCATGAGTTACAGGACGCATTTGCTGTGAGATTTGATGAAATTAGTTCTCAGGAGCCCAACTCTTCCTTGATAGATTATGATGCAGCAGAATTGTGGCGACAAATGCCTGGGGTTCACGACAAGAAAGGACGTATATGTCGTACTCACAAAATCGCACAAGATGCCAGGGCATCGATGCATATTTCACTAGACCAGCCTCCATCCTCCGAAAATTGGAAAGACGAAATTGATAAGATTGTGCAGCTTGAGGCGTAGAAGATGAAATAGATTAAAATTGCTAAGCTTGTAGAGATTGAGGTGGAAAAATGGATGAAAGAGAAGGACCTGCAGCATGTATCAAACCTCATGCTTCATTCATGTTTAAGGCCAATATTAAGTATCAGTTCAGCAACTAACTCAATATTAAGTATCAGTTCTACTTGATACTATTTCTTAGTGGTTTGACCCCTAGGACAAGACTTGAAATTTCTATTTGATACATATTTTAGGTGCTAATAGGCCCATGATAATGGAAGGAGGTGGTCATTAAGGTCAAATTTCACATGTTGATTTCATGGTTGCAGTGGCTGGGGCCTAAAATGATTTCATGGTCATTGTGAAGGTATATTTATATCTTCACTCGTACTTATTTGGTATTTTTCCCCAAGTGTTATGACCACCTTGGTCTAATGGATCAAATTTTGAAAAGCTCAGCAACAAGAGATCTTCCTAAAGTTGACAACTTGGATGTTTGAATAACAACAGTAGCAAGCTACAACTTCTTAATAAGATTCTTTCAGAGATTAAGAAACATACTTTAAGAGTCAATATATCCTTCCCTAGGTAGCTATTGAATTTCTTAGCCGATACTTGTCTGTGGCACCTTGGTTGTGACGTAGTAATAGTAAATAGATCTTAGTGTTGATGCTTGTATGACATTGTTTCACCCACCAAATACATCATTTAACATGTCTTTAATTGCTTTGTTACAAACCGAAGTTACTGCAATTGATGCTAATGAGGATGACAATGATGAAACATTCGACGAGTTTGGTGGATGATTGCCTTATGTGACCAGATTTGACATTATGTTTGTTGGGATATTTGTTCATTTTAGTAACCAAGCAACTGGTTGATTTAGATGTATTATTGTTCACTTTTGGTGGTATTCAACAAATGCTGAATATTTTTTTTTATCTTCAGTTCATTATCGGATGTTGACGTTGGATTATTATTGTCAATAGTTGTTGCATTAATTAAGAATAGTATAATCTATTATGCATATTTAATAATTTTTATTCTCAAAGTTTTTAGCTCCTAAATACGATTTTTGCGACGGAATTAGCGACAGAAAAAATTTATTTAGCTCCTAAATATGATTGATATATCGACGGAATTAGCGATCAAAAATTTGTCTTTTACAAAATTTGGCAACGGAATTTCTATCGCTAATTATATATTTTTTAAAATGCATAAAAATATATTTATATTTCATTTATTTATTTTTAAAAAAGTTAATTTTCTGAAAATTGAAAAATATTTTTAGTGACGGAATTTCCATCGCTAAAGGATGACCAAGTCTGTCGCTAACGACAAAGGCATCACTGATGGAATACCAATTCCGTCGGTAAAACCTTTAGCGACGAGGGTTTAGGCGACAGAACTTTACCGACGGAATTTTCGTCGCTAAAGGCGTTACAGACGAAATTTTCATATTCGCTAATTGTTATTTTTCTTATGGTGTTCGTCATGTATAAACTCTCCAATTTCAGCCATAATTCAGCCGCAGTCATTTCCTAAGAAACCTTTCGCAACACATTGTCGGCTAAACACAGCAACAGGGCACTATGAGCTCTCTCCAACGTGTCTTCTTTTTCATCATCCGACATCATATCAGGAAATCCTGGTTTCCCCTTTAACGCTTTCAACAACCCTTGTTGAATTAAAAACAGCACGCATCTTTATCCTCCATAAACTGAAATCGTTCGATCCATCAAACTTCTCCAAATCATACTTCGTCGAAGTATTTGGCGCCAATACAAGGTGCTTTCAATCTATCACTGAGCCTCAGCTCTCATTCCACTTGTAAAGGAATATACTAGATTCCGCACCAAGTAATAAAGAAGAGAATCGAAAATAATAAAAGAAATTAGAGACACAAGATTTACGTGATTCTGCGAAAGCCTACTCCACGATGGTAGCAGCGATTTCACTCTGGAGGTGACAAACCTGTCTCTCTCTACAAACCCTCTCAAAAAATGACTACTCTCTTTTAAAGAAAGACTTTTCTTACTTAAAGAAGGACTATTATCTCTTCTCTTATTCTTAAAACACAATACAAGACAACATATATATACTTAGATATAAGTAGTGACTTTCTCTAAATAACCAATGTGGAATAAGAGTTATATATTTAGGTCCAAGTCACAATCTTCTTTGAATAACCGATGTGGGACACCCACACATTTCGATTTTTTTTTTTTTTTATCCAAGACATATTATCACAAAAAATTTAGCCCTACTGCATGAATGGAGATGACCCGTTAATTTTAAAGGAATGTCACAACTAATGAGAACAAGTTTTTGGGTGAACGTGGCCCGTTACATACATGAAAACATATTCTCAAAAACTATCACATTTTTTTTACCAATTACAACAGAAGTACGATTTGACAAGATGATGATGACTCGTGATCTAACGGTTAACATTCCAGCTTGTAACACCACAAGAGAACAATTAGCATTTCGAAATCAAAATATGCTGAAGGCATTAAGTTGATTGCACAATATCCCTACAAGCATCACCAGCGGGGGAACCAAAATTTGCCTATCTACATACATATTGACAGCAGGTATTTGCTCTCGCAGCTATGAAATATCAGCAAAAAACTCTCTTCCTCCTTTAATTGGCCTCAACTAATATAGCACCAAATTTGAGCTGAACTGATTAAGCTGATAACCCTTCACGTTCAATCTATCTTCAACTCACATGATGGAGCAGGAGGCCTCATTGCTAGGGACCTCATAAATATAAGGAGTTCCACCATGAATAGGAGGGTAAGATACCCAAACAGGGGGCGTGATTGTGGCCTCATTTTTCTTCTCAGCACCCTTCTTCTCATCGTCCTTCTTATCCGGGCCGACACTGACCAGCTCTGCAAAGCCCACGTTCTTCCTTAGCAACGTCGTGAGTGCAACGGCGTCGATTCCATCTCCGACCACCTCTAGCTGATTCTTTCCTTCACCTTTCAAAGCTGCTGATTCTACTCCTGAAAACATTTGCAAGCATTCAATTCATTGTGTCGTATGAAACCATATGAAATTAAGCACCAAATATCTACCCGGACGAAGTTAAAAACTTGCATACAACAGCCTTATACAATTAATAGACCGTAACTTCAGCACATATGGACTTTTCACTGTAATTCTGAATTTCGTACCGTTTTAAAAAGCGTTTGAACTCTTTTTGACCACGATTCTAGAAAGCGGGATTAATTCTCATCGGTGCAAGATAAGAATTATCCCACGTGACCTAATACGGTAGTTTGGCAAAAACCGAATTGGTGTTACTCGAATAAGGCATACAAGTAATCTTATTTGCTAGTGACGATATAACGGTATACCTTAATTACACTTTAGTGTAAGCTAATAATGGAAGAAAGTGATAGAGCTAAACTTCAAAGAGTTTTATTGACTTGTATTTGTTATTCAATATTGTAACAATCCATTGCTCTTCGAACCGGTTCTCTCTACTTAGTGCTTATTATACTGTTTAACAAAAAAAAAAAAACAATTTACTTGAGTTACAGTGATCTTAATACCATCAATAGAACGCAAGGATTAAGAGTGGAAAGGTATTTCTTACCAGTCGAACCAACCGCAATCTTCATGGCCTTTGAGCGACTCTTCTGATCATTCATTGACACTTTGATCACCACCTTTTGCTGCAATAAGATAAAGAAACTCAAAATTCAGAAAATTGCCTCAGCAAATCAGAAAAGCCTGCGACAAGTATACCACACTAGATGTCTACCTTCATGGTTGATGAGTACGTTGATGACCAAAAAGTTATACAGGCAGGATATAATTACTAGAGATATAGAGAGTAGCCGCTGTAAGAGGCCTTTGAGAGGTAAGCTAATTAGGACTTAGAAGTGGGAATGTTGTGATGAGTACTGCAGTCATGTTAGCTATTTATAGGAGATCCTAGGCCTATGGCGATTAATATTACACGTTAACGACACGTTCTGAGTTGGTACACAGAACCATCTTTGACCAGGTCAAGAAGATTAATTTTTGTGGGAGTCCAAGTCTTTCTTAAAAGGATCACATATAGCTAGTAAGGTTGTCATTGTCCGGGGTCATACATACATAAGGTTTTGATAGTCCAAGATTATGAGAAGGGTCTCAAACATCGTGTTCCAAGCAACCTCCCAGAAGGAGGCCGTGCTTACTGCCATGAAACACGCGTTACAGGAAGAAAGTCAAAAGGTTGGGTTCAGAGTTATACCTGGTTGGCTACTGTTTACTGTCGTGACACATCTACTCTTTTTTGTTGTCGCGTCCTACTGTGAGACACAGATGCCTCCATTATACATGTCCTAAGGACGGCAATAAATGTGCAGATGTACTGACTGATACGGAAGGTTATTAATACCGTACATTAGATTATCTGAATCAACTACGGTCGTAAGTAATACTTTGTTAAGGCAAAATGCCGAAGGATTAGGATGTTTGCGGCTATAATATATAATACTTTTATTTCCTTAGAACAAAAAAAAAATAAAAAATCTACTCGTCTGTCTGTTGTGATAGATAAAATTATTTTTATTACTCACTCATGTTTTGGTATGTCCAAAAAAGAATTTTTTATGGTCAAATATAAATCTACCTAACTACTGATAATATAACAAACTTATCTTAACCCAACCGTAAAATTGCTCTAAATCGTTACATGGAAAGAACAATTTCAAATTGCAATTTTTCCTTCAAAATACGAGTAACATCGTATACATCAATTATCAACCAACTGTGCAATGACAAGAACTTTATGCATCGGGGTCATCCTCGTATTGAATTTGGATCAAAGATCAATTCACTGCAAGCCTATTGTTTCGTGGACACTAGTACTTAACAACCTAAGTTGTATATGTTACTTTCGTGAATATGACATGACGTCGAATCACTTAAAGATTTGTTTATTTTTGTATTGGCTTTCTGGAAGTCAAGGCCGTGCGAGTTTGAAAACGCGGGAACTCATTCTTCCTTCGCAGTATCATGGCACCATGACTTCAAAGTCTTTAATAAACCATTTACTCCCAAGAATGACCAGGCAAAGTCATGCCATAAATCTTAGACATTCTTCGACAAGTCTACAAATTTAGGCAGCAACGAGGGAAATCGCAGAAGGTTTCAACCTCTTATATTACGCTAATTTACGATTATTAATTAATATAGTTAGAGACACTTATCGTTTGAATTTAGAAGCTATCTCCTAAATATAGATTTTCTTTAACTTTGCTCCAGCTGCTTCAGTTGTAGCAGAAAAATGTCTTCAAGTTGATATGTGTACGATATAGCAAAGTCTATGTCAACGTTCCTTCCATAAAGACACCCTCCTGCCAAGAGTAGGGAAACGGGTAGGAGTTGGCTTTCCACCCTGTAAAACATTGCGTCCTTGTCGCTGAAAGTGCGACAATCGCAATTAGAAGACTTGGAGAGACTGTGTTTACCATATTCGTATTCTGTTTCTTACAATGATGATAAAAAATTGTGTACTTTTACCATTTTCTATTTTCGTTTTGAGTAAGATTATTCCAATAGTGACAACAAACTAAAAACACTTTAAAGATGTTTTCAGCTTTTTTCACCCAAATTTAACAGCTAAATTTTTTTTCTGAAAATAATAAAAATACAGAAGGATATTTTCTAACTGAATATAACGGGCCAAATTTGGAAAATAGACTTGGTTTTTATGGAGGGGGTATTGGGGAGGACTTCTGACTTATCTAGTCTTATGGTGGAGCCCTGGTTTGATGACATCCAATTTGATAAAAAAAAACTTGTGCAACATTTTAACTACTTGTTTTTTTTGGCGTAAGTGATAGCATCGGCAATGCAATTAAAACTTATGCATTGACTAAACAGTCATAATTGAATTTACAGTTTGTTTAGACACGACGATTATTTGGGAGCGTTTATTTTTACACTATAGTATACTTATTCACGTCCTCATTTATCATTATAAAGTGCATAAGAAATAATTCGTTATACTTTTTTTAGCGATGAAGAAGATTTGAGTAATCGTATAAATATTGAAAATAGACATCTCGTTTTTGTTTTTTTATTTGGATAATTGACTCACATTGTGATGAATGTATCTAAAACAAAATCAAAATGCTAACTAAAACTAAAATCAATTCAAAACCACCACCATCAAAATCAATTCTCTAAACAAAAAAAACCCCAAAATCAACGCAAACGCGGCATCGCACCACCGCCATCTGCAAAAACGAATTCAAAAGCACCATCGTCACCAACCAAAGGCCAAAACTATCGCCACCAAAATCAAATTTCAAAATAAAATTAGATTTAAAATTAACGCCACCGTGCATCACACTGCCATCATCTGCAAAAACGAAATCAAACCACCAACACAACCAAAATTAGACCACCATTAAATTGGGAGCTACCGCAGTCATCGTTGTCCCGTGTCTAATCACCATCTTGGCCACCTTCTATTGGGTTTAACATTCAAAGAATTCGGTTGGGTAGGCGGTGATAAGGTTGCACAAGCAGACGAATTTTGTCTTTTTATTGAGCCAACATGAGATGACGTACGTGGTGATGAGGTTGCCAATGTTGACTGAGTTTTTCTCTTAATAACCTGATTTTAATACTTAGGCCCCGTTTGACAAAATTTTTTTCCCTCTTTTTTCAGTTTTAAAAACTGAAAAAAAAGAGCGTTTGGTAACCATTTTTTTTTCAATTTAAAAAACCAGTTTTTAAACTGCAGAGTAAAAAAAAAACTCCAAAAACTGGTTTTTTTTTTCACTTTTGGTTTTTTTTTTTCGACCACCACCACCACCCTCCCACCGCCGGCAGCCACCTCAGGCGACCACCGCCGGAGACTGCCGGCCGCCGGCAGCCACCTCCGGCCGCCGGCAGCCACCGCCGGAGACTTCTCCGGCCGCCGGCGACCACCGCCGGAGACTGTGCCGCCGGCGACCACCGCCGGAGACTGCCGGCAGCCACCTCCGGCCGCCGGCGACCACCGCCGGAGACTGCCGGCAGCCACCTCCGGCCGCCGGCGACCACCGCCGGAGACTGCCGGCAGCCACCTCCGGCCGCCGGCGACCACCGCCGGAGACGGCCGGCAGCCACCTCCGGCCGCCGGCGACCACCGCGGAGACTGCCGGCAGCCACCTCCGGCCGCCGGCGACCACCGCCGGAGACTGCCGGCAGCTACCTCCGGCCGCCGGCCACCACCGCCGGTGACTGCCGGCAGCCACCTCCGGCCGTCGGCCACCACCACCACCACCGTCGACCACCGCTACGCCCCACCACCGCCACCGCAAACCACCAAAAAAAAAAGTCAAAATAAAAAGGGTTACCAAAGGGGTTATCAAACACCCACTTGTTTTTATAAAAAAAAAAATTAAGCTGCTCTTTAAAAAACTGCTCTTTAAAAACTGAAAACCAAAAAAAAAAATTGTCAAACGAAGCCTTAATTATCTCATTTTGAATCTCTTTTACCTGTGTAATCTCTTTTTGAAAATCGTGAT
Source organism: Escallonia herrerae (assembly GCA_033070095.1). Lineage (NCBI taxonomy): Eukaryota > Viridiplantae > Streptophyta > Magnoliopsida > Escalloniales > Escalloniaceae > Escallonia > Escallonia herrerae. The sequence continues at coordinate 406,968 of JAVXUP010000545.1, forward strand.
TTTAAAGTGAAATTTCAAAGGAAAAAACGTGGTTTGAAACAAAAATTTCTATTTCAAAACATGTTTTCTTCTCTTGAAATCTCACTTTGAAACCGCGATTTTCAAAAAGGAGTTATACAGGTAAATAAGATTCAAAATAGAATAATTAAATAATTAAATTTTAAAAACAGGTTATTAAGGGAAAAAACTCAATGTTGATTTGTAAATAGAATTTCAAAATTTGCCCATGAGAATCTAAGACCGGTTGTGTCAATTGGTAAGTGGCGCATGAATTTGAAAAGGTAAGGTGGACAGGGTCCAAATTAAAACAATTAGATAATTTCGCACATGACTCCGGTTCAAGATTTTAAGCACAAACTCAAAACATGACTTCATTTGGACGGGCAGCAAGGAGTCAACTTTCCATTATGTAGCAAACCCAATCCATCGTTTGGGTGCATTATCAATCTTCACCCAGAGCTTCTTGTCACTTTGGGGAATCACTAGAGAATCAAGACTTTAGTATTTAAACAGAGAAAAGAAGATCATTGTTATATCTATAATACCTAGTGTTAGTAAAACATTTGTTCCGGCCACTATTCTTCTGGCCTTAGTGCCGTTTAGTTGTCCGATATTATTCAAACTACCGCCTTTAGCTTTTGAAATAAGATAATGCATAATTATAGTCATGGATGAAGCGATGTTGTTGCCATTCTCAACTGAAGGGGGGGGGGGGGGGAATTGCATATGTGATTCTGGGTTCTACATGTCACTAAACCTAAAAAGACCATCTTGCAAACAAGTTAGAGGCGCAAAAACACGGATGACATAGTTTAAAGCCATCAAGATGGTCCTTAATTGGGTAGATAGCAAGCACTTTTTACTTTCTATGATTATTGTGCGAATTCTTAAATCTCAAGAGGGAGATGCATGTGTTATAAAAAAAATTAGGGCACAAAAAGCAAGGAGCTAATCTCAAGCAACAGGGGAAAATGACCCCTCCGATGTTCAATTTTACAATATTAGTAATATGGTGACATGGCGGCATCATGTGGTCGTTGTCGAGGGAAGTAGTGTCACAGGCACGTATGGAAGGAGTGGCACTGTTTGGCCGGGGGGGGGGGGAAGTAGTGTCAGGGACACGTATGGTAGGAAGCGGCACTTAGGTACTACGATGTGCTCGGTGTGGTGGCACGTAGTAGGGAGATGAAGCTCCGGCACAGTTAGACATCATAAAAATGAAGCGCCACGACGGACAATATGCCATGGGCATGTAACGTGGAGATAGTGCTCGGGCACGATCTGGCATCCGCTAAATGGTAACAGAGGTGATGGAGCAATAGGCTCCCCAGAGAGAAGAGAGACCAAGGATAGGAAGCTAAAAGCCTTTGAGGAGAGGGAGCCCAAAGAAGAAGAAAGACCAAGGGGTGAGGCAAATAGGCTCTCGCCGACCTACCAAAAGAGGGGCTCGGGCCGACCCTCAAGGGGAAGGCCTCGAGGAACTGGTGCTAACACTTGGAGTATATTTTGCATTAGTGCTAACACTTGGAGTATATTTCTTGTGATGGAGGCACGACACCTGACTTAGAGCCTGCACTTTCAGCTTACCAAATTAGTAGCTTTAAACTTAATGTTTAATTATTTGATGACATGTCATCTAAGTAAGACGCAAGATTTGTTAAAGGTGTGTAGCCAGGATAGGCTAACAAACAATAGTTGACAAGTACGCAAATGAGGTGATTAGGTTTTGATAGTGGTGGGTGGTGGCGTTTGGTGTGAGACTTATGATAGTTGGCCGGCAAGTAGTGGTGGAGATTTGGCTCTGATGGTGGTTCATGGTAAGGTTTGGTGCTTGGCAGTGGTAGGTGGTAGGCTAGAGTGTGGCTGTGTTGGGTGGTGAATGGTATTTGATAGGCAGTATTAATGGTGGGTGACGGGGTTTGGTGGGTTTTTGTGGTGGAAGGTGGGGTTTGGTGCGTTGCTATGGTTGGTTATGGAGTTTAGTGGTGGCTATGGTTGGTGGTGGGATTGGTTTGTAACAAGAGGTTGGTTTGGTGGGTAAGTGTGCATTGATAGCTTTATTGTGATGACGGTGGTGGACTAGATGAGAAATTATATCTTATTAAGGAGGGTTTTAGGATAATGGGAGAATAAAAAGAGTTAGTGGGTGTTGTAGGGTGATGACTTGAATGCCACGTGTATGCCAAGTTGATGTCATTTGAACATAATAGGTGAAGTGACTACCTTGTTCTTAAGAAATGAACGGACGTCTGGTCAAATGGTATCTTGATCGTCATTTAGTGATGAAAATTAAGATTGAGAAATATTAAGGTGGTAGATGCAAAGTTTGAAACATGGAGATTTTGGATGTAATTAACCCCAAGCTAGAAGTATGTGCGATAAATTTTATCGTTTGTGAAATGTAGGGGAAGGAAAGAGGGAGATGTGTGTACATAGGGTACTAACTTTTCGGATTTTTACAAAGGTCATTAGTATTCAAATTTACCATAAAGTGTAATTGGTCCAATACCTATACGTTAACTTAATACTTTTAAAATTTTAAAAATTTTCCAAAAATAAGAGGGATAGTCTGCTACTCATTAACCTATCAATTTAACCCAAATATGTATAATATGGATTTCATATTTTCTATGATTGAACGGGAAAAAACGAGCACTATTAATAATATTTTACAACTTCTCATATTTCATCTAAAATGTCCTTTAAAGGTACAAAGTGACATTTGCTCTATTTTCCCCCTAGTACATCAGAGATGTTACTTTTTGTAACTGCCCAGAAATTCGGAGCTCCGCCGCCCCGAACTCCCGGATCGCATCAAACATGTCAAATCTGTTCACTAACACATACTTCAAAACACTTAATCTGACATCATCTTAAATTCTTCAAATATAAGCTTACAAGACTGCTTAAACTCAAATTATTAAAACCTAATTTCTTTACGAACTCGAGTCCTTATGAAACAAGGTGACGGTACCGACCCACACAGGGGTCTTATTACACCGAAGTGGCGGGCTCATCGGAAGCTCACATAGACGCTCTAACCCATTCCCAAATCTACTATAGCTTATCATCACTTGCAGAAGGGAATCAAACGAAGGGTGAGCTTTTAAGAGTTCAGTAAGGTCGTACAAGGACCGGCGAAAGAATTACAAACGATTCCAAGAATCCAACTGACGAAGATTTCCAGAACACTTCAAACGGTCAAAAACTCAATGATTTCCAAAAGGATAAAATTTCATTAGAAATAAATATCAAAATAGACAAATACCATCACGACGGGTTCTAAAACGATCAATAAAAGATTATTTCCAAAGACATCATTTCAAATACAATGATAGTTTTCCAAAAGATTTCAAAACGCATACGAATCATCTGAAATAGTCCTTTCCAAAATTCAATGATGACTTGTCAAGGGATTTCAACCCAAGTACAAATCATGGTACATATGGCGCCAATATAATCAAAAATCAACGTTGATCCTGGGTGGTTATAATGCCACTCAGGCAAAGTTAGTAGTGTACACATACATGATGTACCATAATAAATACAAGTCATTTTGGGTACTAGCCTGCTTTTCCATGCAGGATTCAAACCAGCCTTATTACGCCTTCTCACAAAACTGAAACTCAGGTCAACACAGAAAAATCAACAATATCAATGAGCTTTAACATGAGCTCAAATCTCCAAAATTAATTCGGATTCTAATAACAATAATCGTACTGACATAAGTCAGCATTCAGAATTTTCAGGAGAAATCGGAATTTTTAGCAGAAAAATCATAAATAAATAGTAAAAAGATTGCAAATAATTGTTGAATTTAAGTACAACAATTAGGAAGAACGGATACAAACAATTGTCAAATTTGCTCAACATGCAATAACAGGCGAGCATCACATAATTTTCAAATAATCGATTATGGTTCAATATTGGGATTTTCTGGCAATAACATGTTGATATCAATTTACAATTCAGAATTTGGCATTAGCCATAAGTAATCAAATGAGTACTTACGAGTAAAATGTATCAAAATAAGGGTTCAGATATAATCCCTTACCTGGATCCGCAGCTAAACTATCTAACCGTAAGTCTTTAACGTTAACCTAAACGGAATAACCGAACAATTAGAATACACACTATAGAAAAATATTATAACTTAATACAGACTCACGCATACTCCCAAAATGAACCTCCCCTCACCGGGTATGTAAAGTTACCGAAATGTCCCAAGGGTATACATTATCGAAACGCTCCTCTCGGACTTAAATTATCAAAATGGTCTTCTCGCAAGTTAGAATCACGATAATAACCTACCGTATGCAAATTTATTCAAAAATACCCTTTATGGGTAAAATTACCAAAATATCCCCTTGGGGTGACAAATTACCAAAATACCCCCGGGGGTTTCCTGCACCGGAAAAATATCTTAAAATGCTATTTTAAGCATCTTGATATCATTTCTGGATTAAAAAGTATTTTAGAAAATTTTCGCCCGAAAATTCCAAACCGGTGTCCGGATCGAGCGCTACAAAGTCAATTTTGCAAAAATATCTATTGGCCTCAGAATGGCCCAAATTTTATAATATGAGTCATATTAGTAAAATAATATTTTCATAAAATAGTCAGATTAAAATAACTTGATTTACTATGCTAAATAATTCGATAAATTCCTTTAATCGGTACCACGATTTAGCGCTCTTCACAGACCCCGAAAATTCCCCAAAAATTCAGAGCATAGTTCTCATAAAAATATTGGGTGTTACAGTTTTTGACACTGCCTAATTTTGCTCCTTCATATTTATAAAAATTGGATTAAGAACTACCTAGTCATTTTTCTACCTTTAGCGACAAAAACAATCACTACTCACATTATTCACATGCACTAGTTCACCTAATTTCACACACTCTTCTTCTCCCACAATCTACTGCCATGACCCATCACCCACACACTCACACACTTCACAAACACACACACAACTTCACTTTCAATACCCTAAATCCCTAGGAAATCCACTACACTAACTTTACTCATTCACTTACACATATTTATATACAAATCACTCACACACTAACTCACTGAACTTCATAAACCCATCTGCCTTCATACAGCCGAATCCATTAACCCACTAAACACCCTCAAAACACAGCCATATATATAGGCCTTCCCATGAAACACTTCACAATTATACACTTAAGGTTTATAATCACTCACATTCATACATCTGAAGTAGACACACCCACATTGACACATACTAAACACACTGCCCAGCTCACTAGTACAAGAACACCCTCGTGGCACACACTGAAACACGGTCCTCCTTGCCTCACCTCATCTCACATGCACCCAAAACATTCACCAACTCACCCCCAACACATTCTATACGCAACTTAACCTATAAACCCACACACCCATTTGCGGTAATCACACTGTGATTCTTCCTTCCCTTCCTTTGCCGAGCTTCCCCACATCCGTTAACCTTAACTCTCATACAAACCTCCAACACTCCACTCTTCACCCACCATTACACCTACATATACCATTATATACACACAAACTTACGCTGCCATGCTCGCATGACGTTATACATATATATATATATATATATATATATATATATATATATATATATATATATATATCACCAACTCACATGGTGTATTCACCGAGAAAGAATAGCACACACTATAACACAACTAAACCCTAGAATCACACATTGACTTGCAAAAACAAGGCTAAGAGCATTACCACTTCAAACTTCTTCTTTTCTCTGATTTGTTTTTTCTCCACAGCCGAGCTTCTTCTTTTTCCTCTGTTTTTTTTGGTTCTGTTTTCTCGGTCAGCTTCTTTCTCTCTCTCTTTTTTTTTCCTTTCCCTTTCTTTCACCCGAAGGCTTTATCCTCCACTATAAAACTATATAGTTAGCTTAGTCACCTAAGCTAGTAGGAGTTGTCAACCAACTGATAAAGTCTCTAAATTAGATTTTATAAAATTGTACAATGAACCTCGTGTTTTTACCTATTTACAAAAAGAACCCCTTAACTCTTTTTTTTTTCTGAACATCTCTACATATATTGCCGCTTCTAAAAAAATATATTATTATTATTATTATTAGTTTTTACGCGCTCAAAATATTCTCGCTAAGAAAAAGAAAAAAAATACGAATATTACATTCTTCCTCCCTTATAAAAATTTTGTCCCCGAAATTTGCTCGCGGATATCCCATAACGCCAAGGCACTACATTTCTACTGAGTCACTCTGATAACTACCATATCATAGCTGAGCTACCTCTAACTTTCATACCCAAATTCTTATTCCATGAATACTTGAACGCAACTATTTATATTTAAATCGTAATGCTGAACTGAAACCCTGTCCAACCAACACTTTGCTCTAACTTTTCCAGAACTTCACGAACGATAAGTTAACGGGTACACAACCCACTGAGCAGAGCCTACACCACTTCGAATCCCGCGCATATTAAACAGATTAAGTCAAGCCCTAATATGATAGACTTCTCATATCTTATGCTGATACTACACTAGAGATCCCATTAGCTGCACAATTTACTTATGACTATAAGCTCATCCCTAAGATAAATGCATACTAAAATACTAACCAATGGTCATAAATTACCTGCAGTTTACCAAGGCTCACATGAGTAGGGTAACCAATTCATATAGGTACTTACACCTCATAACATACAACAATATTGCAGCCATTAGACTTTCACTGCACATTCTAATGCCTCAAAACAACAGGTCCAAACTATTGCCAACTTCATCACCGAGAGGCGTGTTATCTTACCATAGCTATGTATTGCATACTCACGGTTCTGCATACACTTCACAGAACGACCAAAAATTATAACTACTATGGTTTCATTGCACAGTTTGGTGCCTTGTCTCAACGAGTCCAAGCTATTACCAAATTCGTCACCTAGAAATGCATTCTCCTACATGGTGTAGCATATGATTCCGTAGATGTATGCATTCATTTTCACTAGAAGATAGGGCCCTATGTTATTAAAGTAATTTCGTCTGACAGTCACATTATTTACAAAAGTCTCATAACCTTATCCTTAAATCCTCTATTTCAGTTAAACATTTAAAACCTTTCGATTCCCAAAAGCAAGTAACATACTGTTTATTATCATGTGTTCACCAAGATTCCAATCATACACCAAATCCTCGACTCGAATAGCTTATCCAAACTTAATCCACATTCTCAGAATCTATTCTCGCACACAAATTATCCAAGGCTTAGAAATCTACCTAACCTCATATCCAGGTAGGGGAAACTATGCATATAATGATAATAATAATCACAATCAGACAATCAAAACACAAAAATCTTTAACAATTATCATGCATATTGGCTCTTGGGGTTCACAAAAACATTTCTGTGACATTCCAGAAGAAACGACGGACACAAAAACGATGATATAGGTCTGATGAAGAAAAGTCAATCTAATGACTCAGAACAATCAAAATCAGAAGGAGTTATTGGTCCTTAATGAGATTCATAACTTTCCCATGGCTAGTGGGTCAGATACTTCCCCATCAAGTCCAAATAGATTCAGAAAAAAATAGATAAATAAACATTCTGAAGACAGAATAAGCCGACTAAACATGAACGAAAACTTCCCCGATGTCTTAGGGTAAGCTGACATTCAATTAAGTCGCACTTGAGTTCAATATGCAAAAGAATGAATCAGATGACAGAGTAAAATCCCAAATCCCTTCTTGTACCCTTAAACCAAACCTTCAGTCTTAACGCCAGTCATCTTTCCAAAACATAATTCTTACTCATAAATCATCAACTTAGCTACTGTGCATACCTTATAAACTTTTCAAATACGACTAGGGTTTCTCTTGAAAAATACACGGATGCGTGATTAGCATATCACCAATTCATACCTAGTACGATATCCAAATCCTAAACAAAAAATGGAGTGGGGTCCATAAAAGGATCTATATCCTAAACATAGACTGTACAATCACAGAGAACCACCAAAACAGTTAAGGACTCTCTCAACGGAGTACTTACCGCAAAACAGTTAACAAAGTATGGGTTCTCACCCTCAATAGCTATGCAAAAGTAAAGGATACCAAGAATTTGTCATTCTGGAATCAAACATCATTCGAGCATTTAATGGGTTAACCTGTAGTGTACCTGACACTGTGGCATCGGGTGTAACCACACCCTAAGCGGACATTGGATAAAGTTTAGCTGGTGTCCCGGGCCTCTGCTCTGGCTGGGCTTGAGACTCATGAGTTTGCCCCTGTCAACCACGTCCTCTTCCCCGACGAGGACCTTCGTTTGTTGATACACTAGCTATAGATTTGAGACGGGAAGTTGACTGATTATTTCTCATAATTAGACAGTTTCAAACCTGATGCTCTACAATGTCGCACCTGAAGCACCTACCGGTGACTCGGTAGCATGGCCTACAGCCATGATACTTCCCGCACATGACACATAGGGTGTCCAAAGAAGTTGACCTGCCACTCTTACCAGTACGGTAGGTAGGTGGAATTTCAGAATTCGGTAAGGGTCAAAATCTAGTACTCTGAGCTGGTCGAGCGCCTACACCCTGCGCTCCTCTGAATCTCGTACTCTGTCCAAGTCTAAACCCCTGAGCCGCTGCTAACCTGAATTGCTGATTCTGCCCCATCCCGAGGCCTTGGGTACCCTGTTGTACTGACTGTGTAAACTGCTAACTGTGTAAAATCTTCCCTGATTCTCTTCTGTCTATCTCGCTTATGTTCATACCATTCCAACGCACGGTCCAAGTCTACACATTCTTTATAGCTCGTTAATCGAGCAGAAATCACTCTATCCCTTAATCCTGGCCTAAGGCCCCACTCAAACCTTTGACATTTATCTTCTTCAGTTGGCAACATCCACACTGCAAATCTAGCTAAGCGTGAAAACCTTGTTTCGAATTCATCCACTGGTTCTTGATCTCCTTGCATCATAATGACAAATTCTCTCAACATTCATTCACGATAATTTGTGGAGAAATACTGGTCAAAGAACAATTATCTGAATTGTCCCCAAGTCATCTCATCCAATCAATTGTTGGCGAGTTGAACTCACTTCCACCATTTTCCACCACTGTTTAGACTCGTCTCTAAGTTTACAGAGAGTAAATTCAACCTTTTGTCTCTCGCTACAGTGAATGGTTCAGAAGATTCTCTCCATTTCATCAATCCAGTTCTCAACCTCCGTAGGGTTCAATGACCCCCTAAAGCTAGGCGCATCTTGTTTGGCAAATTCACCTAGGGTACTCTCATCTTGAGGTTGTGGCTGTGGTTGAACCGAATTATGTACTCCTTGCTATTGGTTAGCTAGATTATGTGCCATCATGGTCAAACTCTGGTTCATAGTGTTTAGAACTGCAATCATCGGTTCTAAATTCTGTTGTTCCTCCCTATTAGGTCGAGATACCTCTCTATCGGGGACCTCCGGGCCTTCCGTACTATCTTCGCATCCAAATGAACAGTAATCAGTGCACATGACACATGTCTACAGAACAGTATGATTACAAGTTAAAGGCAGACTTCTTAACTCTACCATTGTCCTACCCCACTCTCATTAACTGGATACGATTCTACAGAATCGTGTTACCTATACCCTGTGATTTTGTGCCTACAGAATCATATACTTATACTCTCTATACCACAAGGCCGAGCTGCTCTAATACCAATTGTAATGCCCCAGAAATCTGGAGCTCCGCCACCCTAAACTCTCAGGTCGTTAACCTACCGGATCACATCAAACCTGCCAAATCTGTTCACTAACAAATACTTCAAAACATTTAATCCAACACCATCTTAAATTCTTAAAATACAAGCTTACAAGACTGCTTAAACTTAAATTATTAAAACCTAAGTTCTTTACGAACTCGAGTCCTTATGACACAAGGTGACGGTACCGACCCACGTAGGGATCTCATTACACAGAAGTAGCGGGCTCACCGGAACCTCACACAGACTATAACCATTCCCAAATCTACTACAGCTTATCATCACCTGCAAAAGAGAATCAAACGAAGAGTGAGCTTTTAAGAGCTCAGTAAGGTCGTACAAGGACGAACAAAAGAATTACAAATGATTTTAAGAATCCCACTGACGAAGATTTCTAGAACACTTCAAACGGTAAAAAATTCAATGATTTCCAAAAGGATCAAATTTCATTAAATAAATACCAAAATAGACAAATACCATCACGACGGGTTCCAAAACAATCAATAAAAGATTATTTTCAAAGTCATCATTACAAATACAATGATGGTTTTCCAAAAGATTTCAAAATGCATACGAATCATCTGAAAACAGTCTTTTCCAAAATACAATGATGACTTGTCAAGGGATTTCAACCCAAGTACATGGTACATATGGCGCGAATAAAATCAAAAATTAATGTTAATCCTGGGCAGTTACAATGCCACTCAGGCAAAGTTAGTAGCGGACACATGCATGATGTACCATAATAAATACTAGACCTCATGGGTACTGACCTGCTTTTCCATGCCGGATTCAAACCAGCCTTATTACGCCCTCCTACAAAACTGAAACCCAGGTCAACACAGAAAAATCAACAATATCAATTAGCATTAACATAAGCTCAAATCTCCAAAATTAATTCGGATTACAATAACAATAATTTTACTGACATAAGTCAGCATTGGAATTTTCAGAAGAAATCAAAATTTTTAGCAGAAAAATCACAAATAAATAGCAAAAATGATTGCGAATAATTGTCGAATTTAAGCACAACAATTAGAAAGAACGGATACAAACAATTATCAAATTTGCTTAACATGCAATAACAGGCGAGCATCACAGTATTTTCAAATAATCAATTCAGGTTCAATATTGGGATTTTCTGGCAATAACATGTTGATATCAGTTTACAATTCAGAATTTGGCGTTAGCCATAAGTAATCAAATGAGTACTTACGAGTATGAGGTATCAAAATAAGGGTTCAGATGAAAGTCCTTACCCAGGGTTCAGATATAATCCCTTACCTGGATCCGCAGCTAAACTATCTAACCGGAAGTCTTTAACGTTAACCTAAACGGAATAACCGAACAAATTAGAACACATACTATAGAAAAATATTATAACTTAATACAGACTCACGCATACTCCCAAAATGAACATCACCTCAGCGAGTATGTAAAATTATCAAAACGCCCCTAGGGTGTAAATTATCAAAATGCCCCTCTCAGACTTAAATTACCAAAATGGTCTTCTCGCTAGAATTACTATAATAACCTTACCGTATGTATATTTACTAAAAAAACCCTTTATGGGTAAAATTACCAAAATATCCCCATAGGGTGGAAAATTACCAAAAAACCCTAGGGGTTTCCAGCACTTGAAAAATCCCAAAAATATCTTAAAACACTATTTAAGCATCCTGATATCATTTTTGGACTAAAAAGTATTTTAGAAAAATTTTGCCCAAAAATCCTGAACCGGTATCCAGATCGAGCGCTACAAAGCCAGTTTCGCGAAAAATATCTATCGGCCTCAGAATGGCGCAAAATTGTATAATATGAGTCATATTAGTAAAATACGATTTTCATGAAATATTCAGATTAAAATAACTTGGTTAACTATGCTAAATAATTCAATAAATTCCTCTAATCGTACCCTGATTTAGTGCTCTTCATATACCTCGAAAATTCTTGAAAAATTCCAGAGCGTAGTTCTCATTATAATATTGGGGGTTATAGTTTTGGATATTGCCTAATTTTGCTCCTAAATATTTATAAAAAATGGATTAAGAACTGCATAGTCATTTTTCTACCTTGAGCGACAAAAACAATCATTGTTCACATTATTCACACGCACTAGTTCACCTAATTTCACACACTCTTCTTCTCCCACAAAATACTACTGTGACCCATCACCCACACACTCACACACTTCACAAACACACACACTACTTCATTTTGAATACCCTAAATCCCTAGGAAATCCATTACACTAACTTAACTCATTCACTTACACATATTTATATACAAATCACTCACACACTAACTCACTGAACTTCATAAACCCATCTGCCTTCATATAGGCGAATCCATTAACCCACTAAACACCCTCAAAACGCAGCTTTCTCTCTATATAGGCCTTCCCATGAAACACTTCACAATTATACACTTAAGGTTTATAATCACTCACATTCATACATCTGAAGTACACACACCCACATTGACACACACTAAACACATTGCCTAGCTCACTCGTGCAAGAACACCCTCGCGCCACACACTAAAACACGGTCCTCCTTGCCTCACCTCATCTCACATGCACCCAAAACGTTCACCAACTCACCCCCAACACATTCTATACGCAATTTCACCTATAGACCCACACACTCGAACACCCATTTGCGGTAATCACACTGTGATTCTTCCTTCCCTTCCTCTGCCGAGCTTTCCCACATTCGTTAACCTTAAACTCCAGGCTGTTGAGGTGGTATATACTGAGTAGGCCTCACTCCAGGCCTAAGATGAGGTCGTGGTCCAGTTATAAATGGTTGGGGTATAAATCCCTGTGTCTGGGGTCTAGGTGTATACACCATACTCCTCATATCTGTTCTCAAAAATTTCCTATCACCAGATGTTGAAGGAAATCTTCTTGCTTGCCACTGTGGCACCAGGGGCCTAGATAAACTCATATGTGCCCTCTTTGCCCGTGTAAACCTCAAAGTCCTCGCAATATTAAGTGCTCGATCTACAATCTCATGATAATCAGAAATATTAAGAGGTGTTATAGCTTCTGTATATCAGGATTCAAGCCAGTCTCAAACTTTCGAGCTTTCCTATCACCACCCTCAACCAAATAAGATGCATGTCGAGCTAAAGCATTAAATTCTTTTTCATATTCTTGTACAATCTTGTTTTTCTGTTCAAGTTGTAGGAAAGTCAATTTCCTATCTCTTCTAACACTTGTCGGAATATACTTGTAATTAAACTCAGTAGTAAACACATCCCAAGTTCTTATAACATTACTGGCTATCCACTTTGCATCAATCGTCTTCCACCAAAATCCTGCATCCTCACTCAAATGAAAATTAGCCAAAGAAACTTTATGTCCAGTTAATTGCATTCTTTTAAATAATTTTTCCTTATTGCTTATCCATTTCTCTGCCTCATTCGAATTAGCACCACCCACAAATATAGTAGGCTTAAGCTTAACAAATCTTTCGTAAGGTCAGATCATCAGTAGTTATAGCGTACCTCACCTGAGAAGTCTCGCCAACCTGATTGTGCTGGTGATTGTTTTGCAAAGATTCTAAGGCATTGGCTATGCGTCCAACTAACCTAGTTATATCCCGTAAATTAGGATCAGATCCTTATATACCTTGCCCCACAGTACTTTCCTATCTCTGGCCCGCCATATATCACACATGAACAAGCAAAAAATATGTGTAGGCCACACCAAGTTTCAAAATCAACAAAACTAATGAATTCCAAAGATCTTAGCTTGCCTTTTAAGCAACTATAGCTCTAATACCACTAATTGTCACGCCTCCCGGAAGAGGAAGTGCAACGCTAAACAAGCTGATTAACACATTTACCCCAACACATTTACCTCAACATTAAACAGAGCTTTACTACAAAACTTCAAAAGAAACAACAAAATTATGCTTAAACATTACAGCTGTCCATAAGTGGAAAGACTGAACATAACATTATATTACAGACCAACTCTCTCCTATACAAGTACTACGCTCCAAACAAAAGAAGAACGACTAAGACGTTGCTCACCCAGCGTAATACTCTTGAGTCTCCCCGAGGTAGTCCTCTTTGTCCCTTGGCAAATACTCTGACTCCGAACCTAGAAAAAAAAGTATCGGGGATGGGTCAGCCTAATGGCTCAGTAGGGTATCCGGTGCTTTAAAGTCCAAACATGACTTGATCATATTATGTATAGTTAGTATGAACATGCAAGTCACTTGAACAAATGATACCTACGTACTTAAGAATAATTTAACATATCGAGTAATTAGACGTGTCAAATGGGCCGGGCTTGGGCCAGCCCAGCCCAAGCCCATCGGGCCTCCAGCAAAATGGACCGGGGCCGGGCCAGATTCTGGGATATCTGGGCCCAATCCAAGCCCAGGCCCTAGGCCCAACATTTAGGGCCAGCTTGAGCCGGGCCCGGGCCCAAAATTTTTTTTGTGCATTTTCTTGTTATTCGAGGTAAGGGTTTTAATTATGATAATTTGTTGTTAGTGTTTAAGCAAATTGTACTCTAGGCATGTCCAATATTAACAATTTAATGAGCTTGATTTTTATCCTTTTATCTCATTATAAATCATATACATTGAAGATAAATGTGTTTATAGGCCCTCATCCTTTTATCCGGGCTTGGGACCGGCTGCTTGTAAACAAACAAGCGAAGTTACCTATTTTTTTTTATATATATACGAAAAAATATCTATCTTGCTTGTAAAAACTTATTATATTATATATATATATATATATGTATATATATGAAAAAAAATTATATTTTGTGAAAAATTTTATTCTTAAAACTTAAGAGAAGGAAAATAAAAAGAAATTACCTAATCATCCGGAAGTACTTCAACATCCGAGTCACTGCTCTTCCTATCATCAATCGGTTTATCTTGCTCGCGGTATTTCGCATCAAGATAATCCTTCCAACATACACATAGCTCGAGCGACTCGGGGTTAAGACGACTCCTCCTGTCATCCAAAACCCTCCCGCTCGCTGAAAATGCCGACTCTGAAGCAACCGTGGAGGCTTGCACTGGCAGTACATCCCGTGCAATTTGGGCTAAAGTTTTATACATGTTTTGATTTTGTTTCCAAAAATTTAACAAATTAAAATTAACCTGTTCTTGCATTGATAAATCAGAATAATGATCAGTATTTGAATATACACCAATCTCATTAAAAGAGGAAAAAGTAGACGAACCTGCCGAATTAGAAGTACCTTCACCTGGTAGTTGTCTTGCTACTAGATGTTCAAAGCCCTTAAGGTATGGCGCATAATACCTCTCAGCAGTCGATGATGAAGCTCGTCCGCGCACGTCAGCAGAATTACGATAGAGGTTGAACAGTTCCTCAAATGTCTTGCTCACTTTCGCTGTGAGTGCGGTTGTGTCCTCTACTGGGTAGCACATTAATCTCGATATCTCTTGTATCGAGACGTTCACGCCATGCAACTTTAACCTAGGATCTAAACAAGTAGCAACAGCAAAAACAACAGGCAGTTCACTCCAATATTTATTAAACTTTTTATCCATCACTTTTACTATTTCCTTAAAGGGTCCTATATATCTCCATTTTGTTAACATTGTAGCCATCTTGAGAATTTCTATTACAGCGAGAGGAGAGGTGGGATAGTACGTACCAGACAATAAATTGGTAGACGTGTAAAATACCTCCAAAAATTCAGCTAGGTATGTGGCCATCTGCCATTCCTCTTGAGTTGGCAAGCCGGCTGGGAACATGGTTAGTAGAAAATGCGTATAGACTTCTCTGTATGCCAGAATGTGTAAAAGCATATGGTATGTAGAGTTCCACCTGTGGACCACATCTGTAACTGCTCTCCTGCGAGGCATATTATATTCAACACACAACGTTTTAAATTGTTGTGTTCTCGGACTCGAACTATTAACATACGCTGTCATACCCCTCATTTTGACAAGAATATCTCCTGCAGCAGCTAAACCATCTTGAACAATTAAATTAATTATATGACAAACACAACGAACATGAAATAATTTACCAGAAAGTACAGGTTTGAGGCTCTCCTGTAAAGCATCAACAGCAGTTGTATTGTTAGAAGCATTATCAAAACTAATACTCATAATCTTATCCTTTAATTTAAACGTGGTACATGCTTTTAATATAATACTAGCAATGTTCATTCCATCATGCGGAAAAGGAAAGAGCTCGAAAGCGATGATTCTCTTGTGCATAATCCAATCTGCATCAATCCAATGAGCCGTCACACAAGTATAACTAACAAAAGTAAATGGAGATTGCCAAATATCAGAAGTAAGACTAACTTTACCGTCAAATTTATCGAAATAATCGATCAGGCGTGCTTTAGCAGCATTATACTGTCGGAGTGCATCGGATCTAGTTGTGTTTCTATGAACCTTTTTGTACAAAGGTTGAACGTATGTGTTCATATATCTAGAGTGCTTAGCATTATCGGCAAAAGAAAAGGCTTGTTCATCGTGAATAACAAATTCAGCGAGACCGTCTCTTTGCTCTCGCTGATTATAAACAAATAACTTACCGTCAAAAGATAACTGCGTTTGGGTAGGTTCGACGTGGCCTTGTCGAGGTGCACACTGAGGGTAATGCCTGTTAAGATGTCCATTACCACTACCAGACGAAAATAATTTAGCACAGTACTTACATCGAGCTTTTCGGATGCCGTCCACCATAACTTCATCAAAATGATTCCAACACTCGGCTTTCTTTTTTTTCCCTTTTGGACTTCTGGCTCATTACCGGAGGCATTGCTCGGCCCTTCTTCATCATGACCAGGCATAGGGTTAAGATTATGCCACGGAGTAGTAGCTTCGCCAACCGAGCTGCGTCCTTGACTATAATGCGGGGGGTCTTGATCAGGCGTGTATTCAAAATCTGGAATGTTTTGATTGAACTCCCAATTGGCTTGGGTATCTATCATACAGCCTGTACTCATTCGTCCAGGAACGAATGGTTGTGGTGGTGCTTGGATTGGTGTTTGTGATGGCCGTGGTGCTGGCGCTTGTGCTGGTGGTGGTGTTTGATGATGATGATGTTTTTTGTGATGATGATCCACGCTTCAGTTTCTTCAGTAATCCAGCCATATTTGACGCTAAATTTTTTTACTATATTGAAAAATAAAATTAGTAAGAGTAACTAAATACACAAGTATAAGAGCAGTAATTAGTAATTAAAAATAACAATTAAAAGAATTAAAGAGTAACAAATGAATCACTGAGGGTAATTCGAAATTGGAGAGAGTTAGTAATTAAAAAATAATAGTAATAGTAATTGATAAATATAAAAATTCACTAATTACTAATTACTAGACAAAAGAATTAGAGAGTAACAAATTAATAAGAGGAGTGGTTAGTAATTAAAATTTAGCAAAAGTAGTAATTAGTAAACAAGAGTAATAATATGCAAGAGTACTAATTAGTAAATAAGAGTAGTAATTAGCAAGAGTAGCAAAGCTTGTAGAAATGTAGAATGTTTATATAAGAGAGAGTAAGAAGATTGGTGTGAAAAATTAGAGAGAAATGGTGTGAATTTATAGATTTTTGAAACTTCACAAAAGACCAAAATACTCCTAAAAACTATCTGTTTATAGTTGTTGGGGAGGGTAAGAGTGTAAAACCTTAAAAGAGTTGAAAAAATTATCTTGGACCAAAATACCCCCCAAAGTAGCCGTTATTTTGCTGTTGGGGGGGGGGGTAAAAGTGGAATTTATGGGAAAAATAGGAATAAATCCGTTGGGGGGAAATGGGGGGGGGGGGATCTGAATTTGAAAAGTAAAGAGGGGGCTAGATTCGGGCTAGAACCGGGCCACTTCCGGGCCAAACTCAGGCTTTTTCCAGGCCATAGTTCGGGCTGGGCCAAACCCGGGCTTTTTTGGGCCGAGCCTGACCCAGACTTTTTTCTCGGAAATGCAGGCTTGATCCAGGCCCAGTCCCGATCTAGGCCCAGGCCCTAAGCCCTAAAAGGCTGGGCCTCTACTGTTCATGAAGGGGCCGGGTGGCCTCTACGAGTAATACATGCAAGCATCTGCTCACACTTGCCTTCAAAAGAAACGACAATAGCATATCGAGCAAGATTTGGAATCTTGTAGAACATATACGAGAATGACAAGCAAGATCTAAATATTAACTTCATTTCGCCAAGAATAACCAAACAGTACAAAAAGTTCAAGACAAATATAAGCCAAGTACAAGAATATCAATATGCAAATATGCCCCTCATGCACGATCCAACCTTCCCTGAGTGCGAGAAACTTTTCGTATCGCAACCAACTGATATAGCGGGTTCGATAGAAGAAGTCTAACGTCATCACATGCACGACAATAATTCCTTTCGAGAAGTAGTATGCGTAGCTAGTGCGTACTATCGAGACATGAACGAGAACGAGAACCTTGGCTGGATAACTTCCAACCCCGGCAAATACCACCCTCAACTCACTTTTTTCCTCCTCCTTCACGTGACAAGCATAATCATGCATAGATGTCAACAATAGGTCATCAAGTACATCAAAAGAGGTTCAATCCCCTATCAAGTCATATTTACCATATCATCAACAACACATGCCAAACATGTGACCTA